>WEKY01033576.1:58791-124425 GCA_013390045.1 Picathartes gymnocephalus
AAAAAAACAAGCAAGCAAAAAAACTTACTAGATCTGCTAGGGCTTGTTTGGTTGGTTTTTTTGCAGTCACTCTATGTATAAGCAATCAAAGGATGAATGCAGAGAACAGTAATAAAATGAAGGTGAAAGTGTAGAAAACGCTGCTTTGCTCTTTTAGTTGCTGAATTTTCTAAGGCACTCACACTCTTGGTAACTGGACACCATCATTTTGCTAGAAATGTGGAAAGGAACAAGAGTATCTTCTGTTTCTAACCTCAACTCAAGCCCCCTTATCCATGTCCTGCACTAACACTGCTATTGCCACAGGCTACTTACTGCTCCACTTTACCTCCAGAAGATTTTCACCCTTTCTTTGCTCAGTAAGCAACAAAGCTTTAGCTTCAAACCTGCAAGTCCCTCCTCAAGACCCACTTCTACAACTGTTACGAACTCTGGAAGTGTGGCAGCATCTGGGACTGCTCAGCAGATCCTGGTCACAGCCCCCAAACACCATACAACAGCAAACATAACACATCCATGGACTAAATTACAGATAAAGAGAAAACACAGTAGTGTCAGCCATCCCTTCTCAAAGGGAGTCAGAGCACAGCACAGCTCCCAACAGGTTGCAGAGCAAGGAGCATTACACTTTACTGGGTCTGTGGATTTGCTAACATCTTTAACAAAATCATCCAGATCCTACGTGCACAGCCTCAAATATGGTTACCACCTCATATAAACCCACATCTTTATAAGTCAAGTTTCTTTGCTCTTAAAAAACAAGGAAAGATTTTAAGGTTTAAAGAGAGCCAAAGGAGTAAAATTTTCTTCCCCCATTTCTATATTTCTTAGTCTGAAAATCCCAGACACTTACTATACTTTCAAAAATCCTTCTTCGGGGTAGAAATTAAGGATGTGAGGGAATAAAGTGTGTAAGAACAGATGATTTTTCTCCTCGAACAACCTGACACCAGATACTGAAACCCCAAGGGGCTGGTCCTACTCTCATTTGCTCATATGAACACTGCTCAGTTCAACACAAGATATTACAGTGAAGTGATCTAAGGCATGCCTCTAGAGTCACAAGACTATGGAGCAGAAAATCCACATGAAGAAGGGAAATCTTAGAAAAAAACTCATGTTTTGAGGAGTTTTTTGTGAATTTCTTCCTCCATCTATCTTCCCGATATGCAACTGTAAGTGTTGGAATTAATACCTGCTCCATTCCATCTCTATGGATAAAAGCCAGATTTTTTTGAGCCTATAATTTTAGCAGAACATAATGAACATGCAGTTCTCCAATATTTGCCTTGTAAATAATCACAAAAGCATTCGTTTTTCAGATTTCCATCACAAATATTACTGTGTCACTTCAGTCCACCCATCTTCCCTGAAGACAAATAATTTGATCTAACAGGGAAAAGAATTTGAACATAAACCAGAGTTCATGCACACAGGGGAAATCACTAAGGAAACCAAATTTATGATCACTGTACTGTGAATAAATAGCTCTTTGATACATGTTATAGAATGAAACTAATATATCTGCTAGTTTGTTAACACTTACTGCACAAGTAAATACAACACACATTAAAAAATTAAATCTTTACCAAGACCAAAATATGATTTGCCATTAGCATTAAGCAAATCTGTCTTTTTAAGTCACATTAACATATTCTTATATATCTTGATATGTACTGATCTGTCAAAACTTCTTTAAATCATTATTTCTTGATCATGATTCTATGTCTAGACCTTCCATTTCACTGATGTTATCTGTGGCTGAGATTGGGATCAGCTCCAGAGCAGATGACTCTCACTGAAAACAATTCCCAGCTGAGAGGAGTAATGAACAAAGACAGTGAGAGGCTCTAATGATCAAAACCAACACAGTGAGCTGCAAGTCTGGAGAGGCAGCAAGTCATGTAGGGTGTGATATATGAAGAGTAGACGCTGACTATGTCAAAGAACAGAATTTCTGGGCAGGCTCGTCCCTTGAGACGACAGTGGCCGTCACTCTGCTTCCACAGGACTGGGCTAACATGGAGCAGGATGATGAGCTCCCTCACCAACAGAAACCACACAGTTCCCTGACAGCAGTGTCCCTCTGTCACAGCCCCATGGTGTTCTTTGCACTCTCTTTCCTGCAGGAAAGAAGCGATGTCACCTCTGCTCCAGGGGGAAATCACAGACCCTTAATCTACTGATAAAACCCTCTCCTTGTCCCCCATGCAGAGCCTGGCAGTGGCACTGATGTGGGACCACAGCTTGAACATGCACTGGTGTGGCAGAGCCTTGGGCCACCCCAGGGTCTCAGAGAAGTCCTGGAAGAAGGAGTTCACTGTGTCCCTAAGAATTCATGCAGATATGTGAAAATTCAGCTTTATCATAACAAAAAAAAAAAAAAAAAAAACAAAACCCTAGCAACCGTAGGAAAAAAAAAATTCAACTTGCTATCTCTTATTCTTGTACTGTTTGAATATCATAAGGCAAGCCTGCAGAATTTAATTTCAAATGCTTTATCATAGCATGGCTTGGGGACTCTAGCTAGGGTTTTTGAACATTTGGGTGTGCACATGGTAGGCTACAGGGCAGTGGCTTGGAGTTTGCCACAGGAAAATTTGTGGTGATATTACTGAAACAGAAAATTTGTAAGTGTGGAGGCAGTGCTGGGATGCTGTTAGAGGAAGCCGGAGGCTCTGACAGACCAGTAAGTGTGGCTGAGGGCATTATCAGCCCATCTGTCCGCCCCCCTTTTCTCTCCGCAGCCAGCCTTCCCCAGCAGAGGCATCAGAGACCAAGGTAGCCGGTGCTTAGCGGGATCCGGCCCTGGGCTCAGCAGGGATCCGGCCCTGGGCTCAGCAGGGATCCGGCCCTGGGCTCATCACGGGCGCTGCCCGCACCCTGCTCCAGAGCAGCGGCAGCTCCCGGCACACGGGCACTCGCGGGCTGACGGTGCCAACACCTCAGGCCGCGGCTGCTCAGTCTGACACAGCCCATCTGCCAAAGCCCAGAGTGAGAAACGGAGCGAGATTACACAGGAACTGTGGTTGTATTAAGGGGATGTGTAAAGTCACGCTTTCCAAGGAAAAAATATGTCATTAAGTCAGTTACTGTGCTTCGTATTTGCGCGCAGTACCTGTGGCAGCACATTCAATTAAAATTAAAGAAAAGGAAGTAAATCTCAGCTGGAGCTCTGCCTGGAAGTACCCGAGCAGGAAGTAGAGTTGTATTGTCTGAACGATTTATGCTTGTGAACAATTAATAAAACAGATTTTTCTGTTGATTCTGCACTTTTAGCTGATAATTATGGAACATTTTGGGGGTGAGGAGCTGCCACTCTAACTGAAATAAATTTTCCACTCTAAACAAACAGGAGGCAAAAATAACACTGTATCTTATCAAATTTTTAAGGGGAGAAATGTGTTTAAAATTCATTATTTCCTATCTATTCTGAGGTTTCTTTCTGTTTTATAAAATATGGTTTAGAATTTAGAATACTTTAAAGTACACATACTTTGAAGTCCCTACCCATCGCCACAACAGACAAAAGACATCCTTGCATAAAACAGAGTTCTGTTAGTGCAGATTTTTAAACAGCAGTGGTCTGGTATGACATAGAGCCTGGCATAGGAATTCCAGTTTTTCTACAAGATTTTTGCATAAACCTGGGCTAGCCACACCACCTCTTTGTGTGTTATCTGTGAGGGTAGGGAGGCATGGAAAATCAATATAGCCCTTCCTTACCTTAGCAAAATGCTGAAAGGAGAAAATACAGAGAGTGGGTATGGCTTCACATATGGTTACAGCTATAGAAATCCACTAAAGAAGGTCAAGGTATAGGCCAACCACGTTTCTAGTAAACACACAAGGAACATTGGAAGAACTTCTGGTGAAAGTTACAGTTGTGTAACAAAGCACTTCCCAAAGAGATGAAGAGGAAAGCTGGTTAAAAATTTCCTGATGGAAGATTATGTCCTACTTAAATCAAAACACTTTTGCAGGAATGTTTCTATCTGTAGATTTTACAAAAATACTCATTCCTTTTCGATATAGCTGAAACATTTCATTTTGAGAAATTCAGAGCATTTTCTTTCACTGATAGTGATAATGTGTTTTATTGCAGAGAATCTCAGAACTGACAGGCTGGAAGTTGCCTCAAGACAGCAACTGACTGTCCATTCCTTTGTTTTTTAGGTACAATCAACTTAAAGAGAGCATCCCTGGCAGAGTTTTGTCTAATCTAGCCTCACAAGGCTTTTATTTGGTTTTTTTGTTTGTTTGTTTGTTTTGTTTGTTTTGGGGTTTTTATGTTTTTTGGTTTTTTGTGTGAGTTTCATCCTACTTACCAGTCAAGAAGTTATTCCTAATATCTAATGTAAATTTACCTCATAATTTTGAAACTATTCTAGTAAAAATGTCATCAAACATTTGATCTTACTGAAATAAGACATTTTATATATATATTAAAAAGGTCATTTTTCTATTCCCTTGACAGTTTTTCAGGATGTTTTTCAGCTGGATTACAGTCTGATGTCAGTTTGACGTTAAGGGATAATCAGAATTTACTGGTGAGTAGTCATCCTCATTTCCAGCTCTGTGTTTTCTCTTCATGATTAAATGTGCAGGACTACCTCAGTGCACATATGTAAATGTAAGGAGAGGCAATAGGGTGCTGCTTCACCTTTGTTTCAGCTGAAGAAAGCCTTGGGTAAGCTCTTAAGTATGACACAGGCTGACCATGGACGTGAGATCAGGAGGGACCACAAGAAAGGACTGTTACAGAAAATTATTCAAGTATTCTTAAATCATAAGATCTTATTACCATACCGAAAGTAGGGGCAGTGAGAACAGCAGGGAACTCTCTGCAAGTAGACCTGAATCTTGGCATGGGGAGATTTGCTATTTATGTGCTTGCAATATAGGACAAAGCTGCCTTTTCCTTTTAAAGTATCTGCTGGGAGTGCAATGTTTCCCAAATTAATGAAAATCAAGAGTTAAGTTAAATGACATAATAAAATCCAGACTTTGATTTTTATGTTAGGAATAATCTTTATGCAAAGCATAATGTATCATCTTGAATGTCACTCATTCAGTCATACTATTATAATGCTATTCCTTGATGATGGCCAGGAAAAAGTTGTTCAGGGCATTCATCAACACTGTCTCTATGTCATTTTATTGTCTACTATGAAACCTGACTTTAAGAAATCTCAGATATTGGTTGAGAGAAAAACTGGGAGAGAGTTGCTGCCAGAGCTGGATCAGCCATGTGTGCTCCATTCCTGAGCTCTTCTGTGTGCCCAGATACAAGTCACCTCTAAAAATCAAGTAAAGGCAACCAGGGAGCTGTGGGGCCAGAATGCCAGAAAAAAGGGGGTTTGTAACTGGCTGATAGAGCACTAGGCCTACAACCAGCAGCTCTCAGAGGTGTGTAAAGACTTTATAAACTCCTGTCCCTTTCCCAGCTCTGCACCAGCTCAGCCTATGCATGGATGAAGCAGACTCTGAGGGAAGAGTGCCATCTACTGAACCCCAGCCTTTCTCTGATCTGGCCACCCAAATACAGCTCACTCAGCCTAGAAGCCCCACATGTTCCCATCTGCAGCCTTCCCAGCCCACCCAAGACAGCCTTTCCCCTCTCTGGTCTTCCTTAAATGCAATGCAAGCAGTAGAAGCCTATAGAAATACCACCAAGGTATAGAAACAGGAATCAAATTTCTCTCATATTTCCTGTTTTACAAATTAATTGCTTATTTATACAACAAGAAAAAAAAACAGCTAAGAATACCTGTAGTGGTTGGATTGTTCTGGGGGTGATTAACTCAGGTGTAAATGTCCACAGCTCTCAGCAGCACTGCAAACGAACCATTCTTCATAAAGAAGAAATTGATCTATTATCTTCTAAGACTAGAAAGTGCTACATCTACTGATCAACATCCCTATTCATCAGAGCAGTAACCTGGTGCTACATTATCTGGGCCACAAGGGTGCTATGGTATTTTTCCATTCCATTATAATAAATTAGCTGTTCTGCTATTAACATGCTTCATATTTAAGAGAGATAGTCACCAGCTCCTAAAGAGTCAGAGCCAGTCCTTTACATAAACTGTCCCAGGACTCAATTAATTATTGCAGTGATAAAGTGTTTAAATGAAACTTCGTCTTCCAGATATGCCCCATCAACACAGAGTGGAATCAATAAGGCTCATTTCAAGCAATTTTCCCACCATCTCTATATTCCAGGCAGCACTAGCATTCATCTGGATAGTGTTAGTTTATCATATGTCTCTGACGTATTTTCCTGTCAAACTTTCCTGTTCCATGCTCATACAGATGAATGAACAGTGTCAAAATAATTTCATTCTGTTTTATCTTTGCAAGAATTTCAGAGGTGCAGATGGGAGATGTGGGTAATTACCTGGGTCCATGAGGGCCATGGAACAAGGAGAGCATCCTTTCTGATTGTCACAGACATACTTTAGTTGATACTCAGCCTTCAGCAAGATCACTCTGAATAAGAGGAAATGATAATTTACTGTATCATCCCAACAGCCTTTATGGTCCTTTGCTCAGCCAAGGCAATTGTCTCCTCAGAGTTTTTGTGCCTCCAGAATGATATAGAAAAAAGCATGTTCCCTTTTGTCTCCCAACCTCATGTAACAAGGAGGAATTTGGGAAAAGCAGTCGTAACTTGCCTAGATATCAGTTTGTTATTGTTTAGTTACTTCAGCTCATTCCTTTATTCAGCAATTACAGAATATGCAGGAGATGAGGCAGCTGGAGTGACCTTTATCAGCAGTTTCAGTCTGAAGCAAAGGGGCATCAGGCAATGAAAGAGACAAACTGACGTTTCTTAGCAGTCTGCTTGACTCACAGAGATCAGACTGAAGGAGATGTCTGTTCCCAAGTGACTATTTAAGAATTAACCTTTAAAGAGGGCATTTTTTAGATTGAAAAGAAATGAGAATTCATTACTTCTAAGGATGTGGCCCAGAATTGTTCCTATTCTCCTGGCGAGGCATCGCTCCCTTAAAGAGCCTTCCTTTCAGATGATTAGCAATCATTCAGTAGTACTAATACACTTACACATTTCCTAACAAGAGTTGTCTCCTGCCTCCAATCCAGGCATCACAGGCTGTCCTGCAGACTTAATACAGTTGCAGCTGAGCAAAAAGCTCATTTGAATTTCAACAGCCTGGGGCCACAACAAGGAACAAGTAATTTCAGGTTTCCAGGAATTTCTGGACGAGAAGCATAATACAGCTGCATCATTACAGTACAGCAATATGTAAAATATGCAACTAACTGAGTATTTTAAATGATGCTTGCAATTTAAACTGATGCATTCACTTCATATACAACTTGATTATCCAGGCTTGTATTAATAAGATGGAGTGGAACAGAAAAGAACAGAGCTTCTCCTGGCTGTAATATTGTTTCAGTGCCACAGAGATACTGCCAAGAGAGTCTCCTTCCATTGCATTAATGTATGCATCCAGTTCCAGAGAGGCTTTTTGTTTGCTTGTTCCAGCTGTAAAATGCAATGCTATACTTGTGCTCACACTGTTGTGTTCATGTCTACTGCAGAGGATAAAGCCTTTCTGGAAAGAGATCCCAAATCCAACTAGAAGAAAATACTGCCTTCATATCTCAAGTAAGCATCTACAATGGGCAGTTAAAGTTAGAGTAATCTAATTTTCTTTCTGTTAAATTTCAAATGAGAAACTCTACAATCTTATTTTGGACTGGTTTTCATGCTTTCTATTTTCTCTACTAGGAAAATAGATTTTTATTTCTTGAACTCCTTCACAAACCCCAGTGTGCAAAGGTTTAACATTGATTTTGACCAGAATGCATTCAGTGGTAGACCCTGGTCTTGCAAAGAGATCAGTGCAAAACTTCCTTGTGCTTGTAGCAAAAACAAGAACCTCATTCACAGGGAGATTGGCTAAATCTTCTGCTCTTTTGTTTTTGAGAACTGGCACTTTTGCTCTAGGAAACAAAAGTGAATAAATATATTTCCAGGACATTGACTTCCTTGTAATTTTTTATGGGAGGGAGCAGTGCCACAACTCTGTTTGATTTTCCTTGGCCTGCAATGAGATGTTTCCTAGACAAAATATTTCACCCCAAAAAAGGTGTGCTTAATTGAGAGATTTAGTGTTAAGAACCCTTTCTGTTCCTATGTTGGAGATGAGAAGCATATGAATTCCCATAAATCCAACAATTATGGGCAAGAGAGGCAAGGAAACCTCATCACTTTCTTACCTAGAACTTGATCCAATGACAAAAAGCTAAAAGTGACTTAAAAGGAAACAAAGAGAAAGTCCATCCTGTGGAATGCTGAATGCCCTTCTCAGTTCCCAGAAGAAAAAGGACGCTCAGCAGCTCATACTTTTCTTGATTTTCCTAGAGCTCATGTGTGGAACATTTTAAAAAAGAACATACCTTTTGCATGCTGGTAGTATGGGCCCAGAACCTTTCCTGAGAATGAGATTCACTTTGGAAAAACAGTCACAAAATACCCACTGTTCAATAGTTCCTAGGCACAGTGGGGTGGACTGAGAAAAGTATGTCAGATTTAATTTTAAATGTGTCCAATTTTCTTTTCTCATGTCATATTTTCCTGGGTATTTTTACAGGATTCTTTTGACTTTTCTCAAGTTAATGCCCTGATATTTAATTTCTTTTATTCTCATTGGGCTACATGAGAAATGGTATAGTCACATCATAATGTCAAGCTTTTGCAAATAAATGTTTATGGAGTTCAAATCCTGAATTATGTAAATGATGTTCAATAAATTGTGAAAATATATCATATTCTCCACACGGTGTCATGTACATCTTCTTAAAAAAAATTCTTTTCAACTGATATTATAAGCTTAATAGAGCACAACACTTCCACTGGAACCATCATGGTTTAATTATATGGCAGCATATGTACTCCAAATATTTCTAAAATGGATAGAATTTGCAATGTAAATGCATATCAAAATAGCTACATGACCTGTGCAGTAGCCAGTTTTCAGAGCTATATAGCAATCCCATCCAGAAAACATCAAAAGGTTCTAAAGTGGGGAAACAAAAAGGAAAAAAAAACCCAAAACCAAAATCAAAACAAAAGAAAACAAAACAAACACAAAACACTTGAAAACCTCAATCACTTGTACACATTATGCTGAAAGAGCAGGACCCAGCACAAGCAGGGCCAAACATCATCAGCCCACACTCCTCATTTCATCATTACTCTGAAGGGACTGGGCTGCCTACAGTCTGCATTGCACCATGTCCCATAAGATCATTTGCTATTTTACAAGGCAAGAGGAATTTCAACCATCAGGAATATGGATTTTAAAAACAGGGGACATTTTAGAAAGAAGTGCATACTGATTTTAACAGCAATGTTGAGATGTAATGAATTTGGGAAACATTCTGAGTAGAGCCTATTTTTTGAGTAGAGTATGAGTTAAATCAAGACTGCAAAAGGTGAGGATTTTGCTATAAATATATGCATACTTCTCGTACCCTCCAAAAGACAGAACAACCAGCATTTTTTAAACCAAGTGCCTGACTTCATCCTTAAAGTGGACTGTATTTAGAAGGGACCTGAACACTCAGTTTTACCAACTTCAGCAAAGAAGCTGGGAATAGGCAAAGTAACCTATTACTCTGGAAAATGCAGTCCATTATGCATCTTCTCTAAAAATTTGATTACATAAAAAAAAAAATCTTAGCTAATCAAACTCATACAGTAAGGATGTGCAGGGTGACTCATGCCTTTCTCTGCATTGTGCTGGCAGAAAATGAAGCTGGTGGAGGCAACGCCTTCCCTGTCTCAGAGCAGTGCACTCATCCGGCAGCTGTGGTGGACTCCAGCCACCCCAAATTCTGGCAGGGGAACAGGCAGGGTGTGCCAGGACCATGCTTTATACAAGCCAGAGGAAGCATTGCAGCAAGAGGTTATGATTTTCTACAGGGCACAGATCTTGTAACCAACATCACTTATCTCGGTACCCCCTAGTTTGTTTTACCTCGTAGAAGTTGAATGACTCATGTAGCCATGCTGATTTTGACACAGGTTTTAAAAGGCATACTTTAGACTTGTATCTATAATAGATTAAAAAAGGACCTTCATAATCAGATCATGTTTGCTGTGATAATCACGGTCCTCAATTGTACAACTGTACATAAAATACCTAATATTTCAAAATGTAACATTTTTCAACATTAAATTAAGCTTGCTAAAAATACAGTATACTTCCTGCAACTTCTCTCTATATGTCAGAAGAGTAGTGCTGTATTTATAGCAAAGATGATACTCCCATTAAATCTTTCAATCAGCTAGGGACTGAGATAATTGGCAAAATTCTCTTCACTGCTATTTAGTCAGCTGGCTTTAAACCACAGTTAAACTTTACAACAGTGTTTGTCACCCACTCTAGTTTTATTTGGTGTTATTATATCTGTCAATCTTTAACATGAAGATGCAGAGAGAATTGAGAAAGTTTTGTTTGCCTGATCCTTCTGAACCTCATCAAGATGGAAAGTATAAGGAATGGGATAGGGTATCTAAGAAAGAAAATATTAGTTATGACTGAGAGGAAAGTCTTCAGTTACCTTCACTGCACTATTTCCCATCTGCCATTCCACATAGTAAAATACATCCCCGTGGCACAGGCACCCAACGTCAGGTCAGCTGTATGTGGAGAAGAGTGTACCTGGAGATGCAGGACTGTGCAAGGACATTGCCTGGAGAAGAAGCACTTTAGTGCTGACACAGTCAGCTGTGCTCAGGAGCAATGGCTGACAAAGGCGTGATGCAGAAATTTTAAACTTGTGGTATGAGGTTTACCAGGATTTTTTTTCCCTCATGCTATATTTGCAGTGGAATCTATAGCAGTGTCAATGCCTGTTTCTTGGTAAATACCTTGCAGGAAAAACGGTTTGGACAGACTTTTACAGTTGTAAATCATAAAAGGTACAAAAATTGGTTCATGATTTTCCACTGGTGCATGATTATTTTTATGGGCTATTGGACCTCCTGAAATGCATCTGCTTGATCAGACATTTTTAGTCTAAACATTTCTGGAAATTATGTGGGAAAGCATTTCACATTTTCACATAGCAGTGATTGTAGGAAAAAATGTTGACTTTTTTCCTCCAAAATGATATGCAGAATGGGAGCCATATTACCTGGTTTTAGACATCTCAAATCTAGGCATTTACTTTACTTAAGGTATAGATTCACCCTATAAACTACAGAAAGATTGGAGAACCTCCAGACAGAGACTCTCCATCCTAAAATAATTGGCAAAGATGACTAATGCAGTGAGCTGATTTTCCCTATTAGGAGCACAAGCGGGAGGTAGGAGGATTTATATGCTGTTTAAGTATTTTCATAAGGTACAAATCTCCACCACAAAAACTATTAAGAGAGGCCAGCTGGAAACATTCCTGCTTAATCTTTTCATATGGATTTCCCCAAGAGGAAATGTGTCACTTAAGTAATTTGAAAACTGCTTGTTTGAAAAGAAACATGAGGAGGAAGAAAAGTAATTTTGCCATGCATTCCAAAAATACAATTGTTAAGTAATGGGATAAAAAGCTTGACTGCACACACACAGAGGAACATAGGTAGGAGGAGGAGTTCAAATTACACCCTGCCCCTCCTCATGCTAGCCCCATCTCAGCCATCAGCCTATCGAAGGCCCATCTCTACCTCCATGAAGGAGCACAGGGGCCCAAGGTAGGTGGAAAAACTCCAAAAACCCAATCAGAGAAACAGCCCCCACCCAGCTCCTCCAGGACTGCCACAGGAGTGCCTCAGCATCACGGACTGGGGACATCCATCCCCATGAGGCAGTGGGAGCTGCTCTGCAGGTCACCCACCGCTCTGAGGGGGCCACTGCCTAGGGCACTGTGAGATGCAGAGGAACAGCATTTCAGGATTGCATAGGACTGGTTATGGGCTGTTCAGGGCAGGAAACAGAAGTGGAGAAAGGGAAGGAACACACACAGGAAGACAGAAGAGTAAGGGCATAAAAGGGATCAATTTTGTATGAACAGGGGCTGGTCAGCACACTCATCTGGCTGTGCCCCAGACCCCATTTGTCACATGTGTCCTGTCCTCTTGCTAAACCTCTCTCTAAGTCTTTTCCTGGGTGAGGGACTCTCTGGGGTGGGTGGCCATTGGTGTGTGTGTCTCTGGGAGTGAGGTGGGAGGAAGGGGAGAGTGTTAACCCAGAGCAGCTTCTGCATGAACTGTGTGGCTAAGCCCAGCTCCAGGAGGGAGGCCCAGTGGGCTGCTGTGCGTGTGTGCCACTGCAGGTGTGTGTAACAGCGCCTGTCCCAGCAGCTGCAACGAGCCCCCACAGCCACGGCCTTTCCAAGCGCTGGAAATAGGGGAGACTGGGACCCAGGCACAGCTACTGGCTGTAAGAGCTCAGCTGCTGGAGAGACCCACGTATGGAGACATCCATCTCCACCAGCAGACCTCCACCCTGCTCCGACAGAGCGGGAAGTAGGATGAGGAATAGAATTAACATTTTCAATTTTATTCAAGGAAGAGATTTCAACTGACTCAAACAAACTGTGGATTTTTGCTTTAAAGAATATCTTCACACTGTTTTAAGTAGGTTTTTCCTCCTGTTTTGAAGCACAGTATTCCCTAGGATACTAAAGATATGCTTCTATTTTTTGCCTTTAGAAAAACTTACTAGTACAGATTCTGAAAGTATTCTCATCAAGAGTAGAAAATGTCTGAATGCCTTTCTGAAACTACAAGTTTCAGAAGTAATTCAAACATCACACAGGAAATTTTATGGCCTGAGTAACACAGTAGGACAGGTTAAACGATCATGATGTTCCCTTCTGGCCTTAAAATTTATTAAGTACCTCCCATTTTTTCTGCTGATAGGTTCAGTAATACTTTTCAACTGCACAGCTCTCTGCGAATATTATATGGTAGCTGCATATAATTACTTCAATCTTAGAACACGAAAACTCAGATTCAGAGGAGTTAAGTGACACAATCATCATGCAGGAGTGCACTAGAACCTGCATTAGACCTTAGATTTATTGAGTGGCCATTCTATGTGCAGTCCATCTGCCTCCTAGTTTCTCCCTAGCTAGTTAATTCCAGCGTTCCTTTTTCTTCCCTTCAGAAAAATAATAGCAATATCACCTTCTTATTTCTATTGATCTATAAACTGCTGTCAACGGTGATTTCAGGTCATGTGGAATTTTTTCAGCTCTTTCTAAGCAAACTACCATGGGGAACATTAGCTATGTAGCAGCAGTAACAGGGAGCTAATTGCAAAATAATTACCTTAGCATTTAAAAGACATGGTTTGCTTCTTCTGCTGCCATACCTGGTACAGAGGCATGAGACCTGTACCGATTACCTGCACCAAAGCCAGCAGAGGCTTTCAGACTGCATTTGAGCTGTAACTACACACATTTCAGTGTACAGGTGCCCCAAGTGTAGCTGTGAAGATCCACCACAGGTTTTTATATTTCATGTGCACCTGACATATATAACAGGAAGTTTGTGGATTCTTCTGGAGATAGGATCATAACTTGCATATGCACCAATCTTATCTTTGATTGTTATTCTGGGTAAAACTATTTACATTTTAAATGATGCATATTCATTCAACATAACAAAATAATTATGACAATACTCTTTGTAATAAATTGTAGTGAGTGAGCAAAAACTCAGATTTTGAAGTTTGAGATATAAAGTAAATTGGATATTAATACTTAATTAGGCCAATAAAAAATTGAAGAACAATTTTTACAGCACATTTAATAAATATATTTCATGTGTAAACTCTCTGGAGCAACTTAAAAACACATGGAATGGAAATGCCCTGAGGTGGCTCGAGTTTCTCCTCTCTAGCTGAATTCAAGGGCTGATTACAATGACCTGTTTTCCACATCAAGAAACCTTTCTCCATTTTACTCTATACCTGCAGAAGTTTTAGGGAGACATGATAGGATAATGTACACAGAATTGATAGCACTACACAGGTGAGAGTGAGAACCATGTGCAGCTCTTTCAGTGAGCCCTCCTGGCAGCAGCCTGCTAGCAGTGCCTGAGTAAGGATGCAGAAATCAAAAGAGTTGAGAAAATGCACTAAAGAAGGTGTCTCCTTGATAGCAATACCAAATGTGAAGGGATCCGCCCACAGAAAGTGTATTCATCACACACAGAGTCATGGACGGTGTGCAATGTAACAGCTGTAAAAATGTCTTTCTATCCTGCAGGTAGAAGATTGTACATCACTGTTTTGTACATAAAACTGGGGTGCTCTGCAGCCTGCCTCAGTCCTACCAGGCATATTCTATCCTGCCAAGTGCCAGACAGCAAAGCTACTTACCAGCCTTCCTAACCCCACCCCGTCCTTCATTCTTGTTAGATCCTTCTCTATTTCGGATCAGTTGTGCATGCTCAGAAATGCCTTTTCAGCAGAAATGAGTGCCTGTTACCTCACTGGGAACTTGTATATAGATGAACAGGCACTTGGCTTCTGTCTCCATCATCCAGAGAAACAAAATGGTTAGAGGTGGTCAGAGATGTGACTAACTCTGCACAACTTTGTAATGACCACTGCCGGCCTAATAATCTATACATAACATCATTTATATATCCCTTCTCAGGTGTCTCGTTTCCAAGTCAGAAGTGCTAGGTTATTTGTCTCTTCTTACATATAAACCATTCCCTGCCTCTGTTTTGTTGGGGGTTTTTTTTCTGAGAGGTTTTGGGGAATTTTTTTTTTAATGTGTTTCATATTATATACCCTGCTAATGTTATTCTGAGATCTTTTTAGTATGTACCTGTCCATTTTTCATGGACAGAAAAAGGCACACATGCTGATTTCAATAACCACAGCAAATCCCTTATCCTTTGCTTTTAGCTTTGCTCTTTGATTTCTCTTATATTTTTTTTTCCTTATTTGTGCTATTGTTTTTCTTTTCAGGGTCATTAACTTCCAGGAGGGTACTTATGTGTAAGGGCAACCTGTTTTGCCATTTTCAGGTACAGAACTCATGCCAGAAGAGGCAAGGAGCTGTTTTCTTTCACCCAGAAGAGACAAAGTACAAAACACAATTGCTTAACTTCAGTTTTTCTAGGAAAAATACCTTCACATATATCGTCCTGTATGAATTGGTCTTAGTTATTGGTCTTCAAAACTGAGGATAGGGAAAGGATTACTTTTGCCATTATTTCCATTTTTAACTATATGATGTGCTTAATTTATGAAGGTGTGGCACTCAGATATATGAGACGAGAAGGAGAAAAATCCAGGCTAGAAGAGGAGGAAAGAGGATTCTAGGTTTGCAACACAGTATTTAAATCTTTTTTTTTATATTGCAATTTTTTTCTTTTTATTGAAGCAAGCTTTGGCTTTATAAATTAATGATTCTGTGAAGGATTAATGTGGAAGGATTTTGAATTTAAAGTCAATTTTCTTACCTGTATCAATAGATGAGTTGATGGCAAATTAGACCAAAGAATTGCATAGAAGCAATTCAGAGGAAACAGGGAGAGGAATGGCAAAAAAAAGGATTTTGGCAAGCCCAAAATGTTTGGAAATACAGATAGCAAACCTGACAGAGTTAGCACGTGTATCTCAGCATAGAAACTTTGGTTGCTTTTTGTGGCCAGGATTTTTGCCAGTTTAACCACAAGGGGAAAAAATCCTTGGTATTAACATATTTGTTGAATGAGGCACATAATTCTGTCTTTTGCTGTACTCCATTTCTCATAAGGCACATAATCTTTTCTCAGATTTCCCAGCTGAATGCAGCTCTGAGCTTGTGGAAAGGATTACAGAATTTTCTTTGAATACAAGCTAGTAGTTGTGTTTTGTGCCCAGTACGATTACTGAAATCACAATGTGTTCCTTTTTATGTATGGAGCAGATTTATACCAGTGTATACAGAAAAGGCTTTCTCTGCCATTGGCAGTGAAGAATATCATCTGGGGCATCTCCTAAGGCCACACAGTTGAGGTACACCTGTTATTACATGTTATAGTCTTCCTCCACTGCTATAAAACACAAAGTCTATATTTTCACATGTGCTTAAACTAATGATAGACAAGTCATATTCCAAATTACTGTTGTGGAAAGCCAACCCTCAGGCACCAACCCATTTTCATGCAAGCATGCCAAAATGAGATTATATCCTTGAGCCAAACTGCAACTAAAAAGGCCCTTAAAAACACTAATAATTTTGACTTAATCAATGATTATTGCTCTTTTTAAATGGAGTTTAAAATTTGTGCAGTAGCTTTTATTTTCACTTTTTGTTATTTCAAGCACTGTTTTTGCCAGAATGGAAAATATGTCACATTGCAATAACACTACAACTGCATAAGTACAGTTTAAAATTGAGCAAGTGTAGCTTTAACACGAGGATGGGAATTAATTGTTCTTCTGCTGTAATATCTGGGAAAGCTGAAGGCAATTCACATTTCCATGTGTTACCACAATAGTTTCAACCAAACTAATCATTCTTCTAGACTCATTTCCAAGGTTATAGAAAACCTGAGCATGACATAGGTCATGCAGCAGAATTCAAGTGAAGATGGTACTGAAAGATGAGATTCATGGAAGAATAATTTATTTCAGAAATTATAGTTTGGTAGGGTGGATTTTACTCAACAGGACATTCTACAAGAAGCTACTTCTATAGAAATCTCTCTCTTTTGTCATGCCTTTTAATTAAGTATAAAGTCTTGCATGGCTCAAAGTAATGTACACAAAATAAGTAAACAGGTAGCTGCCAATAAAATAGCGGGAAAGAAAGGATGTCATATGTCACTAAACAAAGATGTGACATTTGCTGGACAGAGAAGAAAATAGAAAGTGCAGAAATATTACAACCCAACAGGATTCCTGATTTTACATTCTTCTTCTCTTCTACTTTCATTCCGCTAGCACATGGGATGGATGCCAGAGATGCATCAAACTGTCCAAGTATAATTTAAGTAGTCAGGGAACAGATGTTCACAACAGTTTCTGGTCAGTGCAGGGATTTTACTACCTGCCCACAAGCTTCTACCCACTGTGAAAGCTGTATTTCTGGAAGATGTACTGTATCAGTTTATATCAAAATACATGTATTCTGTAAGGTTGAATGACCCTGATTGACTACCAATGTAATACAATATCTCCTCCTTCCCACTCATCCTCCCCTTCTCCAAGACTGGATAGAAGTTAGTTACACTGGCCAATATTATAACGCAGACTTCAAATGCTCAAATACTTTAGGAATTTGACTTTGAATGTTGGTGACTTCCTACAGCGTGAACAGGTGGGAGAATGCTGGAAACCAAAGGTGAGCAACAGTTCTCCTTCCCTTCTCCCCTGTACATGCAGCAAAGGTCACTACTTTAATCCATACTTTCAAAGGAAGAAGACTGTGCCAGCTCCAGAAGTGTACCAAAACTTTTTCCTTTTTTCAGTTTTCCACAAAAAGTATGAAAAATGGTAATTTCTCTAAGTTGATCATCAAGGTGTATTGATTCTTTTCATTTAAGAGGAAAAGGTAACGAAATACATTGACAGGATTGAACATACCAGGATTTATATACAGAAAGCAATATATTGGCGTGACTGGAACTGGTAACAGAAAGAAAAAACAACTCAAACCTAGAAAAGGGCTACTGGAAAAATGCCAGTTAATGAATCAAATATATGACTTCATCAACATAAGATTTACTGTTCATTAGGGTTAAACTTAAACAGCAACATCTGTAGCTCATATATACATACTTTTGCTAATTGTTATGTAGGTCAGCACCAGTGGAATAGCTCTATTAGTGGTTCTTTGTATCTGAAGTTTTACTCAGCTTCCCTGGAGCCCACTACAAGAATGTGCTATCATGGCAGCACTGCCAGCAGAATCCAAGAAAGGCAATTTTAAGCTAGTGTGTTTTTTCTAAACATGCCACAGTATTGTTGTGTCCTTGGCCTTCGCTGCAGAAGGCAAAATTCAAATGTCAATCATCATAATATCTGTGGTATGTTTGGGGGTATATTTGACTTTTTTTAAACATTTTCTTTAAGAAGAAAACTCCTTTTGGACTAATGCTGGCAGAACTTCTAGAAGAAGACAAGATTTCAGATTTCCTACAGTAAGAAAAGGATCAAGGCATTGTATGCTATGATGCATGTAAGAATCACAGCATAGAGAGACCTCAGAGGCAATGGAAAGGAATATCTGAGACCAAAGGGGACACAGCAGTTTGTTCTAAGCTACCATTACAATGTTAACTGCTGTAAAGCTCAGAAGCAAGAACTCATTGGCTGGGACACATTGGGAAATGTAAGAGCTGCATATAAAATTATTATTTCTCTTTATATTAACTTCCAATCTGTGATCCCTATTTGCTTAGTGCTTTATTTTTAAAAGTGAAGTTCCATTCAAATAAAACAAAACATTACTGATTTTGAAAACTTCCTGGTCTCTTTGAAGAGCTAACTTGGAGCCAGTCTGAGTATATTGACCTCACATCTGTGGCCTGCTTTGTGGCACCACCTCAGCCAAGAAAATAAAAACAAGCTAAGACTAATAACCTACTGTCTTAGTTTAGGAATAGTATGCTTATCGAATTGCATACAAGGGGAAGAACTCTTTTGCAAGTCCTCTGTTTTAAACAGAAGGACAATTTAATGTTTCCTGATGTCATTAGGTCTTCATGGTACATATGTTTCTTCATGTCTAGGAGATCCCTTAAAACAGTCCTGAAACAAGTGGTCTGGTTGGATCTCCAAGCACTATCTTATCATACTAGACCACTGTGAAGAAACAAAATAATCATAGTAAATAAAGTTTTCACTATTTTTCCACTGTCATAAAAGCAACAATCAGAAACTTCTTTCTCTGCTTAAACCAAAGTTCCTGAAGTGACTGGAAAATACAAAATAAGGTAACACTACGTAGGCTTCATTTCATCCAGCACAAAAGAAATCTTCAAATATGCTGCCTAGGTAGTTAAAAATTTAAAAAAAAAATAACCCAACCAAAAAACACTGAGCAGGATCCTTCTTTCCCTGGTTAAAATGCACTAACACTCAGATGTAAATGGTTCCACACCATCTGGCAGTTATAAAAGGAAAAAGAAACCATCATTAGCAGGTTACTCTACTTCACACATTTTCAATAATGTACCAGAGTGTACTCATTGTCATAACACACAGCACAATGTACAAAATATTTAAAGTGCAGTGTGTTCCCTCTCATTCATATTTATGCTACATAGCTCAGGAATGCACTTGCATGGTGTGCCAGTGCTATTCCGTGTGTTGCCTGGCTGTGTAGATTACATGGGATATATGAGAGAGTGCATTGTACAGGAATTGTGTACTTTCCATCACGCAGCCTTGCACTGCACCATGGATGTTAATCACAGCAACTCCTTCTTCCACCATGCCAATACAGGGACCCTGTCACCACCTCATAGCCTGCTCCAGCGCTCCCACAGACTGCAGCCTATCCTGCAGCTGTTCCCAATGGATCACTGCAGATCTGCACAGACATCAACAGAGCCAGCTCCCTCAGCTCTTGGCCAAACCCCAGGTCTAATAAGAATCAACAGATTAGTTTAGGATGTGCCATTCTCTCTCTGAGACAACCCTGCATCCATTCACCTGCTTCAGTGATGATGAATTTAACCCCAGCATACCTGCACCTATATTTTTCTCCATTCAGACATGGGAAGACATATTTCTCCATTTGCCTTGCTTGATTATTGTGGTCACTGGAAGCACCAGTATCTGGGGGAAGGAGCCAGGAAGGAACCAGGAAGGATGCAAGCACAGAGTTTGCAGGGTCTCATTTTGCAGCTCCCGGGATTATTTTTGAAGCCAGCCATAATGGCAACACAGCCCTCTGTTTCTTTGCAAGTGTATGTCTGTCCCTATAGAGCTCCCCAGACAGAAATTTAGAGAGGGCAAGAAAGGGGCATTGCTCATGGCCTAGAAACAGCAACAAGCAGGACCCTTCCAGGACTTGGTGCATACATAACCTTAGAAATGAGATGGTAGCAAATTATTCCTAACAACCTCTTTCAGCAGCTCTCACATTTTTATAAATCACAGTCTCTATCAGATGTAGCTAAATTGGGGGGAAACTCATGAAGATTTCTGTCTTCCTGGTTGACATCCAGTAGACCTCTTTTTTTCTAAAGAAGGTATCATTAAACTTACACAGCCAGACAAGTTAGCATGTGTCATCCAGTCTGGGATAGCTTTCCATACATATCTTCTCAGCCCACACCAAGGCAATTAGCTATTTTAACCTTCTTTCTCCGAAAGTTTACATTATGGAAATGTCTTGCTCTATCAATTGGAGAAATATACCCAGTATCATCTTCCCCAGCAGACTCTTATGCCTTCTGTTATCACAGTTTTTCTCTCATCTTTCACTCCTGTACCAAATGCAAACTTCATGCCTACTCCTGCTCTTTCCTCATCCGCTATCCATCCTACGCTCCCTCCTTCAGTTCAGTAGGGTTTCTCCTTCATTATATGTGCATGCTACCCAGCAGGCTCAGACACAGAGTGAAGCTGGCATCTCACAAGGTCCTGTTTCTGCCTTCTGTACATCTTCATTACATTGAGAAATAAATTATCTTGTTAGTTACATTATTATATTATAAGTTGACAAGTAAATCTTATTATAAAAGTGTAACGACACAATAAGATTTTATTCATGCATTTAGCCCTCACTCTCTGACACTTAATTATATCTACTGCTGCATGGTGATCTGAAACATTAATTTGAAAAATCAACTAAAATCCTCCATAACAGACTGATTTCCTGCCCTGCTCTTAGGGTTCTCTTTTAACATATAGTGAAATTACTTAAAACATGTCCAGTGAACCTTAGAAGAGCTTGATGAGAATGGAAGAAAAAGAAAGACTGTACAGGGGGTATTTTGTTAAGAACTGCAGAGAGAATCAAATCTGAACTTGTGTATAGGATGAAGGTTTGCAAGGGCAGAAGTGGGATATTCCCTAACAAGAGCAACATAACACCCATGCATCTGCTCCACCACAATACAGTGAGCACATAACCAAAAACTGTTATGCTATTGCTCAGTGCAGCTGAGGCAGCTTCCCAGCTTTTCATGGTGCTTTGGCCCAGGGACCTTGGCTCCCATGAAGACATGCACACATGTGCATGCCGGCCAAGGAAGCCGCAGGGTGAGCTGGACACTGCGCACCATGGAGCCCTGAGCACTCCTGCGATACAGCAGATCATCCAAGATTTTCCTTTAAGGCAACCTGCATTCAGCCTGTGTTTACATTCCCTACAACTCCTCACCACCACAGTATGGATATCCCCAGAGCTATCTTGGGTCTTGAAAGGAAAAGTAATAGGTTATTCCCCCTGCTCTGCAAGTGTATACCCCTTATCTCATGGTAGGAGCTGATGGGGCAGCCAGTGACTGCAAAGAGAACCAGGGCCAGACATCTTGCAGGTAAATCTGGCCTGAGGTCCACTTGGGAAGTAGAAGACCCATTTGATGCTCCCCAAGAACTCTAGCAGGTTGACTCCACCACAGCCCTGAAGATACTCCAGGACAGAGAGTTTGATATATTCATTGGAGCACTATTTAGATGCACCAAAGCCCTGTTGCACAGCTCTTCTCCTACATGCTTCCCTGCATCACTGAACCATCCCAGTCTGCATCCTGAAAGAGCCCAGAAGAGCTTGTAGGTGTAATGGTTACAGAGACACACCTGCATGGTGTTAGACCTTGAAGGGGGAGGCAAGTCAATTGGATCTGCAAATCATAACATAAAAAATATTCTGAAATTGAGAAAAAGATTATAGTTCCCAAACTACCTATAAACTGTGTTCCTGACACTGGAATGATCTCCAAGCAGATAATCTTCTCTCATGATGAAAACTACCCCGACACTGCACACTTTCAGTGAGGAGCCCACAGAACAGGGACATTTCCATTTTCTTAATGTGAACAAAACAAAGCATCTCATAAACATGAACAGCACCCACCCTCTTTAACTAAGCAAGCTGACAAATTTTCCCATCTAGTGCAAAGGAAACTGGAAGAAAAAAGGCTGAACCTCTCCTTGTGGTGATAAATAAGGCTAAGAAAATTCCAGTAGGGTTGCTGCACAAAATGTAAAGGAGAGTTAAGGAACTTTGGCACTCAGTTTTTGCTGAACATCAGCTGGAGGTAAATGACTAACTTTTCTGCACTCCTTCAAAAATTCTTCTGAAAACTATATTCACTTCATCACCTCAGTAAAATTTTGTCTTCTGCTTGCATATCACATATCCCATCAAACTTGGGACTTGCCACTTTAAACAGAAGACTTACTATCAGTAAACATGTCTTTTCAAGCTTCACTCTAGCATGATTCTATTCATCAGTAATAAACTCTGAGTATAAATCTTTTTTACTGCTGTACTTCTCTCTGTGTCAAAAATTCACATATAGATTTGGTACAAGTAAGTCCAACTTCCTCTGAAAGTTGAGGAGGCAAACTCTGCAATGACAGAGCATTGCAAGTTATAGGCAACTATAAAAACATTCAAGTGACAAAATATGCCTGTTTGCAATTCAGGGAGAGTATCAAGACAGCAATTCATGCTACAGTTTTCAGAATAACTAAACCTCAATAGCTGAGACAAAAGATTAAAAAAAATCAGATCTCACTAAGACACCAAAGGAAGTGACTAGGTTTTAATATAAAGTGAGTCCACAAGCTGTCCACAAGGAGCTCGACATTTTCTCAAAGTCCAACACTAATTGTGATCAACCCTACTGACAACTTAACAATTAGGACATTAATTATTTTTAGGGTCTGTTCCCTAAGGATATTTCAACAAAATTCTGGAAAATATGATATGAAGAGTAAAGCAGTTCAAAGTCATGACTTGACCCATATGTCCATAGAGCTTAATCATAAGCTTGAGTGCAAATTTACCATATGGTACTTAAGTCATCTGCAGAAGACATACTCTAAGTCACAACGGTTTCCTTCAGTTAGTAATATTTAGGCAGAAAGCATAAAAGTGGTGCTGCAATGTTATGAATGGTTTAGGGTTCCCATATTGGTTTAGCTCAGACTCTTTCTGAAAATCAGCTATCGTCTGGCTGGGCATAGGTGTAAATCAATCTTTTCATCTAGGAATAACTAATTCCTTCTTAATACAGTCTTCCTCTGTTTTTCCTGTGATTCTTTCTTCTTTAATGGTGTTTTAAGAAGTGTCTTCAGTTAAGGAGTAAACAACCCATTCTGAACTTGCTATTTCAGCTCAAGAAAAATGACTGGTTCAGTTCCTTGTAGTCAAACTATTAACTTAGGTAATTATTAAGGACCAATTACTTACAATGCAGTTCTGAAAGAAGTCCTTAAAAACACATATATATATGTAACCTAAATTCTACAATTAATATGCAGTAATCATGATTCTATTTTTAGAGAATTATATAAAACACATTTGGTTTTTAAATTGACAGGTCTGAAGAACATATGCATGAAAAACATTTTTGTTTAGTAACCAAGAAACAAGTTTCAAGAATAATGCAACAGAAATATATGATATTATCCTCAATAATTGGCAAAATCAACACCTTCCTGCATGACCTACAGTATCTGTTCCTAGGAGAACAGTAAATTGAATCTACTTGGGAACAGTGGTAAACAGAACCCTGAGCTTTTCTAGAACTTCATTTGCCATGTATGATTTATCATTATTTTTTCATTTCACAATGCAAGTGTCACTTGTTGGTTTCATCTTCCTGTGGAAATCAAATTGTTTTGATGAAGGTCAACTGTATGAGTTGGGTAAAAAAGGCAGACTGGTCGTGATAGTTCACTTAAATGGAAAACCATCCTACATGAATGCCATTAACAGTATCCTTCCTGATGGCAGAGTATCTTACCCAAGAAGGGAAATGCTCTGTTTTACCTTAGGCATGTTGAAATATAAGTCAGAGTGTAGAAGACTAAATAAAAGGCATTTTTCCACCTTCCTTGTGCAGAAAAATAGACTCTAAACAAAACAGATTTTAATTTGCTTTGCCAATTAAATTATAACACCTAGAATTTTCCCTTCCCCTTAACCATGGCTTACCCTATTAAGCACTCCTTGTGTTAAATATTGTTGATAGATAGAGGCCTCCATGGAGTGCAGCTCAATCGGAACAAAATAAGTGAGAAGGAATGGAGTAAGAAGGTTGGAAAAAATCCCATGGTTATTATTAATAGACTATTAACCTTAAAGAATTTGTTTTATGTACACAAGGGATGAGGGAAGGACCGTGAATAAATGACCTTTCTTTGGGAACATCTTTATGGGATTAATAATATGGAGCAAAGAGCACACTGCCTGTAGAAGTGATTGGACTAGTGGAAATCAGTGCTGTTGTCAAAAATGGGGGACATGCACAAGAAGTATAAAGAGAAGCTATGAAACCCCTTCAGGACAAGAACTTGTGATGTACCTTGACTGCAGTTTAAGGTTCAGTCTCATACTGACATGGCCATCTTCTGTAAAAGAGAACAAAATCACAAAATTCCTAGGTTTTGTTGGAAAAAAATGTAAATATTTCATAAGAAATTAGTGTCATGGAATCTGTTCGCTTTTGCAGAGTGCTCAGGGAAATTCACATTCTACCATGACTATCGTACTTCTATAAAATCCCATTGGGTAGTACCAGTTTCTATATAAACCGTGTTCTGAGTGGAGCCAGCACAGATCTGCAGTATTCAAATACGTCTCATATGTAGAGTAGCCACATTTGATGTAAATCACATTTAATAAGAAACCTAAAGAACTCTGCTCCCTCTCAGCCCCACAATTCTCTTGAATGGAAAAATTAGATGATCTCCAAAATGTCACTCTCTTGTTTTCCCATGGTATTAAATCGATCTCTCTCTAATGCCTTGTGCTACTCAATTTCTTTTCAGTTATATAGTATTTCCCCCTCTTTTCCTACATAAGTAAAAGTTTTATTAAATGATTTAATCTCTACACAGAAATCTCTGTCTGAGATTAAACTGCTGGTAATTCAACTACACAGCTTTAGACGTTTCATGTCTCCTTTAAAAGTGAGCTGTCTCCTCTGAACAACAGAACTTGCAAGATGAATTTAAGAGTCCATGTCTAAAAGAGGTAGCAGTAAAATGGAAGACTGATGCATATAAAAAAAGACTGAAGCAGCTACTGTTGTATATTTTATTTCAATACTTAAATCTCTTCTGCACTAAAAGTTGCTAAATCTTTTCCCTTGATCATTTGTGATCATTCCCTTGATTTGTGAACATTTCACTCATCAGTTGCACAGATATTTTTCATAATTCCAGAGGAAATAGAACTGTCCATACNCCTTCTGAGTAACTGTAGGAGTAGCATGGGCCAGGTGCTCAGTCCTGAGGTGAGCTGAGATCCTGGAGCCCTGAGCAGGGTGTTCCGGTTGGGTCTGAGGCGAGGGGGTCAGAGGTTCCTTGAGAATACCTGATACTAATAATTTCAAAGGCTTTTCTCCACTCAGGATTAGCATATTTTCTCCCACAAGTGTACATGTGAAACTTGTTCTATGTTGATTCATCTTTCACCCTAAAAGGGTCACTCTCTGGGACAACTGAAATGCATGATGCTACCTAAGGCATTCTGTAAACAGTTCAGTCCTTTCCCTTTCTCATGTCCTTCCTCTTGTTTTCCTCCCAACACACAACTCCCAAATATGGAGTATTCTGCAAAGCATGGTAGAAGCTGAAATATTAAATTCACTTTGAATTATTCAAAGAAACAGGAAAGATTAAACCCACTTCCATCTCCAGATCAATGGCTCAACTGCTTAACCTGCATTTGCAAAACTGAAAAGGAGACAGTGCTGAAACACAACATGGTGCATGGAGCCACAGTGACTCATTTCAGCTTTCAGGCAACCTCTTGGGCCCTGGCTTCAATGCTGGCAGCAGTGGGAAAAAGAAGAGGGGAAGAGCAAAGTATAAAATTGCTGAAGTCATGTGACAAGCCTCTTTGGCAACAATTAGTGACTGTCTGGCAGAATTAGCAAGAATCAATCATGCAGTAAGTTCACTGGAAAAAGAAAATGAGAATAACAAGGGACAAGCTAAACAGTAGCTCAATAAGGTGGAAAGGCAGATTCTCAACAAGCTGGTGAGGAGCTGTTGATGGAGGATATTACAGCCACTGAGGCAGAATTATGGCAAGCAATTAAGCATAGGGGCACTGTCAGAAGGGGGTTTTGAGCTGGGAAAACACTGCTGTTCAAATGTGGGAATGGCTCTGGTCAATGCTTTTTCCGGCAGAGCTCAGCAAGAGGATGATCAGAACTGTCAGGATGCAAGAAAGAGTCTGATTAACGCCTGGGTGGATAGACATATTTTTAAACTACTGTGCCTTGTACAGATCTGCTGACCTGCACTAGAACATGGCTCAATAGGTCTTATAACCTTTAAGAGCAGAAGGACTTATATACCCATATTTCTATTTCTTGACATGAAAACTTATGTTTACCTGCCCCATACACCATAATTACATGATCTTATGTCAATGTTTAATCCCATTTCATCCACAATAGTCTCACCTGCTTCAAGAAGGTAATCATAAAACTCTTAAAGGTATACATCCAAAATATAACTTTGCCTATTCACTAGTAAGGAAACAAAAGGAAGATAGCATATAACCTAATAGCAAAATAGGGATTCCAACTTCTGTTTACTTCCATTTAAAATGTTTGATTGCTTTAATAACAGGCTCACTGGCAAACTTCTAATTTGGATCTATTATCTTCCTCATTAGAATTCCAGTGGCAGGGTGAGCACGTGGGCTGCTTATTATACAGCAGTTCATTATCAAAATCTACCACAGATTGATTATCAATAAAGTGTTTTTCATTTCCTTCGAACTCTCATCACAGCACTCTTTTTATTTATTATCCTTCCACTCTTTTCTTTATCTAATCAGCCTGTGTTGAATCAGCTGCTAAGCATTCAAGAGCAAATGGTTTCTTCAGCCTCATAACCATTACAAGTCGGTAGGAGCTATCCTTCAGACCAACTGTGTTATTGTTCTGCTTAAGATCCAGCTCTCCTTTCATTTTTAAATCCTTATACATCAAGAGTGTAATGATATCGAATGACGACCAAATGTTTTTCAGTTAGATATAGAAAACACTCTTCAAAGAAAGAATTTACCCTTCTGACCTAGAAGTCAGACTGTGGACATGCACACTGGCACCTTCCTCCTCTCTAGCTGGGGAGATCAAGTACTACCCTCCCTGAATTTCTGCTGGGAGAGAGAGGGGCCTGAGAAGGACCCCAGGCAAGCTGGGACCCAGCAGCTACATCTTGTCTAGATGGCTGAGGTTGAGTTGCATGCAGCTGGTCTCTCTGGGTGCCTCTCTGATTAACAAGGGTGTGTTAGAAAACAACACATGACAGCTGAAATTCCTGCTCATCTGCAATCAGTGAAACAGAAATAAACCTCCTCCAGGGCTGTGATTGGTAGGAAACAAGAGTAAGTAGCGGGAAATGTTTAGCCGCCACCTTTTGTACATAAGATCTTTTTGAACCAAAGAAACTCTTTTCAGTGGAAAAGAGGGAAAATAATTCAGGAGGTTTAAAAGAAAGACGACCGATCACCCTGTGGTGCTAAACCAGGGAAATACTTCATTCATCACTTATTTGGGCTGAAAATACCAGAGGTTACTGGGACGACCGGAAAATTTTACTAGCTCTGGTAAAGTGCATTTATATGACAAGGTGAAGCAAAAAGCTTGTAATTTTACACAGAATATGCTTAGGGACACTTGCTTAAAGAATGTGCTTTGCTTAAAATTCACCATTACTGGAGCCTACATGAGTAAGATACTGGACTGGCTAGGGCCTATATAAACAAGATATGAAAAGCAATGCAACGACAAGAAATACAGAAATTATGTGGGGAAGATAAGAAGGACCACCAGACCTTGAACAAACAGCCAGAAGAACTAAAGACACTATAGGGATGGGAAAAGTTAGGAAATGAATTATATTAGAGGGATGGTGTAATTTCATACATATGTAACACTCTAAGGGATAAGAAGGCTGGAAAAACTGTTCACGGCGCACATGCTTTTGGAGGAGCTATCCCCCATGCCCCTGGCACTGGAAATAAACATACCTTCTTTACAACTTACACGGGTTGTGGAGTCTTGACCGCGTTTCAAAGGTAGTTACATTCTTTGAGTTTTAGTACTAGTAGGTGGAGATAAAATAAGAGATATCTACTTCCACCTACAAGCTAAAGAGGGAAAAACCTAATTCCTAATTTCTGCTCTATGATTTCTATCCCAGCTGTTCTTATTTACTTGAAGAGTAGTACAGCATGCAGTACACTACTCTGAACTTTTCTATTTTCATTTTACAACTAATAAGACTCAACTTACAACTAGTAATGACTCAACTGGCAACTGATAATGTTCCATGAACTGCTCAAAGCACACCTTCATTAACAGTCACAAACTGAGTGTGCTCCCTCAGGCATTTGGGAAAGGGTATTTCAAGGGGCTCTGAGATGAACTCTCCAAGCTTTCCCAGGTGGCTTTCCTATGACATGCTGTGATGGCTGGTTCTGTGGGACCCTGCTGTGCTGACAAGGCTGTCCTTGGCTGGGGGAAGGCTATGGCTCTGCTAGCTGGAGACTGTGGCAGTGGGGAGCCTTCTCCCTGCAGCTGAGGCAGATAATGGTCAGTTTCAACTCGTGAGTGAAGTTTCAAAGTGGCATGGAGGACAGTATCAGAGCACTGGCTCCAAACAGGACAACCACATCCCAACTGGAGCAGCACTGCAGCACACGGCTGATTTCCTGCTGGAGTTTTACTCATCTGTTTGAAAAGAAGACTTCACATGTTTTACCCACAAAAGGCACCTACATACCCCATTCTCAAGAATTTGTTCATTACTGAGGGAAAAGAAAAACCTGTAAAGACTGTAAAGTACCCAAAAAACCCTAAGTGATGCCATATCTATAGTATTCATTTAAGAGAAGTTCCTTAACAAGTGGCATCTTGGTGATTCTCTCATCCCAAAAGCAGAGGTTTTAAGGAAACAAAACTATTTTCTAGCTAAAGACTATCCAAAACTTTATATCGAAACCTGTCTTCTCTAGTTTATCTTTTTAAAGTGACTGTCAGTTCCCTGCTTCACCACTGAGGTTTACCAGAAATAACCCTGAAATCCTGTCCTGTGTGCTCTCCTGCTGTAGATCTACAGAAATAATTTTCCTTTCCATTTGGAAAGCTGTTCTTTTTCTTCTTATTTCTTGGGCCAGTCCAGACAGAGTGGGTGAAAGAGTCAATTTAATGTTCTTAAGAAAAATTTAGGAGTCATATATAAACATAAAAACTGAGAGAGGAATCTGATCCTGCTCCAGAAAAGGTGCATAAAGTGAAATACCTTTTTTTCAGTTGTTTTGTTTATATGTAGGTAGACTAGGAAAGCTTTTTGTAAGCAGATGTTTTCATATAATATGCAAGTAACCAACACAGTATATTTAAGCCAAAATGTTAAAATGATAAAATTTTACCAGCATAACATACAACTGCACAGAAAAGGCCATAGGTAGTTCATACTAGCTGAAATAAGAACAGTAAACTATATAAACTAAAGCCTGAGGGCTCAAACTGATCAATGCTGGAAGCCAAAGAGGATTTATATCCTCTTATATAATATTTTATTCCTGTCTAGATATCCTGTGAGCCTTTTCTGCCCTCTTTGACAAGCTAGCTGGCTTGATGAATCATTGCTTGTTTTCTGATTTGGTAATTCCCAGGTTCTTATAAAGAAAATAACCTATGACAAGGTCAAGAATATGAACACAATTATAAAGGAAGCTTGACAGATCAGATAAAACTTCTGGGGTATAAAGAGAAAAAAGTAAATAAGGAGTTGAGAATAGACATTAGGGAGCATAGTAGGAACACAAGCAAAAACAGACAGCTTCAGTTCTGGAAAGGCACAGCAGTCAGTTATTTGTCAGCAATAGGAAAAAAAGAAGGGAGAAGTAGGCATTGTTACCTGGTTGCAAACTAAACTAGGAATGGTAAGGTATACAATCATTGTTGGGATTTTTTTAACTAAACCAAATTTAAATTAAAAAGAAAAAAAAAATCAAATTCTGAGCTGGCTTAATTGTAAATAAATCAAAATTGATGTCAGCCCACCTACAGGGCATGATCCCCACGAGGATCTGGTCTGGATACGCTGCAATTGGTGTTCAAAAATGTGTGCAAGCCAAGGGCACAGAGTTTGACAGGAAATGAAAGACTGAGATGAGCAGATTCAGAATGAAGAAAAATAATCAGAAACAGCATATCAGGTTTCAGGTGAGCAAAGAAAAGAAAGTCTTCTTGAGTGAAAAGCAATTTACAAGTGAGCAGAAGGGAAAAAAATGATCTGAGGAACATCAAGTCTTTGGAACAAGAGGGGAAAAGTTCAATAAAAATTAAATTCTTTTGAAATAAATTATGGGAAATATGAAAGGATTTGGGGTGACAGTGAGAGATGGGCAAACAGGAAGAAGGTGTAGAGGGGAGAGATGAGCTGAGGTAGAAAGAGGACGGCGTTGCAGTCCAGATGGTGGGGGTGGGACTGTGATTAATAGCATCTGTTTAATTTTCTGGTTTGCAGTTAGTGCTTTTATGTTCCTTTTAAAAATCAGTGGCTGGTAGAAGGTAAGAAGGCTGCTTGTCTGCCTTGCCTTGACTACTTTGCCACTGGGCTTTGGCAATAGAGGAACATTTTACAGACGGGGCAGTTGCTTCTTTTCTGACAGCAACTGAACTAGCTCAGCAGGGAAAAGGTGAAGGAGAGCAGAGCTCGGCATCTGGGAAGGGACAGACTTGGCAGGCAGGGAACTGCTAAGGTAGAGAAACAGGTGGAGGGGAGCAGAAAACACATATGTAGCCCAGAGCTAAAGAAAAGGGAATTCTCTGAGGTACTTACTTGGTGGGATGGTGGAAGTTGATCCAAAGCAGCAGGCTATTTAAATGTTCTAGACTAAAATCAGGGCTGGACAGAAAGTCCTGCCCAGCCCAGTACAGAAGATGAAGGTTTGTAATCTTTTGTTTTCAGCCCCTTATGAGTTTCTCACTTGAAAAAAATACTTAATGTTCTGTTCTAATAAAAAATAATGTTAGAAGTTCAATGTACTCTGATATGTTTCACAGTAGCCACTTTAAGAAACAGAGGCAGACTGTGGCTTCACTTCAATGTGAGGCTATATTCAGCTCAGTTTCTAGTCCCAGCACAGACTTTTTAGGGGATCTTGTGTAATATCCTTTTTGTTTCTGCTTCAGTCCAAAGTTTCTCATATATAGACAATATATAGTCAATGTATGACAATAAATCCTTGCTTAATTCTGGAAATAACACACATCCATATAAGTAAAAAGAAATTAACTTTGTGTGTCCTGTAAGACTTTGTCCAGTTTCTCTCATTTGATACTTCTGCAAAAGCTTTTCCATTAACAAAAATACCCTAGGTTTTAGGTGTGGTATAATACAATATTAGTGCTAATGTACATGTGTGCAAAACAGGAATATATGGGAAAATTAAGTGCCTCAGAGAACGGGTTAAATTTTTAGAAGGGAGAGGGAGCACTGGAGATGAAGTGGCTGTAGCTTTGTTGCTTCTGCCAGTTGGAAGTGATGATTCCTGCAGCCACACAACATAGTCAGCAGTGAAAGCAGGGAGAAAACAGGATCTGTCATGAGCTTACCCAGACCTCGTGTCCTTCCATTCTGAAAAACCAAAGGAAGACCTGCTGCTTTCTTCAAGCTCCTGCATAAGACCACTGAGCTTGGTTCTGAGCTGTAAGTTATCTGAGGATTCCATTCTCTTTAGCAGAAAGAGACAAAAAAGGGTTAATTCCTTATCCTAATGAGAGCTACTGGCAGCACGCACATCCTGGCTTATGGACCTGCAGCAATGGAAGATACCTCGTCAGTGAGAATGCCTCTCTGGTCAAATGCAAAAGGTACATGAATCATGATGTGGTTGCACTGTTATAGACTGAACTATGAAACCTGAACTGCATTTGTGGGACTAAAACAAAGTAATGCACCTTCTCAAAACCCAAGATATATACTCATGAGCTCATCATCACAACAGTGATGCCTACAGTTAAGCTGATAACTGCTGCTGAGGTGAGCAAAAACACAGAATGCTGAAATATTGTTGTGTGGTTTAGCCAGCCATACAGGTGAAACAACTAGAGGGTTTTTTGTTTACTGAAACACAGTGCAGGCACTTCTTAACCTATATCCTTGTGGTAGAGTTCAACATGTTCAGTAACAAAACCATTTAAGGAAGATATTTCATGAGATCATGATACAATATCATTGCTTCAATGCCTCTGGCTCTGTTTTGGTGTGGATTTTGTTTAGGAAAGGATTCTGATAAGTAGGCTGAAGAAATGCAGCATATTCATATGTGAAGAAAAGTGACATATTGAATTATGTGTACAATGCATTAGTAGACACTATCTCCATATCACCAGGCAGTGTGTCACGTCTGCTTTGACATTTTTTTTAGTTGATCAGTTATAAACAAAGGGAGTAAAATTTTTAAAAGGTGCACCTGTATTGCACCAATAAAACAGGCAATTTTGTGCTTAACAGGCCATACAAATGCACTCTCATGCTCTTGAGGTTTTTCTGAGCACAAACATTATGGACCTAACTGAGATTGAAGTGACAAATGGTACAGCCTGAAGCCATGCTATCTTTTTATAATAACGATCTTTCCTTCTTGAAAGCTGTATCCAACCCATTATATGATTTCAAGGTAAAATTAAAGAAATGTGTTTCCTGAAATGGGGTTTAGGTCGATCCAGTCAGAGTTGGCTGGATGAAGGATAGTTTAAATCCTTTATTGCAGTCTGAATTTGCAGGGAAACGCTATCCTTCGAACCCAAGACCTGTGCAACTGGAGCATGGAATAAAGAAGCTATAGTAAATTGTGTTGTTCTATTAACAGCTAAGAATCTTTCAAGCAGCTGCAGCTAGTGCCTTACTTTTTAATTATGTAAGATACCGTCTTTAAACATAGAGAAAAGCTTTGTTCATGACTTGTCCTTCTGTCACAAAAATGTGTATTATTGCTGAATTCAAAGGCACTCTTTTTCATGACCCATTTCAGGCCAGAAGTTCACAAGTGCTTTAAGCTGGCATTTGCCAGCATTGACCCTAAGAAAATTGCCCTGTTGACTTCCTCCACCTCTGCTGACCTCCTCCACTTCTCCTGCCTGCTGTTGCATTTCTCCACCCTGGCACAAATATATGTGCAGCTGACTGGCAGACTGGGGCAGGGAGCTGATCCAAGCTCAATCTGAAGTGGGAGAGGGGACAAAATGCTCATTACATTATTGCATGAGAAATTTAAGCACAAGGATGAAAGCAGTGAACCAACAAGATCAGGCAGAAGCTGCTGGGGAAAGGTGTTCAGCAAGGTTGGTTCTTTGAGTGCCAGTGCCAGCTCCTGGAATTACCGTGGGGATTATCCTGCTCTTGCCAGTGACACTCAGCACCCTTCTCCTTCCCTTCACTGAGAAATCTTCAAATGCTGAGAGGAGCAACTAGACATAGCCCTAACCCTGTGAATATGTGCCTCAAATATTTCTTAAATCAGTTATAGATACTTCTAAAACTACAGGAAATCTGTAATTTACGTCCTACGGAGTTTTCCTTACTTTACTGAAAACAAGTCTATTTGCTTTAGAGCTGTCAAAGCAAGATGTCAGTTATTTGGTGTTAGATTCATGCCACTTTTTGGTATTAGATTCATGTTAACTCTGTCCTAGGACTTGCTTTTTTGCTCTTCTGCAACAGTAATTGTGACATTATAATACAACTTTGGTCCAATCTAAGAGATGTGTGCAGTGTAAGCATGAGGCATATTGTATCCTATGCTTCCAAATGGAAAGTAATTAAACATCCTGAATTACAATTTGCTCAGAAAAGGCATCACATGAATTCTCTGTGGGCAATATTCCACATTTTGTTTCCCATTCCAGCACACCAGAGCAACAGCTCTGCTAGGGAATTGCATGTCTAAGGAGGCAAAGCAGAATTTCTAATAACTGTTTTAATAAGTGTTCTATTTTACAAGATTTTCTTTTTTATGGATATGAGTTCAGAAAAGAGCATCTCATTTTTCTATGAGATAAAATAGGAGTGGGAGAAAATACACATCAAAAGCTAATATGACATGCCTGGTTTGGAGTGAGTATTACCTAAGGAGAAAAGCTTTTGTTTTTCTAGGAGGGAAAGGGGGAAAATACTCAGTGAAATAGAAAACCTGCACAATGATTTCATTATGCCAGGTCAGTGATCCAGTTTGATGGACTAGGACAGTTAGGACCAGCAAATCTTCTGGCAAAACATGCAAAGGAGGAGGTTACTCACCCTTCCAGGCTTATTAAAAAAGACTGCAGGCATCATGGATCCTTTTAAGGAGAGTTAAAGACGGCAGTTGTCTTTGCTGGTCACATATAGTTAGGTAACTTGTTGCCTGGAAACACAATCCCAGTGGTTTATACACTATAAAGAGTCAATTAGAAAGCTGTATTTGTTCCAAATTTTAGGTATTCTCTTGTTTTCAGCTTTTACCTTCTATAAGGCAACTGCTCTATATTTTATAAATAAGCCATAATAGACATTATACCGATTAAATGCTTTCATAAAAGTAACCCTTAGTAAAAATAACTCATGGTAGGAATGAGTACTTGAAAAAGCGCAACTAACTTAGAAGTGGTGTAAAGGACTGACCATCCTTTTGTCCATCCTTTCTTGATTGACTGAGTAACAGAAAGGTGTGGGATAAAGTAAAGATCACTTTAAAGTGCCCAAGAGGTAAAAGTGAGGAAAATAAAATAGCAGTGGAAAGCTATTAAGGGAGCTGGCTGCAGGCAGCACATATGTGTTTGCATAAGGGCTGTCCTTCAGAAAGACTAGTCTGCATGCTTGGCCCTTTATAGAACACCAGAGACTCTGAGGCTCAATTTAAAATAAAACCTGATCAAACACTATATGTAATCTATGCCTACCCTGAAGTGAAGGGAAATACTCCTGAGGAATGAGCTATGTGCTGCTTCTGAATTACGAACACCTCAGCCCAGATTATAAAGAGACAAGGTGCTCAGTCTCACAGCCCCATTTTAGGAACTTGGCTCCCTATCTAAGAGATGCCTCAAGAAAGGATCACAGAATAAACCTGCTGAAGGCAAAGCTGCTTATCTAGCCCAGAGGAGACAAAACAGGTTTTTCCTTTTTTTTATCCTGTTCTCCTTCCTTTCCATCTCTTCCCATCTGGAGGAATCTGTCTGAGATACTCACTGCCCAAGGGTAAATCTTTCTTCCCTGAAAGTTGCATGGTATTTAACCCACCTAAGATGCAGACTGTTTCATTCCCTTCATCTCTGCATAGTTTGAAACTGGAATTTCAGAACTACCTCCCTGGAGGAGACTAAACTGGTGGCTGGCTGTAAGGACTTAAAGAGCAAAGTAGCCTGTCTCAAAACACTGATCCACAGAAGGATCTTGCCATGAGAAAAGCCACAACAGCAGGTACTTGAAATAAGGACAGAGGGGAGGAATTTGCAATAGGAAGATGCTAATTCCCAGCCTGGCGAGGCGAGATCTGATTCTCACATCCTGGTTAATGTATCCAGAGAAAAATTGCCACTGTGGAAATCTGTGAAGAAGGAGGCAACTCCTCATACACCTATCACCCAAGTTATGGGAATAGCATCTGGAACCACCCTGTGAATACCCAGAACTTGGGCTGTATAAAGGTGGTACCCACAGCAGAAGCCCTCCAGGGCCCCCATCTCCGAGAAGCCCAGGGGGAAAAGGACCAAGGGGATGCCACTGGATCCATGGGTGGTGCCTATCTTCTGCTTGGTCTCTCCCTCTCCCCCCCATCACCCTTTCCTATTTCTTTCTATCTCTGTACCTCACTATTAAATAAAATCCATATTACTGGTTTTGGCATATGGTCTCATTTGCACCTTACTTTGGGCAGAGGCACCTCTCAGTAACCAAATCATAGCACCGGCTCTCACGCTTGTTGAAGATGGGTCACGGCACAGCCCTGGCTGAAAAACCAACCAAGGCACACAGAAAGCTCCCAGCAATGAAACTGGATTGCTACCTATACCACAAGGGAACACACTGGGGAGGGGATCTCTGGCATTTCAGATCCCAGTGTAAGCATTTTACAACCTAGCTAGCATTTTACTCAGATGCTGCATAATATATCAACAGCCCTCAGAAAAGGACTGCAACTCAGGATTTTCCTTTCCCTTCTTTCAAATGAGGATCCCAATTTCTGATCCAGGAGCTAGGCTGAGAGCATGTCTAATACACCAAATATCCATGCTGAGACAGATGGCACAGCATCCACTTTGTGAAATGTGAAAGCACTCAGGTGTAACACAGATGCCAAAATGCTCGATATTGTCAAATATAAGGCATCTGTGAGCGTGCACAGAGGCGAGGTTCCATGTTTCCATAGTACATAGGGTTATGCAGCAGCTGAGCAAAATACTTTGGGATTTAGTCATCAAACAGTACTTGCATCTTTCAGAGCAATATAGGATTTGATCTTCAAACCTGTGAGTGGGATTATTGTTTGATACTTTGTCACTAGCCCATCTGGAGCCTGCTGTTATTGCTTCCTCCGGGACAAACCATTTTCAACATGTGGAATCTGCCACCAGAAAAGAATTAAGCTTATTTCATTTGCAGGATTAGAAATCAGTCTACAGGACTGTGTTTTGTGAGGAATAAGTAGGTGTGGTACAGCTTCCAAAGTAGCAGATTAGTCTGCAAACTAATTGCAATATAGGGAAATGAATTAGTAGCTATTATCTTATTATCTGACTTATTATGCACTCCAGACCAAAGTCCCAAATGCACTTGTATATTCTCTCACACAGTACTGCTTCATTTTATGTCCCAGACATGGTTCCCTTTTCTGCACACAGAAAAAAATGGGTACCTTGGTCTGGAAATGATGCAGCAGCACTGGGAGTGTGGAGAGAGGTCAACAAAAAAGAAATGCTGAACTAAAACCTGTATCTGAAATATTTTGCACAAAGGGGGTTTGAAAACATTTCTTAGGGTGAGGTACTCACATCAGTCTTGATATACAGACCTTTCATCTATGGGTTTGGGGTTTTTTTGTGTGCAGGTTTGTATTTAATACAATAAATTCAGGTGGGAAGGGACCTGGGGATGTCTCTAGGCAAACCTCCTCGTCAGAGCAGTGTCAGCTCTTAAATAAGACCAGGTTACTCCGGGCTTTAGCTAAGTCTTGAAAAACTAAAAGGATAAAGACTCCACATATTCTGTGGGCAACCCACCACACAGCTTCACTGTCCCCACAGAGAAAAAGGTGTTCCTTCCTTTCCTTTCTTCCTTGCCTTTCCCATCTGAACATCCCCATTTCAGCTCATGCCTGTTGTCTTTCATCCTCCTCCCATTTCCTGCTGTGCAGGGCCTGGCTCCACCTCCTCAATGACTGCCTGCAGGCACCTGGAGTGGCTCTTTAGCCCACCAGAAGCTATCCCTGCTGCAGCCCAGACAGCCCCAGCTCCCTCTGCCTCTCCTCACAGGGCAAGTGCTCCAGTTCCCCACCATCATGGTGGCCCTTAGCTGAACTCTTTCACGGTTATGAGTCTCCGCCTGGGGCTTGGGACAAAAAAACCTTTTCCCCTTTCCTACAACACTTCCACCAGATGGTACAAATACTCAGGAAATAGAAAACTCCTCTTCAGTGCCTTCTTCCCTTTGTGGAGTCAGCTTCCAAGCCACTTCTCTGTGCTCCTTAAAGGCTTCTAGGTACCTGGCATGCTAGGATGGGAAGGTGTGTGCTCTGCAGATACACCTGGCCTGCACAGCTGGGGATGGAAGGTGGATTGAGCCACTGTTCCAAATTTTTATCTCCAAGTTGTTTGGGAAAGGGGGAAGAAAGGTGAGATTTCCCGTTTGCACTTCCTTGTTTTCACTTAACAGCTGCTTCATTCAGTTGAACTTTATCATTTCTCATCCAGAGTGATTTTGAAAGTCCCAGCTTCTCCAGCTGTTTTGCATGGCTGTAAACCTTCAGTTTCCTTGTTAAGATGAACTTCATTTTCCAGCTATTGATCTTACTGTCTACATTTTTCATTATCTTTTTGAAGCTGCAGCCAAATAGAAATGTTCCTGCCACTGATTGTGATTTTCTCACATGAAAATTAAGCTCAGTGTATAGTAGTATGTGAAGGAAATGAAATCATATCATCATCTGAGAAAAATCAAAGCCTTTACCAAGTAGCTTTTATGAAATTTTTCTGTTTTCCTGTAGAATGGAGGACCATAGTCTCTCTTGGCCTAAGTGAGGCACTACTCAGATGATAAAGGTATTCTGATTCCATATAACATTCTTAATGATTCTGTTTATTCTCATAGATTCACTTTCAGCAGATTAATGATTGTTTTCTTTCTAGAGAAGATGATTCAGTAATAATACTTTCAGGTAAGAAAGAAAAACTTACCAGATAGAATTGATAATGTTTAGGTGAAATATTGTACAAGAGAGAATTGTAAATTAATGCCACATACATATACCTGAAATGCCTAAAATTCAGCTGAACGGTTTGTACATTTACTCTTCTATGAATGTGGGGAAATTAGTTAGAGTAAGGTGCTGATCATTAGTCAACTATCAGATTAAGAGGTAGGAAATGTTGACTTCATGGACCTGCAAGATTATGTAATTAAATTTTCTCCTATTTTTAATCAGCATAACCCTAATTATAAATTCATAAACCAGTCTACGGACCAAAGTATTCCATGTAAATTGTTTCTGTGCACAGCACCTCTGTTGTAGGAAGGGTATTTGTCATAGAAATGGAGGGACAAGCAAGAATTAGAAAAAAGTTTCCAGAAAATATTTGTTGTGAGTTCTATTTTACTATAGTTGGGAGAGCTATTACTTATTGTAGGAAAGCCATAGTCAGACAAGCTTTTTCGGCATCTAGTCTAAGCTGTGGAGCCTGACCTAGTACCTCCTGGAGGCAGAGGTTTCAGTGTCCCCACAGTCACCCAGTAGCCCCTGAAATCTCAATCCCCTTCTCTGAGTGCAGCTCAGACCAGCAGAAGCCGAGTGGTGGCAAACAGCTCAGGCACAATGATGGGATGCTCCTGAAGCCTGCCAGTATCAGAGCATGGACACTGTGGTGTCCAAGGAGAACCCAACTGCAGGACACACTCAGCTCCTGTAAAGCCTGGTCCGCAGCTGTGGATGGATGCAGTGGCACCTCCTGGTTTCCAGAGCCTGGCAAGGAGGAGCAGTGGCTGCCAGCCCAGACAGGTGTCAGAGGGGTGACACTGCTGCTCCTGCTGGGTCTCCCCACCTGAGCCAGCTGCGGGCATGGGAGGGCCGGGCACTGCCCTGCAGCTGCAGAGGGACAGCGTGTACCTGGGCCGGAGCAGCCCAGTGACTGGGGACGTACTGGGGTGTAAATCAGGCTCTGGTCCTCAAAGTCAGATGGGTGCAAGAGCCGTAGAGATGGCACCAGGTATAAAATTTCCCTGTGTACTCTCAAACTAGCAGTACGTCTAGCTACCCTCTTCCGCCCTCTGGATTTCAGTTTCAGCTATCGGTTTTACATGGAAGTCACTCAGATACCCCAGGGATGGAAAACTGTTTAAAGCAAACAAACAATTACACTTCCTCCACTCCTCAGCATGCTAATCAGTGTGAATGTGAATACAGCTGTTAATTCCCCATTTCATAATGCAAATGCCTGTCTCAAAACCTGTCTGACTTTTATCTGTAAGCGATTATACTACAATGCTCTGGCCATCCTTTGATCTTAGATACAATAGACTTTGAAAAGCAGCAGACTGTCCATTCCAACCTCAGAAGTCTCCTCTCTGATCACAATGTTTCTGTCAGAACAACCCTACTTTTATGCTGCACTTGCAAACAAAGGTCCTGCCTTCTTTCCTCGTCTCTTCACATCTTTTGTGACCTATTTCCCAACAAAACTTTGTTCTTTTCAGAACGGTAGCTAAGAAAAATTTGCATTTTTCCTTCATTTCTGTTTTTTTTTCTTTTCCTTTTGATACCATTGGCGACATGCTGAACTCAGGACTCTGCTCTCAGCACTCCCTTCCTCCTCCTGGCTCAGTTTGTGCCACCCCTCCCCACCTTCCTGCACTCCTTCTTTATGCTATTTGGTTTATGAACTCAATGAATATAACTGTTCTGTTTAGGAAAAAAAGATCACTTTTTCTTTTGATCCACTTCCTGGACTCATTGTACTACCTCTTATTCCATTTATTCTACAAAAGTCATTGTTAAGTCCTTTCTTTCAAAAGTATATGCCTTTTTTTGATTCAAAAATCACTACTTCAGTGCCTTTTGAGAACTCTTTTATCAGTGCTGGTATCTTTTGTCAACTCCCACCACATTTTCAATCTCCATTTCCCTCAGTATGATCCCTGAAGAGTTGTTGTATTTTTCTTACCTCTCTTCTCCTCAGTGCTCATTTCACACAGGTTCCTATGTTACAAACAGCACAGTTACAGTAATCCTTCATATTTTTGGACAAACTACACATTTTACCTTCTGAATATTAGTACACTGGAATTTGTTTCATGCCTGCCATTCTAATTCATAAAAGTCATAACTTTTTGCTCTGCAGAAACAAGTGATTCTGCAAGTAGTTACATTCACCCTCCACTAATCTTTGAACACAGTTTATAGTTTCCCCATCTAAAAAATGCCTGTGTTGTGATTTTCTTCATATTTGTGATGTATTTACTCTCCAAACTGAAGAATCAGCATCTTTCTGACCCATAATTTATTTTTGTACCATTTTCTCAAGCCCGTTAGAGCTCAGTTTTTGAGTATACTAAGCGTAACAGAGCATTGCACTTAAACATTGACTTACTGTTCAGCACATGTGCAATCTGCCCCAGCTGTAAGCACCTGCTCACATATTTAAATTTAAGTATGAAATTAAGTCCTCAGGTGGATCAGAGTTCCTGGGTTCAGTCACAGAGTTGAGCCTTATGTTTTCCTCTGACATCCTGGGGTGCTGCTCAGTGCAGAACCACGTCCATGCAGCACTGAATTCTCCAGAGTCAGACATAAAACACAACATTTTTTGTAATACTAATGTGGGGGAACTCTGTGCCTTCTGTGTCCTCCAGTGCTGACATTTATTTTCAGTAAAACCAAATACAATGCTGGCAGACACCCACCTGCCAATTAGCACGTTACCAAGTAGCTGTCTATAAATGTGTCAAGTCATTTCACCAGTTCTCTCTTGAATAATTCCCCCATGCTCTTCAACCACCACCCCAGACACTCCCCAAATTAAACTAGATTTCCTACACTACTGTTGCAATAACTTTAACATACATCCTAGATTGCTTTTCAATACAATGATCTGTTCCTTGTAGAACAGGAGGAAATATAGCCTGAAATATAAATTTGGAAATGAATAGAGTCCAAGTAATTATAAAACCTGATACTGGAATATATTATAGTTATGAAAAGCATACCAGAGAAATTGGAATAAATTGAAAACTTATAGGAGAGAAGATATTAAAAGAACAGTACAGTGCAGGGATCAAATTTACTCGTGAATATGTGAGCAAACTCAAAAGTGGTGCACATGCGAAATGGTTAAGGGAATTTTAATACAAAATAATTGTGTCTCTCCTACAAAGCTCTCCCATTTTCTGCTTACAAAAGCAGATGATTAGTGTCCCTTGAATTAGTGTCCCTTGAATATCAACTTTTTCCCATGCAAACTTGACAAGGAGTGATTGAGTTTCAGTAAGGAAGCCTTAACCCAGGCTTTCTTGAACATTTATCTTATGTAGTTGCTTTTCCTATCTAGATCATTTCTGCAAATTTCATGAGGAATTCATATTTTTACTCTGGGTCAAGATATTAATTTACTTTCTAAAGTATGTTCCTCTACTGAATATGCAAAATATAAAAGCAAACCATACAAAAACCCCTCTTATTCTCTCCCTATTTTAAAAAAGCCACTATCTTGCTGAGAATGAGTACCAAATACTGAACCTAATCTTCAGAAGTATGTGTTCAGTTTTATAACACCTTCAAAACAACTGGAAATTGAATAAGACATTTAGGTTAAAAAACATATTCTGGAAACTGATTGCTTAAGAGAAAATTTTGGCTGGCATTATTTTCAATCCTTTATAAATTTCTAAAAGGAATGGAAGGTGAGACACGTTCTGCAGATTTAAATAATTAAGACTACAAACTGGATTACTACCACTGGTCCCTGAAACTCCCAAGTGATATGGCTGCTACAGCCATGCACAGTTACCCTGGAGTTACTGAAGTTACTCAGCTTTCCACCAGTGAAGTATCCCAACATTTGGAGATTTTTTAGATCAGGAAGTTAGAAGCTTGACTTGAGCATCTGACTCCAGAAAAATAAGGAGCAACTTCAGTATTGCAAGAACCTTCATTGGCTCTCTCCAGGGTCGAGTCCCAAGCAGCAGCAAGAGTGACTGTGAGCTGCTTTAAAAGTTTTTTAAAATTCAGCTGAGAGCTTGGGCACGGAGCTCACAATTGAGTTAGGAGAGATAAGGACCTGAAAATCTCTTTTGTGGAGTTTTTGGACATGCTCCAAACACATGTGGTGTGAGCAGGCTCACAAGTTTAAAGTTAAACAGATGCTGAGCCATCCATGGGCCTGGGGACTGCAACAATGCTTTGGAAAGAGCTATGGATGTTCAGTGGAACAGCCGTGGTGGCCCAGCACCTGCCCAGCTGCAGAGATGGCAAGGCAAGCTGAAGAAGCTTGTGAAGAAATGCTTCCAGCAAAACTGAACAGAAAATATCATTGTAAGGAGAAAAAGGGAACACTTCAAACATAGCCTAAAGTGATTATTCTGCAAGTAAGTGCTGCCTTCAATCTCAGTAAAAATACCTGTTAACATGAAGCCAGCTGTGGAGGAGAACAGTGCATGCTTTAACTTTTAAAGCAAGGGGAGAGAACCTTTGGGGTCACACACCAGAGCAGCACAGCACAGCGTGTGAGAAATCTGCTCCCCTGTCCACTTCCCCTGTCTCATGCCCACAAAGCCTTCCTCTGTGCCTCAGGGGGCAACTCAGCCTCACGGGGCCAGCTGTGGAGAGAAGGGTACTCAGTCCCCCCCGAGCATTCCCTTGCTCTCATGCCCACCTTTCCCAGGGCTGGCAACACCCACAGCAAGGCACAGTGTGTGGGCACCTGCCTGGCAGAACCTGCCTGGCACATCTCCCAGGGCCCAGGTGCCTTCCTCAGCACCCAACTTCAGAAACAAAAATGAGAACTCAGTTGTCCACAGTAGAGACCCATTTAGGGAATGTTTTGCCAAATTTCTTTGAAAACAAAACAATTATGTAAATGCAGACCAGCCAGCCTGTACAGCAAATTCCTTCTTCCCTTACAGCCACTTTCTTTCCTCAGTTCAGGGAGCAGCAGGACTGAAAAACAGATGGGGTCCTCTGGAGGGAGCCAGGCTTTGGAGTTTGCAGTGTCTTTGAACACTGTGTCAGCTCCAGCTCCTCCGTGCTGTCGCCTCTGGAAACTCAGGGGAGGAGGATGCAATGGGCCTTTCCCTGCGTGCAGGCAATGCTGCTGCAGAGCTGGGACACCCCAGACCTGGCTCTGTCAGCCCACCTGGCCATGTCCCAAAGAAGGGTTCTCAGGCTTGGCAGCCTTCTCCGGTGGCTGTGTGGTGCTTCTGCCCTGCCATCACAAAGCAGCTCTGTCTTCTCCTGAGTACTGCCCATCACAGGAGGAGTTTTAGCACTGCTCAGCATTCTAACGGATTGGGATTGTCCTGGTGTTGCACCTCCTCTCCTTAGATGATTTCCTTTGTGAATCTGCCAGGAATGAAGATGGAACTTTGTTTAGTGTTGCCAAATCCAGTAGCCTGGCAGGGGAGAGGCTGCCACTGCTCCCTGTTCCCTGGGCTATCCCAAAGGGACCTGAAGGTCCATGGTGCCTACTGGGAATCCATGGGGCTCCAGGGGCCACTTACACCAGATTTCCAGTCCCTCCAGTAGCCAACTCGCAGTCTCTGGACTCTCCAGTGCCCATCCCAGAGTGGGGGCTGTTTGCCTGACTGGGCCACTAGAGCTTACCTCTTGCCTTCCCTTGTGCCCTCGTGTTCCTCACATGTGCTTGGAGATGGTCTTTTAATCCCATCATTGAAAAATTTATGTTAGTATCTCCCTGTTGTGCTGAAATGAGAAGTTTTACTATGGAAACTACAATTTGGTGGGTATTTAAATTTTACTGGTATGCATGTGATCAGTAAAAATATGTATCTTTTAAAAATATCTTCATATTTCCACACCATAATCATAACTTGCTTCAGATGGGCTGAGATTTATCACAAAGGAGTAAGGAAAAGATCATGCTCTTTCTACAGCTGTTGCCTTATGTCTCTGTTTTCCTCTAATGCCTGGCCATATACCCCACAAACTAGAAAAAGCTTCCCTTTTTGAGCAACTGAAAATCTTGGGAGGGAGATATAAAAAGACACTGTGCACCTAGTTTTATATTTGAGACATTTCCACATGATTCTTATATCTCCATTTAGTAGGTCACTTACAAAGAAAAGACTATAAATTATTAATGGAAGAATGGATCTCTTTTTTTTTCTTTTTTATCACTCCCACTGGGCCCTGATCAGTGGAGTTATACCAGAGATGAACTATACCACAAGCAGATTTTTTTACAGTCTACTTTGTACTAATCAAAATGCATAAGCAACTTGTTAATCAAATTATTTCAGAAGTTGCATCCTAGTGTTCAGTGATTATTCCAACTCATTACTGCCAGGGCAGAATCAACTTTCAGATTCTTTCTATTTTCGCCATTCTGAAAGTGTATGCACTTCTACAACATAGAGGAAAAGAATAATGTTCATGTATTCACAGTAAAGATTTTGTGTCATCATCAAATGTTAACTTTTCATGCTGGCATATGTTATTGCTCTTAAATAAGCAGACTTTCAATTTGTGCCAGTAAAAGTATTACCATGATTATTGGGGAAATATTTTTTGGAGATAAAAACCCAGTCTGAAAGGCCAAGCTGTAGCCCTCAACTTACTGAACTCAGTGGGACTTAACTTGGGTCCAGTAACAAAATTTCTGGAAAATTTAGGTGAAAAAAGGATCTCCCTTTTTGATATTACACATCTCCTTTTCCTTTCCATCTCTGTGGTTGAAAATACTGAGTTTGTTTCCAATTATCTTTTATTAAGCTTGTATAATAAATTGGGCTTTTTAATTACAGAAATAGAAATATGATAAGCAATTTGAAACACAGAATGATTCTTTCTGCCACCAGAGGTGGCAGATAATTACCACCAGAGTAAAGTATTATTTGTAAAAGACATCAGGAGAGGAACAGCTTTTCAGAGTCACAAGTGGCAATTATACACTAATCTCTCCAGGAATCTCCATGGCCACTGAATGCTATCAGTGCTTCTGTGAAAAAAACCCTTGTTAATGTATTTCATCATTTCTTGTTAGCACTAAAATAGGTTATAACCTATTTACAAAATAAAACACTAGAAAAACACTGGCAAATCTACATATGCCGCAGTTGACATCCAGAGGTTTGTGAAAGTCTAATGACTGGAAAGCTCACTACTGCTATTGCCAGATGAGCAGTGAAGGAAGCGTGTCCACAGTCGAATTTTATTTGACAATTATGTGGTCTCTTCAATGGAGTTTTTTAATGTGCAGAAGCAGATAGCAATGCCTAAAATATTAGTTTGTGTTTTACACTACAGCCTTAGGTGGAAGAAGATGATACTGGCAAAAGGAAGTGTCAGTAAAAACCACTCTGGAGTAAAAACAAATTTTAGATGCTACTCAGTGGGAAGACGTGGTTCCGAAGTGCAGGGAAATATATTACAAGAGTTAGTGCAGGCTAAGTAATGAAAAACATGCAGAAGCACATTCTGCAGTTATGAATCATTTTTCTATCAAAACTATCATTTTTATTAGCTACAATACTAATTGAGTTTCTTTGCAGCTACTTCAGTTCATCTCCCTGTTAGCAGAAGAGATATTAAATTGCGAATCAGAGCCTGTGGTGATCTCACGGAGGTAGGTTCATAATGAAGGAATAAATGTGCCCATTTCTGCAGCTATGCTTCATGAAGCTGCAGCGAGAATTTACTGAGATGTCACTCAATTTTCAGCTTCTGAAGCTGACAGGTAAATGTTTACATGCCACAGGAAAATTAGGAAGAGTGGGGAGAAATATTATATATAGGAACCAGTTATGGTTCTCATCGTGCCCTGAGTTTATTAGAGCCTTCTTAGGAGCGAGCTAGCGGAACCCTGGCAGGAGCAGTGCCCGAGCCCTCTAAGCTGCCTTTTGTCACTTAAAGCTGTGCTGGCTGGCTGCACCTTCTGCTCACAGGGCTTATGAGCAGAGTTCCCTGCAAACCTGACATTGCCCCACAAAGATGTCAAATCCTGAGCTTAGTCAGAATAACAGGGCAGCATCAGTTTTTCTTTTCCACGTAGCACAAGGGGATAGCTGTACATGAATTCTGAGCAAAACTGTCTCCTAATCATGTTTTTTCCGCCTGAAAACCAGCCTGGCAAATATCCCTTTTGCCATGTCATAATTATCAGTTATTAATTGGCAAGTTGATCAGTTTTCAAATAACAAGTCAGCTGCATCAAAGTTCTGCAAAAATGATCTGGTCTCTCTTTTTCTGTTTACTGTAAAATATTGTGTATGCATTTTTTACCGTAAAATATTTTGTATGCATTTGTGTATGTATGGTTGCTACATTTGTGAAATTAAAAGGCTATCAGGAAATGCTGTTAGTAATTGACTTTGAGGCTAGAAAGTGTGAGTAGATATGAAATATAAACACTGGAATGTCCCCTGGTATCTGAAAGGATTTTGCATGCAGTGAGCTGTAAGGTTTGGCATGTCTGATATCCAGGATCAAAGTTACCTGCCTGCAGGTCTCTCCATTGTGGACACAGCCAGGTTAATCACAAGGCTGGTTTATGCAGGTGAGGAGGAAAAGTGATTATAAGCTCCAGTAGCACAAAGTGGTGAAGGAACCAAAGGTGACTTAAAGCTGTAAAATGTCATTGGTGCCACCGGGTGGACTGAACCAAAGGGCTGCCAGGGAGAGGCTGGGTATGAACAATTCTGTAAGCAGGAGGGGAGCAAGAGACTGACAATGTCTTAGTTCAGAACAAGAGAGTGTCTCTAAGTGAAGCAAACAGTCAGAATCAATGAATCAAACTTATTCAGAAAGGGAAGAGAAAGTCCATGTGTTTGCTTGCTCATTTTGGGGGTTTTAGCAGAGTTTTATTTCCTGCAGAGCCATATATTCTGTGTTCTGTTTTAGGATATGTTCTTAGACCTCAAAGTCACAACAGGCCTTACCTCTTTCAGTCTGTGAAAGTTGACCTAACACACATTTGCATGGAGCAATAACTGCTTTTGACTAAAACTGTCTCTTCTAGATGAGTACGAGGAGCTGAAGCATTCAGCACTCTCTCTCATAGTTTGCTGTAACAGATAATCCTTATGTGGAGGACCTGAGCTCTGTTTCCCCTCTGAAGCAGGAAAGAGCTTTGTTCATGGCAGTGGTTGCTCAGCATGTTCCTGTTCTGTTTGAGAGAGCTCTCTCACAACAATCCTGTGCAGTGCTGCAGGCTGGGGGCAGAGAGGCTGGAAAGCTGCTCGGCAGAACAGGATCTGGGGGTGCTGGACTTTGGAGTGCTGAGCCTGTGTGTGCCCAGGTGGCCAAGAAGGAATCCTGGCTTGTATCAGAACCAGTGTGAGCAGCAGGAAGTGATTGTCCCTTGGTACTTGGCATTGGTGAGACCACACCTCAAACCCTGTGTTCAGTTTTGGGTTCCTCACTACAAAAGAAAGACATTGAGGTGCTGGAGTGAGACTGGAGAAGGACAACAGAGCTGGTGAAGGGTCTGGAGCAAAAGTCTTATGAGGAGCTGCTGAGTTAGTCTGGAGGAGAGGAGACTCTGGGGACCTTATCACTCTACAACTGTCTGAAAGGAGGTTGTAGGCAGATGGGGCAGTCTCTTCTCCCAGCCAACTGGTGACAGGAAGAGAGGACACAGCCTCAAATTGCACCTGGTGAGGTTTATGTTGGACATCAGGAAGAATTCCTTCACAGCAAGAGTGATTAAGCACTGGAATGGGCTGCCCATGGAGGTGATGAAGTCACTGTCCCTGGAGGTGTTCATGAAATGACTGGATGTGGCACTTAGTGCCATAGTCTAGTTGACAAGGTGGTGATGGTTCAAATGTTGGACTCAATGATCTCAGAGGTCTTTTCCAAACTTAATAACTCTATAATTCCTAGATATCAAATGTATTTTTCCTGGGAGGTACTTACACATTGGAGTAAATCATCTCTCTTTCCTTTTTGATAAACCTAACCATAGCAGTCTCCTTAAACTTGATATTATTAGGCTTATTTTCCAGCCTCTAGTCATATATGAAGGATTTTTTGACAGCCAGTTGAATTTTTTCAGTGTTTATTGTTTGTTCAGCATTTCCCCTAGGACAATTCACATGTATTTGATGAATTTATAGACAGAAAGCCCCTTCTCAGCTTCCCTTCTCCTAGACTGAAGAAGCAGGACTCCCACCTTCTAAAGCAGACTTGCCACTCCTCCATCCTACCAGCCTTTTCCTGCAGCTAGTCAACACAGACATCCCCTTTCTTGACCAGGAGTGACCAGAAATTCACACAAGCATTTTATTTATCATCTTACCCCCATGTCACTGGTTTTCCTTACAGAAGTCTCTGTAGTTTTTTGGGTTTGTTTTAGTTTGTTTTGTTTTCTCAGGAGCTGCTAAACACTAACATTTGTGCCTCTGTGCCACATAATTATTTCCCAATCTGAACTTTACCGTGTTTCCTCTGTCTTTGGCAGTAAATAAGTTCTGGAATATTCAAGGAATGTCTTTTTCCATCACTCCCTTGCTGTCCATATCTGCTACCTGGTATACAGTGATAACCAGCAATCCAAGTGTGCTGCCTGTGCCAGCGAGCCCTGCTGGCACTTCACATGGATGTGCTTGAGAATGACCGGGACAGAACAGGGTTCTGCAGGGACCTGAGAAACCCCTCTTCAGCTCCCATTTGTAGCTAAATAAAGACACATCCATACCTCCAAAAGAACGTGTCACAGTCATATTTTATTCTCTCTCTCAGAAACCATAAACTAATTCTTGCTGTTCTTGCTCTGTTTATTCACTGAAAGAGGGATCATTTACTCAAGGACTGAAAACCCCAAGTCACCTCAGAAATCTAGAGATCTGAGCCCAGTGCTCCTCTCAGACAAAAAGAAACCTCCTTCTTAGACATCAGCACCTAATAGCCAAAACCACAGAAAAATATATAGGAAGTTTATTCCTTGCAATAGTTTTTTTCCATCCCTCTGCATTTGAAGGCAGTCAACTTGTTATTCAGGGAATCAGTGCTGTGGGATGTGGCTGTTGGATAGCCAAGGTCATTTTGAAATGTGTGTTTCTGATTGAGGCACACTAAGGCACCTGTGGTGCAAAGCTGAGATCATTTAGAGTGTCTTCACAGAGTGCACACATAAAGGAATCAGTTTAGCTTTTGGGCTCCCTGTATTTAACTCACTGGTAGCTACTTCCCCAAACAATAAGAGCATCAGCCATCAAATGATTGCTGCATTCAGCTGTATTTCATTGAAGTGAAATTGAAAGTCCTGACAAAGAAAGGGGAGAGACAAATCTTGTTTTATCATTTTGTTGACTTTCTTCTTCTAAAGAAAAAGAATAAAGTGTCATTAATAAAATAAAACAGTTCTGCAAGTGAACACCTCTCTGATATTAACAGTAGACAAAATGTTCTAAAGGCTGTCAGAATAATATAAATCTTTTTAAAGAAATAGAAAAATGGCATCTTATATGACTCAAAGTCTCAGACTTCTGTTGTGAATTGATGCCTAAAGAGTCACACTCAGCAAGCAAAAGGGCACAGTTCTGCACCTGTGTTTTCAAATATCCTGCAGTACAACTTCGGAAGAACCCCTGCTGTGTAACATCTAGGCTCGGTGCAAGGCCAGCCACTGAGATCAATACAGACACTCAGAACCCTGCAATACTTATAGGCCATTACAGCAATTCTAAAATCAATGGAGTATTTAACAAGGTACTAATGTAACTCCATTGAGACCAAGATAGTGAGCCAGCCACAACATGCTTGTGACAGATTTTTGCAGAAGCATTTTCAATTACTGTCTATTTTTGAAGAAAGGATAAATAGCAGTCTTCTTTGTGCCTGGCATCCTAAACAACACCCCATCCCCGGCCTGCCCCACTCTACAGCTGGCATGGTGCTGTACTAAGGCTGCTGTGCTTGAACCACCCTGACTTCTAAGCCAGTCCTCTCCTGCAGTGTTCCTCAAGGCAGCTCACCACCCACACCCAGCACCCAGGGGCACTGTTCTAGTGCACTGCCAGGAGATGTACCTAGAGATAAAAAAGCAAGGCTCAGAGCAACCCCTTCAGCTGCAGCTTTTATTTGAGATCTTTTAAATTCACTAATCTAGTAATTTTAAAATTCTCTAGAGAGACCTTTATAGAATGTCCCTCAGAGGTCACTTCTAACTTAATGTAGGCCAGTAAACTGCCCCTTCTTAACATCTAGTGCCCATAGCAGGTGCCATGGCAGCAACGTTGATGGAAAATTCTCTCTTTGCATGGAAACGTGTGACCTGCAACTGAAACCTCTTGATCCCAAAGTAGAAAAGGGACAAGAGAACTGGAATGATATTGCTGTCATCAGTCACCTCGTTCATCCAGTCTTAGGCAGTGTCTGGATGCCAGTCCTCTACAACAAAGGCAATATAAGAAGTTCCCATTCTGTCCATTCTCCCTCACTGCAATATTCTGCACCCAGTTGTGCAAGCATTTTTTGGAAAAATATTCTAAACCAGACTAGTCAAATAACTGCTGTGTTTTTAAAAGCAAAAACAATTTTAAAAAGGACAACAACTACCACTCAAAAATAATTTACCTTGATCCTGTTGCACAAGTGGTTTGGATCATGGGCAACAAGGAATTGCATTTGTGTGACCACCTGCAGGCAGCGTGTGGAAAGCTTTGCATCATAAGAGAAAATTGGCATGGAACCATGAAACCTGAAAAATAACTTTATGATCATTGTCTTAGTCCCAGAGACCTCACTTCTGGAGAGCTCATAAATCTGTCCTCTCTTCCACCCTGTTCAGCTGCTATAACAAGCTGCTGGAGGATGCCCCTATGGTACAAATTAAGATGCCAGCAGTATACTGATAGACTTTGGAAACCTTTGGTTCACATACAGGAATCTTGTTTAAGTTTCCTAACCTATAGAAACTGTTGCTCCAGTTTTTTCTATGATGTAGCATTTGCACACAGGAATTTGAGACTGCAGAGAGAAAAGAAAGGTGAATTATTAAAAAAATAAAATTAGGCAGTCAGTCAAAAAGGTAGATGCAGCTTGCAGTTGTTACTTCATGCTTTTTATCTCAAGAGTCAAAGAATCATAACGTGGTTTGGGTTGAAAGGAACATACAGATCATCTAGTTTCATCCCCCCTGCCATGGGCAGGGACACCTTCCACTAAAGTTACTCAGAGCCCCATCCAGTCTGGTCTTGACACCCACAGGGATGGGGCATCCTCAGCCTCTCTGGGCAACCTGTTCCAGGGCCTCACCACCCTCACAGTAAAGAATTTCTTCCTAATATCTAGCCTAAACCTCCTCTCTTTCAGTTAAAGGCCATTCCCCCTTGTCCTATCACTGCCTGCCCTTGTGAAAAGAACTGAGAGTAAAGCAGCCAGGTAAAAGGCTAAAAGGCTTGGGCTCCATGTCCCCCTTCCAGTCAGTATCTGAAGCTGCAGGGTTGAACACAGCTTTCCTAGAGGGAGATTTCTTTTCTTTTTCACTCAACCATCTTGCTTCCTTCCTCTTCTTTCTCCCTCATCCTTGTCACTTTTTATCTGTTCCCTGAATTCTGCTTTTATTTGAGATCTTTTAAATTCACTAATCTAGTAATTTTTACTGTTCAATCTTCTCCCGGAAACATTTAATTGGGTCAGAGCTTTGTCTCTGAATGCTAGATCCTGTACAAAATAAACAGTGCATTGCTAGGAACCACAGCAGATGTGGTGGATATCCTCACATTCAAGCCATGATGCTGCATGAAGCCATTCACTGGGTACCTAACCTCAGGGTTTTTTCAGGTGATGTTGTCAAGCTGTTTTCATTGGAATATGATGCTGCAGTCAGTAGTCATTCAAGGCAATTGTAGTCAAATTCTTTGACTCTTGACTTCAAGAATCTGGAATTATCTACTGCCTTGCAATAATTAGACCTACTTCTGAAAAACAAGCTCTTTTTGCTTGGCTGTTAGTACTAAGTATTAGGATATTCTTAATTCCTGGTATAAAGTATTTTTCTAAGACTGTTTTTATAACATGTATCAAGCTACAATCATAAATCAAATAGCTTTACAATTAAAAGACATAATTGGCCTTTTTTATCTTGTGAACATTTGCGTGAAATTGGAGCCTTGCTGTGTGTTTTTTTTGCATAATTGAACCTTTTCGCAAATCCCTCAATTAAAATGTATAAGAGCTTTATATAAAAAAGAGTACAAATTCATCTAAACAAGTAACAGCCCAAATTGTCACTGAATTGTTGCATCTGTGTTTCTCTGTCCCCTAGTTATAGATCTGGAAAGTAATGCAGAGGTGCAGATGACATTCCATTCTTCTTCACTGATGTCACTACAAACTCCCAGCACTCCTCCACCTATTCTCCTTCAGGACAGCAAAATCAGTAGTTGCTTTGGAGCATGACTGCTATTTGCAGCTCATTGATAACATCTTTCTGCTAAACTATTGTTTTACCTGGTCTTTACCATTGAAGGTGTTTATATCTGCATTAATACAGCCTGTCTCTTCTCCACAGCCCTATATATCATCTGTCAAAGGGATTTCTACTCAAATGGAAGAATACAGAATCCACTTTTTAGAACAACAAGTTATCTTTATCCCTCCTATCATAATACTACCTAATTTCAGAGAAAATTCATTTTTATTCTGTCATAGGCTCCACCCTTCTCATATTTGTCTGCATCATAGCATGGTGAGGTAAACCTATGACAAAACATGAATTATTTTTTTGTGGCTGCAGGAAAAACCGTGTGTGCTGTAGGCTGCAGTAATTGGGTGATCCTACTGGGACACTCTGATTGTCACTGCAGGATTTGAAGTGGCAGGTGTTTAGTTGTGATTCAGATTCATCCTCTCATGCCTGCGCTGCTTAACAGCATGAAGGCAAATCCAAAGCTTCCAAAAGCCTGTAAAACTCTGATAATCCTGCTAAGATTTATTGCAATGGTTCAAGAAAGAGATACAAGCAAGTCCTACAATCAGATAAGAAAAAAAAGAAACTTTTTTTCTAAAGATAAGCAAGTCCACTCTGAAGGAAGAAAACCTGTAATTCACCTTAAGTACTATCCAAGGAGAAACTAATTCTTTCAGATGCAGGGTCAAGTTCTATGTGGAGTCATCTTGACCTGTAATCAGTTTGGCTACGAATAAACATATGTACTCTAAAGACCCATGGACCGAAGATAAAATATGATCACTAACACATCTAGTCCAGCTCTCATGGAGCTCTGTGGAAAGGCTGCCACTGATTTTGATGGGATTTGGATGTAATTCTGTCATTCAACACAGGTGCTTTTATTCAGGATATTTTGGTTCTCTCAGTGTCAGAAAAAAAAAAAAAATGCAGCCCACATTATCATCAGGAGAAACCAGAAATGCATGGTACTTCTCAAAATTAAGCTAGAAAATCTTTTAGAAAGAGTTCTGTTACCTCCAAATGAGTCCTTCTCTGCTGGTGGTGAACACTAGTTCAAGTGCTAGCTTAAATTGGAAAAGGGTTTTAGCACAGCTGGAAAAAGCAGGGAGAAATTTCATGAAGCTGGAGGTTTCTACTTTTGTCCTTCCGTGAGTGGCACTTTGTTTAACATATGAATTCTGGGGCAGTCATTGATGACAGCCATCACTAACCAGTGGTTCCAGTTCCTAAAGTGTAGGGAATAAAAATACATAATTGCATTTTGCAATGGTCAGTGCATTAACAAAAGAGTTCCCTATTTCAGTGATTTCTATAGCTACCAACAAAATGACCCAAATTACTCTTTCTCAGACACACAAGTTAGCACTGTGAAGTGAATTCAGTTTTATGAGATCCATGGGCTATGTTCTTCTTGGAGCATGACAAACAGGGCCATAAAAAAATTTAAATCATATTTCTGATTGTTAGAGCCTTGGAAAAGACATAAAGAGAGAACAAAATATCACTTTCCATGACTTAAGTATTTGAATTTCAGCTTCTGACTGGAACAGAAGTTAGAGGGAAGTTGTAGGGCCTTTGAGGCAAGGCTGGAAGCAGCTGTTTAAATCAGATCGAATAACATAGTCATACCAATCCACTCTGACTATAATGACATTGGACAGTAGATCAATGGCTGAGCATAACTTTGGCACTCTATATACCCTGTTGATAATTTTTTGTTTCACAAAGTTTGTGTCAGAAAACAGTCTGAAAATGAAAGCAAAATTCCTTGTGGAAAAAGGTCAATATCAATGATTCTTTCCACTAAGCAGAAGGAAGGACACCACAGACTCTTGTCAGACTGGATTCAACTGGAATATTTGTGGTTTTCAGATGGGTTATCCTCAGCCCCCAGCAGGACAGACTCCTTGAGGCCGTACCCCATCCATCACTCCCTACACTCCATGTGAGCCTTGCAGCCCGGGGAAGTGGGAATGATGGGGATCCCCTGGCTGAGCAGCCCCAGTGTCAGGGCCCACCTGGGCCACCCAGGACAGTCTGTCAGCTCAGTGCAATGCCAGTTCCTAGTGGCACTGCCGGTTCCTTCATCCTTCCCCCTTTCCAGCTGCATGTCAGATACTTCCTGACTCCTGTTGGCCACTGAGGACCATTCTTTCTCTGGGAGTTCAGGTTGGCTAAGTGGAAGCCCATCCTCCTAAGGATAACCATCCAAAAATGATGAAGCCTTGCAGTTTTGCCGTTACTCAGAAACTGCCCTTAGGAAATGGTAGGAAAAGCCAAAAGCAAATCTGTATAGCAAATTGAAGGAGAGCAGCTCTGCTATCTGTGGAAACAGTTGGACAGAAATGAAGGGAAACGAAGCATGTCTCACATGTGACTGCTCCATTGGAGTTGTCCAGCTAGGAAGTTGCCAGCCACTGTCAGCCCTTCTGTTGAGGACACTTTTATTGAATCTTGTGTCCTCCATTTGTACTCTTAGAAGAGGATGGGGTTGGAGGGCATCCTAGTTTCTTTCACAACCCAGTTCCACGCCTAGGTGTAAGTCAAAATCTGAACTCTCCCTGCTTTTTTGTTTATTACCTCAAGCAGAAACATCTCTACCTCCCTCACACAAAGTCATTGCCCATTACAACTACTTTGCTCAGGCAAAGCCACTCTCAACTGGTCATTGCTGACCAGAAGCAACCATGCCTAGAATAAACCTTAGTAGAGTATTAGCTTATCATAAGGACTTTTTCAGAAATGTTATGCAAAGGCAGGAATAAACTTTTTCACACATAAACCTTAAGTTCTGCATATACATCCACCCTGTTAATCATATTTAATAGGATGTCGCAACCAGACTGATACACGTGTGCATTACCAACAGCCAGTTTAGATAAGATGGTAACCAGCTCTGAGAAGGGAATGAATTTGGGATCATCCTCACATCATCCTCTCTCCTACAAGCCTGACTTTAAAGGTTCACTTCAAAGACAATCAACTGGATAGCAGGATGGCAGTGAAATTTTCTGGACTCTGAAAGCAGACACTCACGGGCTGGGTTTCCTAGGAAGCACCTGTCAGACCACACATAAGAGGCTGTAAGAGATGCAGCTGACTCAAGGCACAGAAGACATCAAATCTGTAGCCAAGCCATCTGAAGCAGTTGAGAGAAGAAAAACTTCAGTCATCCAGGCTGGGAAATTAGTGTTTTGTTTTCACAAGGTACAGTAACACCTACATTGTTTGCCACTGAAAAATTACATTTACAGTCTGTTGAGATGAAATAATGTACTTTAATCCATGAAATTTAGAAAAGCTGAGGGTTTATTTTTTAAATAGCATTCTCTGTTGCCTGAAAGTTTTTACTGCAGACAATAAGACACAGCAGTAAATGTAGTCCCTCTTCAGAGCCTGAGAGCTAAAGTGGCAGTGCTGACATATGAAATAGTGAATAATACAATTAAAGTAGTCTGCTTTCCTTCTAATAGGAGCTTGGAGATGTCAGTGCTAGTACTCTTCAGAGTAATAACATTGTGCATTATTAAAGACAGGATCTCAACAGCTGTTTAATGTTAATACAAGACCCCTAAACACATTCTGAGAGGCTCCATGTCAGTCCAATATAGGCACTGCAATTTTAACTTACAGTACAATTACTACCTTCTCTTGCACTCTGAGAGTTTATTTCCTGTTTTTTTCAGGCAATCATTAATCTTTAAAAAAAATAAATTGAATGTTCAGAAGAGAACTCCTAAAATCTACCCACAGTTCTCCATATCCCTATTTGAAGAAAAAGGAAGTTACTCTAGAGTCAGCCAGATCTCTGCCCCCGTCCTAGAGCCTTGGCATTCATGCCTCATCTTCATTTTGCCTTGAGTAGAATTCCACTGTTCCTGTTTTCCAACACCGAGCAATACTGGCAGCAGCCATGATTCGTAAGGAGCCTCATGCAGGATCTGAGTTTAAATTCTAGCTGTTCACACACTGTGTGCTAGCATATGTTATAAGCAACTATAAATTGTGTACAGATGTGTTCTGGAATTCCAGTGAAGCCAAGCTAACAACATTGAATAACAGCTTGTGTGCTTTGTAATTATACATTATGAATGTGCCAGCATATAACAGAGTCCATCTCTGTGTCAGGACTTATCCACTGGCTTTGGAAGCAAGGAGTAAGAATTATACTGTGAATTTTTAAGCAAGATTTTTAATACAAGATATGCAAACCAAAGAGAGATGACTGATTTCTGGGGAACATTTTTCTAAGAGATTCTGATTAAATGAGCACACAAGCCAGGACTTAAAAAAAAAATTGTTTAGAACACTGTTGAAGGTCTAAAGACAAAAAGCCATTTACGTATAAGTAAACAGAAAAAGTATGCAAACATTGGCCTAGCTGGAAAAGGAAAGTGCCAACAAACAGGAAATAGAGGGAAGCAGAGCCAAGGAATGGGGCGGGGGGAAGGAGGAGGGCAGGCTGCTGTCAGAAGAAGGTCATTCTAATGACCAGGCAGAGCAGGGCTGAAGGGAGGTGAGCATCTTAAAGTACCTTGTACATACTCTCTGCTGTACTCCTTTGCAAAACTGATGATTTTCATCGAGGGAAGATTGTGCTCTGTAAATTAGAGTTTGAACAATAAATGTTGGGAATATTGACCATCTTTGTTGTGTGGAGAGGGCAGCCCATCATTGCTGACATATCAGATGTGCCCTTTCCATGAGTCCAACAGAACAGAAGCACTGCTTTTATTCTCTTCTGACCACCAGCAGATACAGAAAGCCTGACTAGAAGAAATAATTCTTTTCTTTAAGTTGTGTAGACAAAGCAGTAGAGGAAAAAGAAAGGTCTGCATGCAGTATCAAAATGTGAGCATGGGTTAGCTAGCAGCTGGCAGAAGATCAGACCTCTGTGGCCTGCCCCACTTAGAGCCCTCAGGAAAAGCATCTCAGCATGTGTTTTAAGCTAATCTAGCTCAATCTCTGGTCCCACTATCCTGCCCATTTCCAGCTTTTTATGCCCCTCTCTGTGACTTTAGCACAGCGCTTATTTGATTGCATAGTGAAGTGGTTCACAGAGCTGGAAAAACTGAAAGCTTATGAAGTAAAATAATTAGCTCTCAGCAAGGTAAGTTCCCTGGGTGGGATCCACGTGAAATCTGAGAGATGTCAGGGCTAATGCAAGAGTGGGGAAGGTGTGCAGCCTTGATCCACAGCGAATGTGCGGGTTAGTTACCTAGTCCTAGATTACCTTGAGCCGCCTCTCAGAAAATATCACAAGCTTCTTTGCAACTCCATAGATAAAATTTTGCCTCTTCTGTCTGATAGAGAGAGACACCTTTCCTTCATCTAAACTAAGATGTTTTGTGGTTCCTCCACCCCAGGTTGCTTTCCTGATCGAAAGAGGGCTTGTAGGTTTAATGAGAGTACTCTCCAGTAGACAGTAGCAGCAAATCATTAGTGAACAGCATCAACTCTGACAGAGACAGCTTTCAAGATTCATCCTGTGTTTGAAGGTGATTTGCTACATCAAAGATGAGAAAATATATTAATAAGGCAAAGGGAAAAAAACTCTGAACTTTGATTATATCTTGCTTTTTTGTTATTAAGCTTACCTTTTGGTATAGATCTTCTTTCTTCTTGTATTACACATTCCAGTGCATTTCTCCATATGCATAGTATTTGCATCATTTGGCAGAGAACCTAAATGATGATCAGACTGTGCTGGAAAGAGTCTGTTAATAGAAAATATAGGCAGTTAAAGCACATCATATTAAATCAGCAACATTCTTATCCCTGAAGCATGGCATCTTATTATTTATGGACTATTTATTCTTGACTCTTTGGTCGCCTTATATCTCATGAGCCTGATTAGCTACATATTTGATGGTTTCGTTTTCTCCTCTCTGAAATTCCTTGGATTAATCCATGCAGGTCATTTTGCTAACCCACTTTGTCCAGACTTGTGACACTGCTTGGTACCCTCAGAGTCTGCCTTACAATGTTGATATAGCTTAACACTGGCTGGTCTCCAGCCTTTCCCTGCCACAAACAAAAAGATGAATATTCCTATCCTTATCTGGGAGGGACAGACGCAGCTGTACTTCCTAGCTCAATTTTAACTGCATATTTCTGAAAGATTAAGTGCTATATACAAATTCAAAGTGAATCTTTTGAAAACATATCTGTGGAAAACATGTAAAAGCACAGAACTAACACTAGAAAGGCCTGTGGCTCAAAAAATCTCAGGAAACATTAGATTGCCTACAGACTGTCAATGAACAACATAGATTTCTGCTATTTCATTGTCCTACTGCCTTTTATTGTGTTAGATGCTATATTATTTCCTTGAGTCTTGTCTTAAAGCAGACTATATCTGACCATGTTATACAGCAATGGTTCCTGATTTTCTGGAAGAACTGGTCTGAATTGCAGGACATTATGTCACGTAATGATGATGGTAAGAGGCAGCAAACTCTGATACCGCCTTTTGGCCAGGATAAACTGCAATAGAAAAAGAGGAGTTGGTGACAAGTTACACTGGTGGAATTTTTGCAAGAGATGACATTTCATCTGAGTGTCTTAAACTTCACCTTAAAGTGCATGCCAGTGTTGGACAGTGTTGTTCAGTGGTAATGGTGCAGGACTTCACAAAGGGCCTGCCATCAGCTGTCAGACTAGAGTGACTGGTAGACCTGGTATCAAGTACACAGCATCCAGGGTGACTCGGTAAGAAAGAAAAATATGGTAAGAAGGAAAATATGAAGGTAGCGTTTTGTACATATAAAATAGTCCCAGTCTCAACAACAACAAAACATCTCTTGTTACGAGTTCTAGCCATTTTAATACTTTTTGGAGAAAAGTACAAGAGGAGTTGCTCCATCCCAAGAGGTGTGTTACTACATCAAAGAGCAGCTAACTACATTGTTAGGACTTCAGCTGTTAAGACTTAGCAAGCCCCACTGCATTCCCAACCCAGCATTCCCTACTTAACAGATAAGGAATTAGTTTGGTGATTAAATTATTTCCATCAAATGCTCCCCCTTTCAGCTGTATTAGTTGTCCTTTGTTGCTTTATTGACCCTGTTTTCCAGGCCATTGCATTTCCAAACAGCAGTCCTCGGAAGAATTATCCCATTAAGGAAACAATTAGTTTGCAGATTTTAATTTATTTGGGGCCTTACTGGTATCTGGTTGCATTTCTTCACCTGATAGCTTGCTTCAGGAGATTTTACATGCCTTTGCTGCCATTTTAATTGATTGCTTTAGTTTATTAGGAGAAGCACTACCCCAGATGTGAAGAGCAATGCCCAAGACCACATTGTGCTGATAGGTAATGTAGCAGCTCCAGAGATTCCCTGATTTCAGAGGCAGGGAAAGAACTGCTTGGAAATTTCTGCTACAGGGGATAATTGTCTTGCCTAAGGACAAGTGAGTTCAAACTGGAAAAGATGAGATAAGCACCATAGCTGAATTTTCAGAGGTTGGTCTTGTCTCAAGGACTTTTATATGGTCTCTCCATTGGAGCAGGAAGACAGGGTTGCTTTGTGCAAAAAATGAGGCAGGAGCATGACTCTGCTTTTCTCCTTCATAATACCATGGGCCAATATCTGTCCTTGTAATGAAGAAACCATAGACAATTTAACTGGGATTCATCCCTACACGATGCACGTGCTCATTTTGTCTCCTTCCATTTCAATATTGAACCAAGTTGCAGAGACAAACTCTGGCCCCATGGTATTACTCAAGGTGAACAGCTGAAGCATTCAGATAGTTGTTTTCTGAATCAGTTTGCAGAGGCTAACTAGCTAGATTAGAAGAATACAGGTGGGAGAGCGATAAATCCCATGATCAGAGGCATTTACAACGAGCTATGAGACTCTGCTTTGTGCTGTTTGTTGCTTTAGGCTGGGATTTTTAAATCCCAGTCTTTGTTGTTTTCGCAGCTTTGTTTGCTCAAGGCAAAGTGATTGTTGAATACCTCACACAGAGGCACCTAATTCTGGCTGGGACAGCCTGTAATATAAAACTTTAATGAGACACAGTACCAGTATGGAGAGATATGTCATTCCAGTCTTAGTGCTGCTGGTATTTCACTAATTTTACCATATGGTCCATGTCCTCAGTATGCTATTTTCCTATAGTTTCAGCCCATATACCAAAGTATAGCAGAATGTACACTAAAGGCCACATTTTGCTAGATTTATTCCCCTGAAGATGTGTCCCATCAGATCTGACCATCTCCCAAAAAGCCACAGAAACCATGCACATGATTTTCCTGATTCTGAAGGCAGCATCATGGCTGGTTAAGCAAATTTCTTTTGACTGGCCTGACTGAAGGAAAGCAAGTAATTTCTGAAGCCTGCCTTGTAATGTCACTATCCCTGTCTGGCATGAGCTCCTGGACTGTGGCTATTTTTACAGTTCCTGTGTTCTAGCTGGAGACTTGGTTGCTAAAGTCGGCTTTAGTATCTCAGAAGCAAAGGGTTAGTGCTGCGGAGCCGCCTGCGGCTTAGGCTCTGCAATTGTAGGATAGATGCGCCCTCCCGTGTACCAGCTCTGAAGTGCTTGCAGAGCCACAGCATTTGGACATCAAGGCAACTCTCTGGAGATCTGGCGTTTGGGAGGTGGGGGAGGTGTTAACACCATTTTATCAAATAGCAACTCTGCAAAAACTGTCGTTCAATCTTCCAGAATTTATTAATGAAAACTTAATTTGGAAAAAATGGAGAAGCTTAGACTTGCAAAACACCAATAAAAATAGTGGGGTTGGGTCCTCCTCACATGTTTTTTTTTTTTGCTTATGCAGAGAACCCAAGACAGAAGAAACAAGAGTACATTCCCCAAGAGTTTTTGCTACTCCCAAAGATGGTCTAGTAAGACTTTTTACATCCACCTGTCATAAAATCAGTAAAATTACTGTGAAATAGAGCAGGATAAAGATAGAAGTATTTCAAGGTGAGAGTCCCTTTGCATGAACTTATTTGAAGGAGTGTAGCACCACATGTACATTTTAATGTCAGGGAACCAGCAGAGTTTAGGTAGAACCACTGAGAAATCTTTTACTTTTTACTTACTTTGATTTTGACACCATTATTGCTGCATTGATTCACCACAAAACATCGAATCAAAATAGTGGCCAGCAGTATCTGTGTACAACAAAGGAAATTACTGTGTTTTTCAAGAGTCTGTGTTTTTTCCTAAAATATGAGAGCATATTTTGTATTGTAAGGTATCCACATTACAGAGCTGTAATACAAGAATCTCCAAACTGCCCAAGAGCTGTTCTTTGTTGACAAGGAAAAGGTCCTGAAAATAATTCTCTTTCAAGTAGCAGAAGAGTTATGTCAGCTATTCTTTATATTTTCCCTCAGCAGTGGCATGGACTAGGAAGGGGAGGTATTCCCAGTGCCCATTTTCATGTAGCTGAATAGTCCATCTCAGTTCTTGGCACATGTCCTCAGTGACTGGGAACAGGACAAGGGTTGGAGGCTCTCTCCATATCTTTGTCTCTACATGGTCCCTGGAAGAAACTTAAAGAGATCCTCTGAGTAATGTAGGCAGTAAACTGGCTGTTTAAAGGTGATATGGTGAATAATACCTGTTGGGTGACAACATAGCCGCTTCAAAAATATGCTTTGCCTTTATTCTTTATCCTGCTATCCAAGATAACCAAATGGTCAGTATCTTTATTTGGTTAGAGAGGTATTGGACTGCTTTCCTTTCAACAGATTATCCAGTCAGATTAAATCTTGTCTAGTTTTGGGGGTTTTTTTTCCTTTTTTTTTTCTACAGAAAGGAGTGATATTTCTGTCTTCGGACAGTTTTCAGGCTATTTCTCTTCATCTGCCATTGTAGGCAGGGAAATTTCAGATGCATTTTGTTTCCATTGATCTATTTTGCCTAGTCACCATAAATTTCAATATTCTTCCTCTGCTGCATTTGTTTCATCACTTGTCTTAACTGGCAGTTTCTTTAATAGTCCTTGTTCACGTATGAGATTTTCATAGCTTTGAGCTACTTCATTTCTCTACAGAGAAAATTAATTTGCACTTTAAACATAAGCAACACGTAGTCCCCATTCAGGCTGCTCTTACGCTGTGGGCTGCCTCAGATCTACCAAGTTTGTTGTTGGGTTTTTTTGCCCACATTTTTTTCTTTCCTTTAACAAGAAAGAATCTTGTAACTGGAACCTGGTTTCAGGTCCTGAAATGACACTTTCTTTCACTCAGGCCAAGCAAGAAAAGAAACCTACCAATTTTTTCTGAAGTTTAAATCACTTCCTTTTCAATAAGCCAGAAGCTGATGCTGTATCATTTTCTCATTCTGTAGCTCCTATAAGTTGGCCTTAAAAGTCAGTGGACAAAAAAAAAAAAAAAAAAGCTTGTAAAGATGATTATAAAAAAGTGGAGATTGATATTCCTGCCATTACTAAATTCTCAAATATACTTGCTGCATACAATATAAAGTTACCACATAATATGACAGATTAGGAAGAGTCTTTTACAGTTCTAACACCTAGGGCCCAAAATTGGATTTGACAAAATATTCAAGAGTACACACAAATGTTTCACAGAGTTGTTTTTCGAATTGGGTTTAAAACCTAGCTGGTAGTATTTACTAGCCTCCAAGAGGTTGTCCAAGATACATGCTGGCCTTCAGGATCCCAAAACTATGCTCTTCGAAACCAATTTCTATTTGTTGGGGCTGTATCAATCCATAGATATCATTTATAGGTAGCTTGCATGAGTTCCACAATATGTTACCAATTATGGCATCTATGCCCTCTAACCACCATTTTCCTCCAACTATTTCTGCTGTCTCCTAAGGTAGAGGAAAGTTGGATTTGTCCAGTTTAAGGAACTTAAGTAATAATTCAGAATGAAAAGAGGCATCTTCACAATGTTCCTGCTCAGTAAAACTTGATGTACTTTCCCCTAGTTCTACTTGATAATTTGAAATTAAGAGAGTACAAGGCTGTCTTAAAGAAACTTTCTACATCAATACTTTACAAGAACGTCATATAAAATATAATCAGTGTATGCAAGTAGCAAGACAAAAGACTGATGTTATTAATTTAGTTGAGAAACAGCAATTTAAAGTGGACTGGTTGGTCTCTGAAACCAAGATGGGTCTCTAAACTAAAGAGGGAATAACATGGAAACTTGAGATTTCTGAAGCTCTCTGTATCAAAGTTTGCCTTTTCTCCTGACATGGCAAAAAAATATGACTCCATTCATAAAAATGAATGCAAGGTTTGAAAGAGTTCTGAGAATTAGTCAAACCTCTAATATGCAGACATCGTGTGTCACCTCCTATCACATGCAAGTACTTATGAGATAGCTGTTGGATTCATTCTAAACTTCAGCAATAGCCTCCAATTTTTCCATTGCTAATCCTGTTGCTCGAAATCAGTGTACTTCAACAATGGTTTCACAACAATGAAGTTATTTTGTTTATCCCATGGACTGATAAGATTTGACTGGTGGGTTATTAATTTGGAAGGGTTGTTTATTTTTGTTTTAATAAAGAACACAGTCAGGACACAATCAGACCATTTTGTTGCTAATATCATATTGTGTTCCCAAGAAATGTGCAGGTATGTGACGTGAATGTATTTCACACTAATGTGTGGACTGGAAATCTGGTCAGCTAAGCAGGGCCTCCTCTGGATATTTGTCAAGTCCTCGGTCCCTGTCAGATATCACCGTCCCAGCCAACACTCCCTGTAGTGCTCCGCACGCTCCACTCTGTGAGGTAGGATCTTTATCTTCCTTACTGTCTGGAAAACAGGTTATACAGTTTGGATGCTACTTTAATAGGAAAAGTAAACCTTGCCATTACTATTATTTTTAGTTAGACAAAATGGGAATTTGTGTCCTTTACATTTTACTTAGCAGCCTATAACGTTTATTTACATAACAAGCAGTAGGAGGAAGATCACAGTTCAAAGATTCCATTTTAAAACGAAGTAATTTGTCAACATTTGTTTTTCCACTCATTTCAATTTGTATGCAAGGATACTAAGTTTTATCTCTGGCTGTGCTACAGGGTTATAGTTTATTCACAGCAGGAGAGAGAGCAAATATAAACAGCAAGCTAATGGGCTGAGCCACCATCTAGCTGGAGCTGAAGCCTACCTTAGGTTGATGTCACAGTACAGTAGCTGCAGCAAACAAGTCCATGTGAGCTGCAGATTATAACTTATTTGGGCCATGAGAATGAATATAAGATTGGAAATTCAAGTGTGCATTTTAAGAATGTATCTGAAACAGCTTGCGATTCTTTCTAATTTATGTACAGAAATGCTGTTTCAAATTGCAATTGTAGCAGCCACTTCAAAATTCCAAACTGGCAGTGTTGACATCTATCTATAGATGTTTGCCATTTGTCCTCTGGGCTCCTTTAGAGCCGGTGGAGAGACAGACAACTTTTTGGGTGTCACTCACTTAAAATCACAGAATCATAGATGATCTTTAAGGTCCCTTTGATCCCAAACCATTCTAATTCCAAGCCCTCTGCCATGGGCAGGGACAGCTTCCACTAGACCGGGTTGCTCAGTGCCCCAGTCAACCCAGCCTTGAGCCCTTCCAAGGAGGAGGCCTCCAGAGCTTCTCTGACCAAACTGTTCCAGTGCCCCACCACCCTAACAGTAAAGAATT
>WEKY01033579.1:18108-99627 GCA_013390045.1 Picathartes gymnocephalus
CGGTGCCGCCCGCCCCCGGCCGCTGCCCGCGCCCTGCGCTTTGTGCGTGCGGCGGCCACCAGCATGCGGGGGGAGAGGCTCCGCGTGGGACGCGGCGAGGCGGAGCGCCCCGGCTGCTGCACCTCGGGGGGCAGGGCCCCCGGAGAGCCCTGAGCGCCCGGCGGTACGTAGGGGCGACCCCGGGCGGGGAGCACTGCTCTTTTTTGATTTTTTTTTTTTTTTCTGGTTGTTTTTTTTTCCTGGGGGGGTGGGTGGTGATGGTGAAGGGGAGGATTTCTACTGTGCAGCGTTTGCTGGAAGGAAAACCCTGTAGGTGAAGCCATATGGGTTCTCAGTGGCATGGCTTAGTGGCTTCTTGGCTTAACAGTTTTCGGGCGGGGAGTGTGCAAGGGTGTGTTTTAGGAGGGCTCGACTGCTCTAGAGAGCTTGAATAGATACGTTTAGAGAAGCAGCGCTTTCCAGGAATTTAAATGAGACCCTTTTTTGTGGTTGCTTTTCAAGGCTGTTCTGTTAGTTCTATATTTGCTTTTGCAGATTGCTCTTATCAATAGTTAGGCAGCTGTGGTAGCGTATAAAAATCGATATTCTCAAAGGAAAAAAGAAAGTCTCGGCGAATTCACCTCTACTAAGCGGTGTGGATCACTTCTGTGGTCTCGTTTTCTTATTTATCGGGAATGTTATAATCTCTAATGCTCAACTACCATTTCTAGTTTATTTTGTTATGGCAATGTGTTTCTTTTGCTACTAGAAAAAAATTGATTGGGTTACTCATTCAAGTAATTTGGTTGATAACTTGGAGGAACGTTTAGTCATCTCACTTCAGATGTGGAGGGAAATGCTAAGAGAAAGGCAGGAGGCAGCGGCAAACCTCAAGGTTTAGGTTTTTGCACATTTTTAAATTTAATTTTCCTTTTTCAAACTTTCTGAACTTTAATCCTTTTGCAATGAAACTTTCCAGGCATGGTGTCTGCATCCAGGTAATTTTAATACCCATATATTTATGTACATATCTTTTTTTTTGTTTGGAAAACTTAGGTGAAAATGATTCAGCTGGTTTTGATAGTGTGGGGCTGTTGGGTATGGGGAAGGAATTACTACATTTTTTCCATTTAAAGATGGAGCTCTTGCAGTTTTTTGTTGGAGTTTTTTGAGGGGCTTTTATTATTTATGTAAATCTGAAGTATGGTTTAGAGGTATTATTCTTTCATGGGCAGTTTGTGATTAAAATACTGTTTGAATGGAAATCCTGCTGTGGATACCTACTAATTTTGTGTGTGTCTTACTAAGACCAACTGGGAAAAGATGTGCTGTATTTGCTGAATGAGAAACTGTGATAAAGGGTCTGGAGGCGAGGTCCTATCTGTGTGCTCAAACCCAAGGACACTGATTTCTGTAGCTGAAAACTTTGTGGACACCTCTGCTATAGGAGGCAGGCTCCTCCTGCCATTTGCTGTGGACGTGCTGGATTAGAGATCTTGTAAGTAAAGACTTCCAACTGTTTGTAGGCAGAAGTCTCCTCTGATTGCGTTTAGGATGTCTAAAACTCCTAGTGGTGTAGTCAGAGAACTCTTTTCTGTTCTACACTTCATCTGGGCAGAGGACAGGATTTCCCAGCATTGTCCACACTGCACATTCAGAATTGGAGGATGTAATACAAAATGTTAGCGGTTTGTTGCAAGGTTACAGAGTTCTAGATCTATGGTTTGTTAGGTGTTTTCTACTGAGGAAATGAAAAGAAAGGCCAAACAATAGGGAAAGTGTTACAACAACTTCTTAAAGGGAGCTCAGAGAGATGCTAAGGTTGCATATGTAAACGTCCTAGTGGAAAGATGTCATGGATGAAGTTGTACGTTCATCTAATCTCTGGTTCTTTGGAATCTGCAAACTGATTGTTATATGGCCTCTTAGGTTAAATGTAGACTTGTGCATAAGTAAAAACTGGTGATTTTGTTTCATGATTTAAATTTAAGAAACCAAAATTAAATTTGGAAACCAGAATTTGTTTGGGTTTTTTTTTAATTGCAGGTCAGTTAAATAAGATAGAACAGCATCCTGGTGGTAGCATCCTAACAATTGCATTGTGAATTGATGATGTATGTTCTGCTTACTGCATAAACTATTGGGGCATGCTGACTTTTACATGATTTGTTGGAATGCTACTGGCCCATCAGAAATAGTATGCAAATCTCTCTGCAGTAATTTTCAGACTGTGATTTGGAAACTCCTCTGTACTTGCTAAGGAATTGGCTAGTGGTCTACAGAGAAGTACTTAGGCATATGGTATTTTCCATGTATTTAGCTACTAATGGCATTAAAATAAGTCAAAATACATTAAATGCCTCTCTAATATTAATTATCTTGTTAAGAATTTGCTGAAAATACTATTAAAAACACAGATGTGTACAAAGGCTGTGTGATCAGTGTGAAGGCAAACCCAGGGAATAGGGTAAGTGGAAAATCTGTTGATCTGCAAAGGTCTGCTAAGATGCTGTTGTTGCTACAAAAAAAAAAAAAATTAGTTGCTCCTGTGGCATTGTAACTTTGGAACAAAGACATAGCGGCTTGCTTCAAGGAATGGAAAATCTGACTTTACTGCTACTTTTATAGTGAAGAGATCATTTTTGTTGAGTAAGGCTGTTGGCTTCCTCAGCCTAAAGGTTTACAACCCCTAAATAGCTCTTCCTGACACTAAGCAGTATCCCTTTCATGTGTTTGAAGTGTGTTAAAAAGGCTGGCTGGCAACATTGGTACTGATGAATGAAAAAGAGAGAAATTTACAACATCAGATACTTTCTTTAAATTATTTCCCTTGTTGTTAGTTATTACCAAGCATTAGACTGCCACTCTTGAATATAATTAATGTAGTAAATGGCTTATTAGGCGCCATCTGAACTTTTGCCTTGTTTAATTATAGAAGCTTAGTGCAGTGGTCTGTGTACAATATTCACCCCAAATAACTGCTTTCAGACTTTTATCTGACTATGGTTATTTTTGGAGCAGCTGCATACATGGCTTTTTCCTGAACTTTGCACTTCTTAGGCTCTTGCTTGCAGTCCTGACACTACATTTTCGATTTGCATAAGTAAAAGCAGATGCATTTTGATTTTGCTGGTAGCAATTCAGAGCAATTGTTCTGCATGCCATTCATATGTTAATGTGTTTCGAGCTTCCTTAAAATTCTCTAATTCATATTTAGGTATCAATCAATCCATGACACGAATGGGAAAATTGTAATAATTATTTTTTTTCTGGAAGTTTTTAAATGGTTACTGAAGTTAAGAATATTTCATCTGCTGACATTGTATGTATTGTAAATGATGTTAAAATGTTAAAGGAATGGCATGGGATGAAATCAGCACCACAAAGGATATACAATAAAGGGTTCAGATTCAGCAAACCCTTCTTCATGTGCTTAATTACATATATTAATTTCACAATAAATACCATCTTCCTCTAGCAGAACTCATGCTGACATTTTTAGAATGCAACATCACGTGAAAAGCTGAGTACAGCTACCATATTATACCTGTGAAAACTGCTGATACTTGTTACTGGGTTTGTGAACATTCTGTATTTTAGATTCAGTTTTTTCTAAGATGCAACCATAGAAAACTGATTTTCTTGATCTGTAACACTTCGAAAAAAACCCAATCTTGTAAAGAAATTCAGATTTCTTTTTATCTGGTCTGAAAATTTTACATAGACTGGAATCAGTGCTTCAGTAGTTGGCCTTGAGGGCAAAGCATGCCAAAATCATTGTGTTTGCTGTATGCGTTTTTCAGAGATTATCTCTTTCCAGAAGGATAAACACTTGAAGGGTTCAATATCAGGGAGCTGTTGCCAGTGTTCTTGATGAGGGTCCTTGACCTTGGGAGCTTCCACCTGACAGATGCTCTGGCAGACCTTGTTGGTCTACAGACCTTCAAAGCCCTCTTTGACACCAGTCACTTTGGAGAGGCCAGTTCTTCCCTGCTGCTGAAGATGGCCAGAGGCTTGGAGGAGCTGGCGAGGTGGAACAGAGCTGAGCTGTCAGGTGTGGTGGCCTGGATTGCTGTTACGTTTCGTTGGAGATGCAGCCGTTCACTGGTTGTGTGTGTGTGTCAGTGCACTGTGCTTTCTGGAAAGAGTGCTTAAGAAACCTAAATATAAATTAGAAGTAAATGTTACTCATTGCATAGCTCTGCAGTTGTCATCAGAGTAGAATTCACTGCAGGTTTTGTACAGTCCACTGCTTATTCAATTGTATGAGTGCTATCCGAGAGTAGGGCATTACATAGCCGGGGTTGAGAAATGACTGTGAGTGCTCCGAGGTATGAACACAAAATCTCTGTAATGACCAAACAGCTGCTAACTTTGTAAAGGAAAGTTTCTTCTTCACACCTGGTATGTGTTTGTCTGGCTGGAAGATATGTGGCCGACCAGGTACAGAGGGCTTAGCAAGATGGGGAGATTTGTTCTGCCACTTTCTGAATCCATTATGTCATTGATGGCGGTCTGGAGGGTGTAAAATTTGATGAATTCTCTTTATAGGATCCTCAGTTTAAAGCAACTGTGCTAAGTTCTGTATTTACTTTTGGTAGTGGAATTGTCTTTCAGTCCTTCACTGGAAGGACTACTTTGGCTAGTCACTGTCATATTGGTTTCTCAGCAAAGGCTCTGATCCTGTCTCTGTGAAATACCAAGTCATATCTGCCCATGATGTTCTGAGTAAATACCTTCTGTGTGTAAAATGTAGCGATATACTCTACAATCATAATCCAAAATGCCCTCAAACTTTGCGTGAGTAGTGGAGAATTTGCCATTCTCTTATAAGGCTGATGCCTAGATGAGAAAATGCTAGTTAAGAGTGCTGTTTCAACACAAGCACGAAAAACGCAGGTATTTTATAATTCACTATACAAAGCAGGAGGTGTTTGGCTCTGGACTGACAATGGAATATCAGGCCATTCACCCTTATGCTGTGTCAGGGAAGGGAGGTCAGTAACAAATGAAGGCTGTTACCATCTGATGGCTGTTCAGTCACCTGTGAAATGTGGTTTCTAATAGACAGGTTTCCACATCATAGGAGCAGCAACCGCAATTAGATGAGCAGAGCCAGCCCCCTTGTCAGAAGCCTCGTACATCATGCCTCATCCTAGCCTCAAACCGATCCCGCCAGTTAAGTGTTTCCAAACACAGCCCAGGGACCCGCGATTGCTCTGTCTGCTCGTGGAGAAAGAGCATGTTTATTGTTGAAGCTGTTGGCCTTTCTCTCCTAGAAAGGCTTAATCTGTGAAAGAGGAAAAAAGTAGAGCCTACAGCAGAGTCCATGAGGTCCTGGCTCCATGTAAATAAGTTGCTTGCAAAACGTTCAAAGGCTTCGCTGGGTTTAGGATTTCATCCTGTGGAAGCATTATAGAGGGCACCCTGTATCTCCCAGTGAAGCTAACTAATCATGTCCAGACGTGGTAGTAGTTAACTGACAAATTGGCTGAGAAGTCAGTGATTAATTTTAACAAATGAGTTTTCTTTGAATGCAAGCTCATGCATGCCAATTATAACAGTATGCCTATGATAAAATCAGAGATTTTTATTCCTTAAGCTTCAAATCTGCCTGTGTATGATTATTTTTTCCAGTGTCTTAAAACATCTGCCTTTTGTGGGGAGTATCATCGGGGTAAGGGGATAAGCACACATAGAAAAGAAGTGCTCTTTCTTTCCCCAGACATCCTAAATACCAATGAAACATTCAAAGCGATTGCAAAATTCCTTTCTAATGCTAAGGAGTATTTAGTATATTATATCATACATTCTGTAAGGCCTCTGGCGTCTTAGTGAACCACAGGTCTAATATTCAGTCCCATAAAACTAGTGAAAGGTTTGTATGGCCTTTAAGTGGGCTCAGGGTCTAGACCCGCATGAGTCCTAGCTTCTATTTCAGCTGGAGGCTCCTTTCAACAGGAGACTCTGAACTTGGGTGGTTGGAAACAAAGCTGCTAGTAAACATACCTGAGTTGGATCATATTTTGATGTATTGAGGAAGCTGCTTTTAAGACCAAGCCTGCTTGGGCTAAATATATTGTGAGATGTTAGGGAGAAAGCATTAAGAATAAGAGGAGTGTAGGATTTTTTGTAATAAAGCAGTGTATACTATGTGACTTTTTTTCCCCCCCTAAAGACTGTGGTGCTAGCGCAGAAATTGCATTATAGCTGCATAGACAATGAGCCTTATTTCTTAAGAACACAAATGTGGTCTATGGAAAATCAAGCAGTGACTTGTTTTGAGACATTTAGCATGGATACGGTCTTGCAGGTAGACAGAAGTTTGTGATCAAACCACCTTGACTCCACACGCAGATCTTTATTAGAGCAGCTGAAGGGCACAGAGTATCAAGGGTGGCTTTGCACAGATGAGTTTGCGTGACTGTAGCAGTGTGGTGTTGAGATTTTCTTTAGAATATGCCACCTAATTTTCAGAATCTTATCACTCACCCATAAACCACATGTTCTGATTGAAAGCATAGTTAAAAGGTCTATTTAGTGGAAGAAGAAGTTTTACTAAGTATAAAAATGATTGCTTTGACAAAATAGAGAAGAATGTGGCATTAACATAGAGAACTCATTTTTCTTTTTCTTTCATTTTTTTAAACATGCGCAACTCTCAAGCCCGCTTGGATTTAAAAGACATTTAGAGAAAGGCCTTTAGAAAATGGAATACTCTTTAAACATTGTTTCTTTCATTGTCTTGACAAACCTTGAAAAGTAGTTTCTGTGCCTGCACATTTCAGAAACAGTTCTTAGGGGTTTTATTATGTGCTGAAACATATGTTTATAAAAAAGACTATAACCTGGTGGAAAAAGTGTCTTATAATAATAAACCTGTCGATGGGCCATATGCTGCCATCGGTATGTTTGAAAAAAATAAATTCTTCTACAAGTGTTAAGTAAGTTTACAGCCTGAGTGTTAAGTTAGGGTCAGACTGTGGCTCGCCCTTTGTGGATTGAGAGGGGGAGGAAAGTGCCTGCGGATCCTCCTCATGCTCTTTGCATTAGCTCACAGGGCGGCAGGCGGGCTGGAGCTGAGAAGAGCCCTTCCCAAAGGGCAGCGGGAGGCTGCAGCTCTGTGCGAGACTGCGACAAGTCCTCTTCCTGTACCTTCTCCCTGGCGCTCCACAGGTTTGTGCCCACCCAGCACAGGGCTGTGTATTTTGTAAAACTTGACTGAGCATTGTGTGCTCTCTCCTGAGAAGAGCACACCTCTGAGTTACATTATCTGCATTTTCAAGGTGACAGAACAGATATTTGAAGTCGGTACAAATAAAAGAGCTCTGATAAATCTCCAATTGGATAAGAAATGTGGAAAAAACCTTCTGTTCTTACTGTCTATTAGGTAGATAATTTTCATTTTGTGGGGTTTTTTTTTTGGTGGTTATAGTACCAGTTTTGGTTTTTAATATAGGGGACGTGGTCATTGCAAAGTCTTTTGTTTTTGAACAGCAAAAGTAAGATGCAGAAGGTCAAAGGATTTGTCATTCTTAAAAGGCGCTTTCTGTGTGGGATCAATGTTTGGTAAATGTAGGCACTTTCGAGCCTATTTTACTTTGGATTCACTCGCGTAGCTGCTGTGAATGGGAGTCATGCATGTGTGCATCTCAAAAAGAATAGGTCTCTTTGTAACACTGTTTCCGTCTAGAAACATACTTCACCGGGAAGTGTTTTAATGGCCTAATGTTTCCCACCACTAGTCAGCTGTGCGCTGCTTGTTTTCCTGTCAAGGTAGCAGGTGATTGTCATTGTCAAAGGAAATATCAGAGACTAAGGAGAATTGTTTAAAGTAGTTGACCATGCTGAAAGCTGTGTCAAGTGATACATGCGGTTGCCGTAGTATCTGTTATCAAAATCAAGACTGTGAACAGAACAGGAGTGAATTCCTTACTCACAGTCTCTCCAGGGTTCATCAGACAAATGAAAAGTTTGCTCAGGGGAGCAAATTTCCTTCTTGAGGGCTGAGATCTTCCCCCTGGGTGTTCCTGTCCAGAAGTCTAATGCCCTATGTTGTGTCTATGTGTACAAGGCTCCTAGTCTAGAAACGAGCCCTGGAGACCAGGAGAGTGGAGCAGAGAGGGGGGACCTGCTGCAGTAGAAGCACCCCAGCACAGATTCTGCAATCAGCATGGAAATGGAAAATAGATTGGATCAGTAATCCATGGAGGAAAAGGTTTGGAGCTATGTGGATGTTCACTGAGATTATTTTTTGGGTTCATCATAGAGTGAAGCTAAGTATGGATTGAAGGAATAGGAAGAGGACAACACTGAGTAATGGGAGGAAACCGTCTGTGTCTGACGCTTGCTCGCCTTTCCAAGAGAGGCACTTTGGTACTGGCAAGGCTGGGCAGCACCCCAGGACCTTGTCTCTCCAGCTTGCCAGAATGTCTCCCCATGGAATCTGTGAAGTCCAGCCAAGTTCTTACACCCAGCTGGACCTGAGGGAAGGCTTCTGGGCTTCTGGGCTGCCTCCTGAGCACAGCTGATGAGGTGGTGGAGGAGCCTGCAGTGGGCCAGGCTGGCTTGCCTGTGGCATGCACAAGCCAACATGTGCTGTTAACAACTGCAGCGCTCAGAATTTGCACAAACCCACATTTAGTAATAAAATAGCCTGCAACTAGTCAAAGGCACCAGTAGTAGCCAAGCAAACTTGGAATGTCTAAGCCAACCATTTTTAAGTTATGGTGAGCCAAAAAAAATTAGGGAACAGTCCAAGAAATGGAGAACACCTCACTTTTCAGGAACTCTCATATCTTCAAGATGCCTTGGCCGATCTACCTCAAACTTTCCAGAGGAGCTTTCCTTGGCATGAGACCATGACTGAAATTTCATGTGACTGGATTTTACTTTGTTGAAGTTATGAAGGTTAAAACCAGAGTTTGTTATAGAAAGCTAGTCTCTCCATTAGAAATATTTGTGCATAGCTAATATTCATTCCATTGTAATTGTTCATTTCTTGTTCAGACTGATTGTATTTTTGCTATTTATTTCAGATTTTTTTTTTAAAGGATAAATTCAGAGCAGTGTAGGTTGGAGCCAAACTGTGGATGGCTGGCTATAGGCATATGTGGTAAGGCAGAAGTATTAATCCTGTAACTGCTGGAGAAGGATTTGCACTTGGAGTCTTAGTCCCACTGCGCTGTCACTGAGAGCTTTTCGGAGTGTCTGGTTTGAGAGATCACTGTCTAGTACAGCTTTTCCTTCTCTGCTTGGTAGAAGAGTGTGTCTGTGTTGGCCCAGTTATACTCTCACCTCCAGGCAAAAAATGTTTCTGACCAATGGCCAGCTTGGCATTTAGGGTGTCCCTAGTGGCAGCTCCTGCTTTGGAAAGCTGTGAGGGTAGTAATGGCCTAAGATGGGGTCAGTATTCTCCATGTGTGCTTTTGAGCTGCTCTTCATTGTGTCTAAAAATCTGTAGGCTGAAATGTCTAGTTTTGAAAATGGCCAGATTTCAGATAGACATTAGAAAATAGAAAATGTTTGTGGGCCTGGAAATGCCTTTTATTTTTCAAATTAGAGGCACCTTAGCAGTGACTTCTGTGCAGGGGTGGGACCTGGTTGTTCACCTGCCCTTTCCTCTGCTCTGAGTGCTGTTTTGTGAATGATGTAAAGACAACAAAATGCTACAGCAGATGCTTGCTATTGTTGGATGGAGCCAAATGAGCAAAGGTCTCTAAATATGCTGTATTTCAAGACATTGAATTAGTTTGACTGAGCCACTGTATAGACTGAGCAAGCAGGGCTGGAACAGATGTCAGGCTGGAATGAGCCCTCACCCTGAGGCAGGGGCTGAGAGTGTTTGAAGTCACTGTTTGTCTGTATGTTACTTTCTGGGGCTTAAGTTATAAAGCTCCAGGAGAGACTTGGCAGAAGTCAGGAGGTGCTGCTCCTGAAGAGACAGGGTGCTGTGCATTGCTGTTTGGTAGGGCTGTGTTTTAGGCAGGATCACTCAGCACCTGCAGAACTCTGCAGTCGATGAGGCCAGGAGGTGCCCTGTGTGTCTGTGCAGTGCCAGTCTTTGTCCTGTTTGCCACCTGTACTGCTACTGGCTAGCAGCTGTAGCAGAGGGGCATTCCTGCTTCTTGCCCAACACCCCCCACACCAAAAATACAATTGTTACAGTAGTTTACTATGGGTTAATGCCTGTAAAAGGGTGTCTGTGTAAAATACCAATCAGTAGGTTTTCTATTTGCTCAGGTATTGTATTATTAGGGGCACTGAAAAGACCAACAGAATCAGCTAAAAATCAATGTGCCTCTATATAGGCAGCCACTGAGAAGGGAGCAGGTAATGTGATCACAGCTACTTAAACCAGTGATCACATATACCACTACAGTCTGCAAAAGCTTCAAGCAGGAGAGAAACCCTATGGAAAATTCCTGGACCTCAGAATTAAAATATTTAGTCTTGCAGTCTCTTGAATATATGTTGCTCTTGCAAGGTCATCATGAGATAAATAGGGACATCAGCACTAGGTAGGGCACACTGCATACGTGGAACTTTGCTTCTGTCCTGTATGACATTAGGCTCTTTATTTTTGTAAAACAGTATCTAGTTGCAGTTGAAAGTGCCCTGAGAATTCTTCAGGTGATGTTAGCACCAAAACCAGAGCCATCAAAGCGGAAATGCAAAGCAAAATATGTAGATATGGGGATGCATCTTTTGATTCCTGAGTTAGCTCAGATATCGCTGCATGGCATTGGACTGCCTGCACAGTGACTCTCTGCATGATTTATTTCTTCAGTAAGCAAGGCCTCGAAGGAGGAGATCACCTCAAAGAATTTTTATCTTCCTGGTGTTTCTAGAAATAGTATGTCTGCACTCTTCAGGCTGCAGAGCTGCAAAGCTTTGAGTTACTACTGGTGCTGCTCCATCCCGTGCTCCCACATGAAAGTTTCCAATGAGTGTCATAAAGCCATTGCACAAGCTGAGAGAAGGAATAGAAAACTGCAAAGCCTGTAATACTGCAATATTATGGTATTGTCTACTGCTGCAATAACCCTGCTGTGTTTGGAAGGTCTCAGGCATACCAGCACCATGGTTAATCAGTTAAGCAGCCAATAGTAATTCATAGCCTTGACTGCTGAGAAATTCAACATGGCTAAGATAGACATCTGATCCAACTCAAGAAAGTAAAGGCATCTTTCCACAGCAGTTTGCTTTTTGACTGAGATGCTTTAACCCTGTTTCTGAATTTTCTCACTTATTTTCTAAAGTATGACACTTTAATTAGAATATCCTCTTGAATCCTTGATATTAGTTCCTTATTTACTAGCTTTTAACATTTTAAGTAAATGAGGCAGGAATGCTAACAGTCAGACAATAACACAGCCATGCAAGGGCAAGAAAGCTGTTAGATGGACACTGCTGGGATTTCGTGACTCAAAACTATATTATAAGTGCTGAATCTACCCTGTAAGTATATGTTATAGAGTGTGAAGTCTTCCTTCCTTTACCACTGAATTAAAGTCACCCTCTTTATACATGGTATTTCCCTTCAATTGTTTGGAATTGGTTATAAGGCAGAAGTGTGGTCAGTAACAGCAGAGCAACAAGAGAGTTCCTCATTACCCTGATGCCCAAGTTTCTCAGAAAGTAAAATTCAATGCCACATCAATTCTGCTGTGGTTTAGGGATATAAACTGAAATCGAATTTTTCATTCACAGTTCCTAATCAAAAAAGTGATGTTTTTGTTATTTGAAATGCAATATGTTTTTAAGCAAAAGGTTACCCTCATTTATTTTCTACTGATCTGAAGTGAGGTTACAAAAAATACAGTTGCAAGTCCCATGTATGCAAAGTACTTAAGGAAAATGTCAAGTGACTTGGAAACAGGCGTGCTAAATAAAAGTGTTATCAAGAGAAAGACAAATTGGGTCAAGACTTGGAGCAATGTGACAAGTTCATAGGTCTTGGAGTTCAGAGTAGAACTACTACTTCTGAATTTTGGAAATCAAGGGGTGATTACAGTGATAGGGTGATGCCGGAGGAGACACATGACTGTAATCTGGAGTTATCAGTCACTGGCTGAAATGCTGGAGAAATAGTAGCAGTAGAGAAAGTACATAAAGTATATATTATATTAACAATGTTATTTTTCCAAGAAAGACAGTACTTTTAGAGAGCTAATGTCGTATATTTAAAGTCTATTTTTTCTCTGATTCTCTGATGCCCAAGCCAAGTGAATTGATTTTAAACTGAAGTGTGCCTGTTTCATACAACAGTGTGCTTGGCAGAAAAGTGATGTATTAGCATTCACATAAACTTGGATTCTTCAATTCCTGGAAAGGAGACTGTGTATATATATATATATATGTATATATATACCCACTGATGGAAAAATGGGCTCCTCTACAGTGTGTCCTTGGGCATGTTCTGTTTAAGTGTCTTGAAAATACGTGATTATTCCTCATGTGCTTGTCCATGCTCAGTTTGTTTATGGAGGCTGTGACAGTTACAGTATCTGCAGTCTGGAATACTGCTTTTGCCATAGCTTTTAATGATTATCTCCTTTTACTAAAAAACCCTGGGAGATCTAGGCAAGGCAATTGCATAGAAGACTTAGGAAATATAAATTGTTAACTGCATGTGGTGATAAAGTTAGAAAACACTTTAAAGAAATCAAACTTTCCATAGCCTGAACTGAACCATACGAATTCTTCTCCTTTAATTTCTCTTCCCTCATGGTATAAAAGTCTGCTCATTCTTTCATCAAAAATGGTTCAGACCTGAGGGACACTTGTAATTTGAAAGTAATTAGTAAATAAGTCAGATAAATGTTATCCATTGAGATTTGTGAAAGCACATTGGATAGCATTCTTAAAGAGCTATATAAAATCTGAACAATTAAAGCTTAAAAAAATTATCTCTAGTTAGTATGATAAGTCCATTTCATCATAAATTAGTTCACTGTTAATAGCTTCTGCTGCTTTTGGAGAAATCTGAAGAGGGTTAGGAATCTGAAAAAGTAGTTAAAATAGAAGAAAATCTGTAATAGCACAGCATCTTTAGACTAAATTATGACAGTATCCAGATTCTGACTTGCATTGAGATCTTGCTTGTGTGCAAATGCCATCAGTGGGTTTCTGGGTCCAGAGCTGAACCTCAGATCTGTGGGTGTGAGTACTCACTCTTCCCCATCTAATTTCAAACAATATTTCTCTTGGTTCTTGTAAGGCATCACGTATTGTCTGCCTTCTTGTTTAAGAAAAGCTTAGTGGTGCTCATTTTCTTATGCTGAAGTCAAAAACGCCAGATTATGTGGCTGTTACTGTTCGCAGTTTTGGGCTCTTTAAGTGGAAAAGCAGAATTTGAGGTACGAGATATGTTTGAATAAATGTGGTTTGTAAGTTGACTGGTCAGCAATTGCTTGTAAATTCATCTTAAAATCTTTATATCCCTCTGACACAGCTCGAGCTGCCCGGGAGCTAGAGCCACGCCGAGAGTGGCTGTCCTCCTCAGGTCCCTGGTTTGGCCGCAGCAGGCAGGCCCGTGACAGCAGAAGATGAGCAGATACCAGTGTGTGTCGGTAGAAGTAAAAGAGGCAGGAGAGACCTCTGGCTCAGGGTTCCAACAGCGTTTTAATCCAGGGAAGGGTCTGACAACCAAAAGGCTGGCAGTACTGTTGAAGGGTCTGAGGACCAAAGGCAGGGAGCACAGTATGCAGGGAATTTTATAGTGGGAGGATCTCAGGGGTGGATACAATTGTGGGTTCAATCACCAAGCAACAAAGGAAGAGTCTCTCAGGGAATGACAACTGGGGAGCCAACAGGGTCAGTAGGGGGGAGGGATACAATTCAAATTAACCAATAACATGTTCGGGAAAGGTGAACTTTCTAGGAGGGAGGTGGGGAAAGGGGTGGAATAGTTATGGGATTGAGAAGTATATGGGGAGGGTACAGAACTTTCCTACAAACTGACTGACAAGTAAGGCAGGTTTAAACCAGTAATATGGGGTGAAGGGCAGTGAATCAAATTAACAGTCAAAGAACATAAAAACACATAGCAACATCCCTCTAGTTAAATGTCACTTCAGGATTGTGAGATGCTACAGAATTCTCACGTAGATTTGCATCAATGCACTACTGGGGTAATGTAAACACAGAGTTCTGCCATTACTCCCTGGGAATAACCTGGTGTCTCTCATGACCCTCCAGGGTCTGCTAGATGTAATATCAGGTTTCATGTTTGGAGGATTTATATAATAAAAGCCACTACAGTCACTGGAAATGCTATGAAATTATAAAAGGCATTAAAATGTTTTAAAACATATATCCTTGTCCCACATAGATTTCCCTCTGCTTTTTTGGAATGGTAAATTTGGTTTAATGAATTCACCAAACCAGGTTTGGTGATTGATAGGTTTACTACTAGTGCCAAGTGTCCTACCTGCCAGGGTAGGGAGTTTCCTACCTGCCAGGTAGATTACCAGCACCTTGCTATTCTGCCTCATGTCCAAATACCGATTTGCAAGAATTTTACTTTTTTCCTAGAGCAGAGCAAGCACAACGGTATGTTTTGCTTAGGTACTGAAAATTTTGAAAGAGTTTGGAGCAGATTGAACACAGCTGAACACCAGAACAAGAGTCTCGTCACTGCTTGACACCATTTATGATTGCTACTTATATATCTATTTGCATTTTTATACCCGTCTTTAGTATGAATTTCAATGCATTTTTCGCCAACATTTAAAAAACCCAACAACCCGGCCTGATTAAAGTAGTAAAATTTTGCTTTGCTTGCAGTCATCTTGTGTAGTATAGGCTCTATCTGCTATAGAAGTTTTAACTGTTAGTAAAACATCTCTACTAATACACTGACTAGAAGTATAGATGTAAATCAGGAAATAAAAGCAAAAATCCTGAAAATTTTAGAAATGTTAAGCATTAGTTTTTAGATCAAACTAACATTTCCCCCATTTATTTACTGTCTGAATGGGATTGAAGGAAGACTAAACCCCATCAGCAGAATATATTTGACAGGATTGGGTGTTACTAAGGAACCAATCTATGTTAAAACAAGCTTTTTTTCAGAACAGTGTCTTTTCATGTTGGCAGAGGAAACCTTCTTCTGATTGATATAGGGCAGTGAATTGGCTTGACTTTATTACTTGTCTCATGCCGTTAGCACTTAAAAGCTGCACGCAAGGATTGGGGTTGTATTATCTTAGGCAAGGGTCAAAATAATGTAAATGTTTCATCTACACCCTTGCAAACTTTCTTCCTGATTCTCCCAGTGGCTGGTTTGAGTTGCCAGTAGGTTTCCTAAATGGCAAGTGGTGCCATAGTGAGGGAAAACTCCTGTTTCCTGGGAAGGGCAGCAGCCAGGAGAGAAGCAAGCACTGTCTCAGCAGAGGCTCCCTGGGAAAGCAAGCAGGTGGGTTTGCTAGGGCAGTATGGGCACACCCCACCTACTCCTTGCCACAGGTCTGAGGGGGTCTGTTCTCGTGGGTGCAGCAAGAGAGGAGAGGAGATGGAGAGTTTCAGATGCTTCTGATATCTTGATGAGAGGATGGCTGTGCTCCGTGCTGGGCAAGAGGATGTGCTTCACCACCATGTTCTCAGCAGATGCATCTACATCTTCTAAACAGAGTGTGCAAAAGACAGGCAGGGGTTTGCATGTCTTGGCTACTTAAAGGGAGTCTTAGAAGGAGGGCTTTTTAATGAAATCAGTGATATTTCAAAGGCCTTCCTGTTGGCTCAAAACCAAGAAATGCATAGCCAGCATTTGAAATACTAAGAAATATTTTAATGAAAATTTTGGTAATCCCACCTGTTGAGCAATTGAAGGAAGGGAATGTATTACATATATACTAATTAGCTTCAGGTTTCAAGGTTAGTATTTAAACCGAGACTTACTCTAAAGGCACAAAAAAACCCTCTACCAAGTATCTTAGAAAGTAAAGTATTTACTCTTTCACAGATTCTTCTGTAGTCGCCTGTAGATCTCAAAATACAAGGTTTTAGGTTTTGCTGTCTCTTATGATGGTGAAAATCACCATCAAATGGTAATTCCGCAGTTAAATCCAGTGGGGATGGTCTCAATCTTATCCCATCCTTCTAAATTTTATAACAAAAACAATTTATGTAAATAATCTTGGGAGATAGCCAGCTCTGTCCTGCTTCTCACTTACCTCAGTTTCTCACTGTGTTAATGGTGTCAGAGCTTTCAGAGAGCCTAATGTTTTTTTCTGCTCCCTCTGATCTTGTAAAGTCAGTTGTATTTGTAGAGAGTGAATGGCAAGTGTTGGGGCAAAAGACTTCTTGTGTGCTGCACGTGGGCATCAATGATAGAAAAAGGGGGAAGGGATGAAGCACCCAGCCAACAGCCTTGGTTTGTCACTATTGCTCATACCAGTTTCATGTTGGTAGTTGTTAGAGATCCTATTTCTCTGTAAAATTTCCAGACAGGTAGGATTCGGGTTCCAGTGGTTGATGTCAAGTTATAAACAGCTGTATCCCCCACAGAAGAGATTTCTCTTGATCTAGTCATAGTTTAAACTAATTTTGGCCACGCCCATGCATAAAACAGTGTCAGAATGGAGAAAGAAAGGAGAGGGGGAATACTGGTACCACTTCATTTTGCTTTAGGAAGCCAACTAAAATATCCCAGCTAGTGTAGGTTGGCTTATTATCAGCATAGTCATGTTAAGAATTAAAATACACAAAAAAGAGGGGAAACTTGTTTCAGTCCAGGAAATTTCATTTTTAGATTGTAATGTAACAAGGGCTAAACTGACTTCATCCTTCAGTTTGGCAAGCCTTCTTCCAGGGTGAAACTTTTCATTCAAGCTTTTAGGCTAAGGCAAATAAGCACATAGAAGGCATGTTGTTTGTAGGTATATATATGAATATATAGAAATGCGATGTTAATGATAGTTTTATAAATATCCTCCCAAATTACTTTGCTAACATAAACAAATGGGAACTGACACTGAGATAGAGCTGATAAATAGGGAACAATTTGTTTAACAATTTGTTCTATATTAGAGTTCTTAAAAAAGGGCTGAGTTGCTTGCTTTCTGGAACAAGTGTAAGAAGACAAACTGCAGTCTAATAAAGAAGTTAGTAATTAAAAGGAAAGCAAAACAGTGTCTACAGTGTTAGAAACATACAGTAAGAACATACTTGGCAGATGTAAAATACACTGCTACACAGAGATGCGGATAATCAGTATATCTCAGAAATGTTGCTTTAGAGTGAAAAATCAAAATTCTCCAATCACTTCTGCCTGGAAGAGTTAATGAATTTGGTCAAGTTTTTTGTGATGGGATTGAAACAGATCTTTTGTAACTGTACTCTCTGTTCATGTGTGTGTTCGTATAAATGTTTCCTTCTTTAAGGAAGCAATTCAGATTCCCCTTTCTCAGTGCAATTACTGCTGTGTTAAGTTCAAGTAATATAGGATCTAAAAACATTTACCGAGCAAAGAAAAGTCTTTTATTCTAACCTTGCCAAGAGCAGAAATAAAATGAGCTGTTGTGCTGGAAGTGTAGAACTGCATGAGGATTTGTAACGTCCTATTTCTCATGGTTTAGTCTTGTGTGTAGCCTGAGATTTGTGTGATTTAATGAGAGTGTGATTCGTTTATCCTGTCAAGCTTTAAATAAAAACCCTCAAAGCACTTCCTTCCTTTTTTGAATTATGTGTTTTTGCAAGTACGGTATCAAAAGCTGTCCCTTAAAAAGAGGGAGGGGAACCCAATACAGTTATGTATGTTGGCTGGATTTTTTTTTCTTCTGTTTTATTAGACACACATTTCCCTGTGCCTCTCTGCCTTGTTTTGGTGCATTAAGAGGTTCCTGCCATCCTGTTCAGCTACACATGAAAACAGAACATAAGCACAGGCAGCTCATGAGCTCTGCTTTTGCAGGGGGGAGTGGGATTAGAACCTTATTTTGCGAGTGGGGAACAAGTCCCACGGAAAGCCAGGCTGTGCCAAAGATGGGCATCAACTCCTGCTTGTGTTGTGTGTCCTCAGGCACCATTGTGCCTATATTTTGCAAGGAGTGTGAAGGAGCATTCACAGGGGAAAATGGGTGCTGATCCATTGCAAAGCTCAGTCTGAAACTGCCCTGGTGCAAGGGCTGTGCTCCACCTGCAGGGACCAGGGTCAGTGCTCCACGGTCCCGTTTCCCAATCACAGGAGCATCAGGAAGCAGCACACTGACCTGGAACTGGCTGACCAGAATAAGGGGAAAGGACACAGTGTGGGTTCTGCAGCCACCGAGGCTTCCCATCTGCTGAAGACCATGGCAGCCTCTTTCCCATCTTGGGAGGAATAGGGTAGCATGCTCAAGTCCAGAGCCTTCCCTCAGCCATAGCAAGGCTCTCATGGTGCTTCCCCAAAGGGAAGGATGTGAGCATTCTGGTGGGAGGAAGTTTTCTCTTCCAGTTCTCACCCCTGTAGTGCTCAGGTGTCACTGCCTCTGGCAGGTGTTGTTTTGCTCCTCCACTAGCACTGTGGGCATAGTTTATTTTCAGTATCTCTGCCTTCCTGCCCTCTGTGCTGCCCTACAGCTGGGCTTCCTTCTCTCCTGGCCCAGTGCCCCAGCCTCCCCCAGCCCCTGCTTCTTCCTTCCTGTGTTGGTGTGATGCCTTATCAGCTTGACCTGGAACAGAGGCTAGACAAAATGAGAGGAATAGGGGAGGTATTTATTGAAAGGCCTTCAAAGGCCACACCCAGGCAACACAAGAGCCCGGCTGCAGCCCTGCCAGGATGGGCCTCAAGATGGACGCAGAAAAGGGGCTTTGGTCACGGGGCTTCACACTTATGTAAGTTAGGGTTCATTTACATATTGAGGTTAACTGTCCAATTAATAACTCCGAATGATGAAGATCCATCCTCCTTGCTCACCCTCTTCTTTACAATGTTTATGCTTTTGGGCCTGAGGTTTGGAAGGATTCCTTGAATTTGAGCTGGAGAGAATTGTTGTGTCTAACTACCCTGTAAAGAGAGCTTAGTAACACTTAATATGTAGCTAAAGCAGAACAGGAAAAAACTTAAAACTTAAGGCATCATTTCCCCCCTATAGAGGCTTTTCAAAGCCCCTTCCTTGTCGAGGCTGTANCTTGACAAGGCCTCTGCCTGGTCGAGTCTGTATTCTAAATGTCTACTAATAGTAGGTATTTAATAACAGATACATATCTAACAATAATAAACAACTAACAATAACAAACACGTAAAAGAGTAAACATCTAACAGTAAATAAGTACTTAACAATAAACAAACATAATAGTAAATATTTAATCAGGTGTACAACTCACTACTTCCTCATAGACCTCACTGTAGCAATAAAACTAAATACCTTAATAAGGTACTTATGTATGAGTGGAGGATGTGCAGGTAAGTGGTGGCCATCAGTCTGGTCACCTTGTTTCCACACCTGCTTTTATCTCCAGCCAGCTTGATGTTTCAGTCTGCACAGCATTCAGCTTCCTAGAATGGTGATCTGATCCCCTGGGAATGACTGCTGTTCCTCTGCAACCTGCAGTTTTGGGGAGGGAGGAGAGCTGTGCAGAGGTAGCACAGAAAAACCACGTGCAGCTCTGTGGTTTGATCTGCAGAGGAACTACTGAGGTGCAAGAGTGGAGCCTGCTGGGATGGTGTTTGTGCAAACCTAGATCCCTCCATGACCATGCAGTGACAGACTGAATTTCACTTTGGAAAAGTGACTTGCACTGTCTTTGGATATTTGCAGAGGTTTTATATTGATGTAGATACAAGTGGATTTTTTTTGTCCCCTGCTGTTTAGATCAAGAGACTGCTGTGGCAGTTGAAATATGACCAAAACCCATCCAAAACACCCAGCTGGTAGATCTGCAAGGGCAGTGAAGATATTTCATTTCTTCTTTTCTGTGTGTGAGGGCATGCTGGGGACTGTGGCCAAAGTGGTGGTTGCTGCGCCCATGTCCTATGGTGGAACCAAGATCTTCTGGCATTTGCAGCAACTTGAAGCAGCCCTGAACCTTTGCATCTTACTGTGAACAGGGCCAGGACACAGCAAAGGTGTGGCAAGAGCAAATGGCAGAAAAGGGGTCGGCAGTAGATAAGGCTGAGTGCAGGTAGTACGTGGCTCTGTGAGGGGCTCCCTGAGAGGCTGTGGGAGGTGATTTGAGTTATGTTGTGAAAACTGCTTGTCTTCACACAACTGTGTGACACTTCTGCCCCTTTGTAGTTTTGATTAAAGAGCCTGGAAGTGATTTACACTGAAGTTGTACTGAATTTCACATGAAGAGGTATGTAGTACATTTCTATAGAAACCCTCAGTTAGAACAACAAGACTGTGGTCAGCTCACAACCAGTCTGGAAAAGCCAGAGAGGTTCAGTTGTCTCCCCTGACCTGAAATTGATGAGGAAATCCTGGCCAGAGCGATGAATCTCAGGACATGTCAGAGTGAGAGCTGCTCTCATGGCTCCTGAGAAAAGCTGCTGCAGGTTGGGTAGGTGGAGGTTGACCTGCGAGGTGCCATCAGTCAGTGGGAAACCAGATTCTCCCTGACCATTGTTGCTGTGTTAAACATTTCCACTGGTGGTGGGAAAGTCTGCATACAAAGGCTAAGAGCTGGTATGGCTATTTTTACTTCCCTCCTGTCAGCCCACACTTGTACAACCTGTATGTGGTCTGTAGGAAAGTGATAGCTGGTTTCAATGCCAGGAAGCTTGAACTTGATGATGGAGCATGGAGACTAGATATCAGATGCACAGAAGGTAACTTTGACCTTCCACTAAGCCCCAGAGATTGATGCATCTAAGCCCCCATGCTCCTACAGAATAATCTAGGACGCGTTCCTTGGCAGAAACCCCACTGAGCATTTCTCCAGCTGCCAGGTTGCCAGCTTGAGTGAGTTTTACTGGAAGTTTCGCTATATTTGGCAATTTTCTTACAGCCTAAGCTTCTGGAAGTGGGTCATTAGTAAAAATAAATAATAAAAAAAAAAAGAAATTGCTTCACTCCCACCCCCCCTTAACTTGAAATCCTAGATTTTATCAGAGGATCTAAGATCAGGCACGCTGCCTGCCTGCATCCTCAGAAGCAAGAACCTGAGACTGCTCCTTCTAAATCCTGTGACTTGGGACACCTGGCTCACATTTAGTATGATTCAGGTTAGCAATACCATTATTTGAATATCTCTCAGGGAATTTTCTCTAAGTAGATAATTAAATATAGAGTTAAAAGGCAATATTGAGGAAAAAAATGATCCTACTTCAGATTTCTTTGGGTGTTTTATCTTTATTTCAGAAGTCAGTTTCTTAAGTTGCCACAAAAAATAGTTCATGCAACTTGACTCCTCTGAAGGAAAGAGCCAGATTTATCGGGACTAACAAGGAAGTTGTCCAGAAGAGACTCATTAATTAGAAGGCATAATCAGAGCCTATAAGACAAGTGTCCAGGCCATACACAGACTAATATACATCTTTTGGCAGTCACCACTCCCCACAGGCTTGCCTGTCTGTTGCTGCCTACTGTATGGCTTCCACCACAGAAATGATGTGATAACACTAAAACCAATTTGGCACTTTCCACATGAGAGAATGAGGATATTCCCCACCCTGGAAATGCAGCCTCCAGCTGTCTTACCCTATGCCAGAGGTTTCTTAATACTCTGGAATTAGCTGGCTAAGAGATGAAGCAAACTAACGGAGCATTTGCTATCTGTTCAGGTTGCCTAAGCTTTCCATCAAATAAACCTTGGTCTGATTCTCAGCCCTTTGGGAATGGTTGCCCACAGCTAACATTTGCTATCCCAAATAACCCTGTGGTGACCTTTGCTGCAAAGCTACAGCCAAGAAAAACCCTGTTTAACATAACAGTGCACATCTTAGCACATCAACTTGAACCATCCTGACCTCTGAGCTGCTAGGGTCTGTACAAATTAATTTTAACAATAGACAGTGTTGAAAGGAAGGAATGTTTCAAAGGAATTAAAAAAAAATCTCCCTATCCATCTCTTCTCATTTAAGAAATAGTCAGGAGGCCTACTTTAGAAAAATGAAAAGTGCTCCTTGTTGCAAAACAATGGGCTTTATAAAGGGAGGGGGAACTCTTTGGTTTCTTGCATGTTAGTGTGGCAAAATGAAATTTCCCACAAGTGGGTGCTGCTTCTGGAAAATCAGCCTTTAATCTCCACTGAGGAATTGCCTTTATTTCCTGGGATGCCTCAAAGATACCATTGGGGTTTGCCTTTCTTTTTCATAGTGCTGCTAACACTTCTATTAAGCAAATAAGTAAGTCTTCCCTTTCTGCCCACTTCACTGGTTTGTACCTTGCCTCATGTTTTCCAGGGCTTTCGTGTGAATGACCAGACTGGGAAAGGAAAAAAAGCCATTCTCCATATGGTAGTTGGAACTTAAATCAGTTAATGATTGAAGCAGCCCATCAGAAAAGAGATACATAGGAAAATGAAGTCTTCAGCCTCCGGGGCAAACAGGCTTATCACTTCTGCTGAGGAGGAAGCTGGGTTGGCTTAAGTCTCGGGTGTTTCCCCCAGGGGAAACTTATTCCTCTGCTCCTCCTCTGCAGCAGCTTTGACTCCAGCAGCCTGTAAGTAGGGAGGATTATTACAGTGGGGAGGTGAATTTGGAGACAATGAGAAATGCTAATATAATTTAAAAACTTGTGTCAAATTGCTTTAACAGTTTAAAAGCTGTATATTGAGCATAGACAAAATACATGGTAGCTTATTCCTGAAGCATCCAGTGGACTTCAGTAACTGCAGTCATGAAACCACCTGTTTTTATTTATTTAGCCAGTGTAATTCGTTGCCATCGTCATTTCTGGTTTCCTACACAAATGCTTTCCTCTTTGCAATTGAGATGGGCTGCTGAAGGCAGCACAGGGGAAGAATCCAAGTGCATCCCCAGATGGTACTGAGGAAGATATCCCCTTGAGCAGCCGAGGGGTCTGCTGCCAGCAGGAGGGTGGTGAGCATGTGAAAGGGCTACCCTCTCCTCCCAAGCATTTTCGAAGCCAGGGACTGTGAGAAGCTGCAAAGGCTGAGGGGGAGAGGACTGTATGTTTAGTGTAGGGGGAGATAAGATAAACTGATATTTCTCTGAACTTAGTGCAGCTTTCGACACACAGCCTTCAAGATCCTGTGAGCTTGTAGAGGTCCTCTTGCAACTAATACAGTAATGACCTTGAATTTGCTTCCAGCTCAGCTGTACTGCTGGAGGACAAGGCATTACTTGTGAGGAAAAAACATTAAAGGAGCACAGAGATTTGCCTGCATAGCTCTGGTCTTCAAGAGATTTAGGTATCCTTTCTGAGGCCCCACTCATAACAAGGAATTGCAGATAAGATTCTGCAGTAGTTAATGTGTAAAGTTTTTGGATTTATTCTCACTGGTGCCTCTCCTTTTGCTTGTAGTGTTGACAAATATACTGTTGGATGCTGGTTTTTGTTTTATAGGGGGGTTTTTTTGCTGCACAAAGAAGATAATCATATGCATGCTTATATGTGCATGCTGACCAAGATGAGTGTGCTTTCATGACATAAGTGTTGTGGGAGCCTTGGGGGGCAGATTTTTGTTTGCTTTATTTAAAAATAATTAATAATGCATTTCAGTCCTTTTTCAGATTGTAACCTGAACACCGAGTCTTGATTTTTTATCTTCTGGTTATAAGATAAAACAAAACTTGGAGGGGATGGGAAATGAGCAAATTGTAAAATTGTGTTACAGATTAAATTGTGTCTGGACTTGCTACGTGACTCAGTGGAAAATATTAGTGACCTCTTCCTTTATAACTTTGTCTTCCTGCAAGCTTATCTGTTAAAAAGATCATGCAAGGTGCTTCCATTGCAGATCCTGTAAGAAATGTATACTCAGCAGGAGAAACATCTGACTGAGCAAAGACTAACTTACACAGTGGTTTGGAAGCCACGTGTTGAAAAGTGCTGGGAAAACACATCAGGGAAAATGATAAAAAGAGATGAAAGCCGTTCAGACGGGTAAGGAATGCTGATTTAAAAATGCGAACCATCTGAACACTGATGAGTGGGCAGGCTGCAATAACTTCAGGGCAGACCTAACTTGCACAACAGCCATATACCGTAAGGCAACTCCCACAGGACATCACCTGCAGTGATTTAAAATTGGAAGGTGTGGGAGTGTCGCGGTACTGCAGAGAGCAATCTTGCAGCAGCCGAATGCAAGTAGGAAGCAGGTCAGTTGGAGTAATAGCTTTCTTCCATGTGGTTTGTGTGAGCCAAGCCAAACATATGTGGAGCACTGAGTTATCACAGTCATGAATTCTTTCTTTTTTTTAGTGTATTAGAAATTGCAATGAATTTTGGTCATCCAAGCATAACTTTATGAATCCTGTCTCTGTTTGGACACTGCCTCAAGCCCTAAAGTCAGCTGTCAAAGCCTAGCGTTCTAGGCTTTGTCTAGATCATTAAAATAGATTGTGTTTGGAAACGTAATAGTGTGGTCTCACATTCTCAGGACGTCAGCAGAAATGCAGCCGGAAGTATCTCTGCTGATACCACCTGCGGTTTGTTCTCGCCTCTGCATTGTGGTAGGCGATTTCCCATTTGTGCTGAAACAACTGGATGTGTGACCACACTGAAGTGGATAAAGGGGCTGACCCAGTTTAAAACAAAGAAAACCCCAAAAAACAACAAAGCCAAAAAAACCCTCTAACACGTATTTCCCCTGCTGTATCAGTTCCGTACATGGGGGTGTTGGCAGCAGCAGAGGCACAGTGCAGAAATGAAGGACAGAGAAGAGAATGTCTTAACTGGTGTTACTGCTGCGTTCTTTTTCATGTGAAAACACAGTCTTAGTTACAGCTTTGGTTTAAACTTTGCACTCAGCTTTGATGCGCTTTAGCAGCTTGCAGAAAGGTGATAGCGTGTGGTGACTTTGTGGTTTTGGTCCCTCCTGATGGCCAGTGTGAGCAGGCAGTGTGTTACCAGAGGCGTGTAAGCTGTGTGTGCTGTTCAGATGTGATTTGATGAGGTGGTGGCTCCTGAGGCACAGGCTGGTAATGAAATCCAAGCTTGCCAGTGCTCCCATTCCCCTTTGCTGATCACAGCTGGCTGGTACAAGTGGCCCTTAAGTCCCACCATTAAATGGCCATTGAAACAAATGGGTTGGAAAGAAAACTCCAGAAGAAGGGGCTTGGCTTATTTTTAATTCAGATCAGGTAAGCGATCTGTCACTAATTAGTACACTGAGTTACACTGTGGTCTAGCAACTGAGGCTGACGATGACTGTGGTGCAGGGAGGTGAGTAGTAAGGCTTATGGTGGGGATTTGCTTCAGTCAGGCTTGTAACTGATAGTCACACCACTTGATTAAGCAAGTGAGTTCATGTGAGGGCATAGTGTGCTTGATGGTCTAGCAATGTGTTATGTATTTTCCTTGGAACACAGCCCCCTCAGTCAAACCTTGTTTCATTTGGACCATGCATCCCTCCACTAATGCACAAGCTGTCCAAAACCCCCAGATTAGTAGGGCACATATTTCCAAGTCTAGGTCTGACAATCTCTACCCACTCCCTTTATGTAAATCTCTATCTTATCCTAAAGGAATGCATTCTCCTTTTTGGAAAATACAAAACCCCTGGCACCTTGACATGCCCAACTATTTCATGCCACTTCAGTGTGCATGCAGCATCCATGTAGCAGAGGTACAGGAGTCGTTCTTACTCGGGTCTGGTACTAGGCAACAAATGATGTAACCACTGGTGCGGTGCCAGTTTATACCAGCTGAGGAAGACGTTCCCCTCTGACCCACTTGTGTGATGCTCTCCCCTTCACCCCCGATGATATGCACAGAGCACCGTCCTTACCAGGCTGTGGGCGGAGGGGGGCTGCAGCTCAGAGCTTGTGCTCCCTGCCTGGTACCTTTGGACCAGGTCCCCTGCGTAAGGACTTCCAGTGGTAAAGGGAAGACAGCTTAGATTGTACCCACTGTGCATGCAGCCAGGCATGGGCTTTGCTTTTGCTGTCTTAGTGCTACACTTGGTATAGCAGAAGCAGGCAGACACATGATCTCCCTGAAGGCAGGATGCAGTGTTACTGTAGAAACTGGCCACCAGCTTCTTTTGTAGCTAGCAGCTGTCACGGTGTGAGTACAGCCAAAACCCAAGCGTGTCACTCCTACAGTGTCTGTGGGCTCTGGACTTCTGTTTCTGCTGCTGAATCCTTTGTGCTATTGCTTGGAGATTAATTCTGCACCATGTATCAGTATGTGTTAAGATATTTCTCAGTTGCATTTTTTTTAGAACAATTTTTAATAGTATTTGATGTTCTTTACAGGTTTCATTTTCCTTCACCAATATTTCAAGGCGCAGAGGAGCTGGTAAAGGCATTGCCATGAAACCTAACTTGAAGCAATGGAAACAACTCATGCTCTTTGGTATCTTTGCATGGGGTCTGCTTTTCCTGGTGATATTCATCTATTTTACAGATAGCAACACTGCTGAACCAGTTCCAAGTTCATTTTCTTACATTGAAACTAAGAGACTTCTGCCCCTTCAGGGCAAGCAGAGAGTCATCATGGGAGCCATTCATGACCCATCATTCTCTGAAACCATTGATGGGAATGAGGTACTTCTTAATGAAGATCTCCTAGGTACTTTTAAATCAGGGGCTGGAAATTCTAAGAAGTGGACTGTATTGGAAGAGGCCTTTAGAAATGAGGATGAGTTTTTTCCATCCCAGTTAGGAAGAAAATCAAAAAGTGCTTTCTACCAAGTGAATGACGATTATTTATTTGCAGCTGGTCAACCTCAATCACACAACCACCATCAAGAGATAGAAAAATTCATTTCGGCTGATGTGAATGATCCAAAAGGAAAAATTTTACAGAACAACTGGAGCCATCAGAGAAGAATGAGGAGAAGGAGCACAAAGCATAGGAGAAGCCAGATGCTTGATGAATCTGATGACTGGGATGGGCTGTATTCCACAATGTCGAAATCCTTTCTTTACAAGCTTTGGAAAGGGGATGTCTCTTCCAAGATGCTAAACCCTCGACTGCAGAAGGCGATGAAAGATTATTTGAGTACCAATAAGCATGGGGTGCGGTTCAAGGGGAAGCGAAACTCCAAGCTGACAGGAGACCAGCTATTCTGTGAGCTAAAAGAAAGAGTGAACGTGAAAACAATAGATGGCAAGGAGGCTCCCTTCTCCACTCTTGGATGGGAAAAGCACGTTCCCCAAATTCCACTGGGCAAATTATATACACATGGCTTTGGAAGCTGTGCAGTAGTTATGTCTGCTGGTGCAATACTGAACTCCTCTCTAGGGGATGAAATAGGTGGGTGAAATGCATCTATTCGTGTGTGTATATATATGTATATGTGTGTGTTCATGTTTATCTTTCAGAAGGTAGATGCTTCTCAAGCACAGATCTGTAAAGTCTGCTTGTTCTCTCTCACCAGAGTTGCATGAATGTAAACTAATGGACTTTAGCGAAGCTGTTCCCTTTCAGAACAATATAACTGAAAGGAAAATCAGGCCTGAAGTCATAACCTGATTTAAAGAAAACAATGGTGCCTTCTTATCATATTACAGCTTGTAGTATGGAGGCAGCACTGGTTTCATCAGATCTGCCATATTCAACATTTGTGTGCAACATGCATTTATTTCTTCAGCAGATTAGAGCCATGTTCAGGTTTTATTCTGCAAAGCTGTGTTGTACTGATCTTTATTTTGCAGTGACTCATGAGAAACTGCTGTTGTATGGCTGTCCCAGACATGTGTCTCCATGTCAAGAAGCAGTAGAGTGTCCTCTTCATCTCTTGCCAGTTTAGAGTTCACAGGCATAAAGAATTCAGACCCTTGAGTAGCTTCATGCACTGAGATCAAGTCCCCTGGCCTTTTTCCTGAGACTGAATTTAAATGAGTTCAAGCGTGTTCACCCATTGTTTTCCCATTGCTACACTGAATCAGTGAGGTTACAGGTGTACTGAGATGTCAGTGTCATTCAGAATTCCCCACCTCAAGGGGTTTTGTGGTAGCTATTCAGAAAAGGATGGTGGGACCAATCCAGGTCAGTTTTATTTTTTCTTTTAAAAAATGAGTGCTACTACTTGTGTTAATGTACTACTTTTAGTAGTACATGTGCAGTATGCTAAGAGTGTTGAAAGAAGGATGAAAGGTATGTCTCAAACTTGTTTCTGGAACAAGAAGAGTTATCCCCTTCAGCTCTCTATAATAACCTTTTGATGTTCACTCACTAATCCTCCCCATCTTCCAGGACATCGCATCCCAATACTTGCTTCATCACTCTGTATCATCTCTTTGACACAGATAGGTTTCCTTTAAATCTCTGGGATATATTGGAGCTGCTAGGATTATCAAACTACTGCAATAGGCTTCCAGCACAGCAGAGGTGCCCAGCCAGCCTGCAGCTAAAATCACACCAGGGTAACTCCCAATTTCACAGGAAGCATCACTGATTTAGAAATCTTTGGAATGAAAAAGCTTAGCAGTTCCTACCTTCTCCAACATGTTATCTTTGAGCAGATACCTGTGACTGAGGAGATGATTTGGCCCAGACTGTGGAGGGCCAAGTGACTGTTTACACCAATGGTAGACAAGGGAGAGTGATTTTAAGCTAAAAGAGAGGAGACTTAGATTAGATGTTCAGAAGAAGTTCTTTATGGTGAGGGTGATGAGGCACTGGAACAGATTGTCCAGAGAAATTGTGGATGCCCCATCCCTGGAAATGTTAAAGACCAGGTTGGATGGAGCTCTAAGCAACCTGGTCCAGTGGAAATGTCCCTGCCCATGGCAGAGTAGTTGGAACTAGATGGTCATTAAGGCCTCCCCACCCAAACCCTTCTGTGATTCTATGGTTTATTCTCCAAAAAGAAAAGAAAAACACCTATGAAAGAAGCAGCGAAGGACATTTCCCTTCATAGGCCTTTAGCTCCCTCTTCTGTGTTCCTGTTAGAAACACAAGCAAAAACGTTAATGTGTGTTCTGCCTTTTGCCCTCCTCTCCCTCACCCCTCTGACTGTGTTTAAATGGAAGTTGGCATGGAAATGCTGTGCAAGTATAGCAACCACTCCCATTGTGATCGTGCTGTTAATTGAGAGAACCAATTATTTTGGCATCACAGGAAGTAACAGGGATCTGTGATCAAACCCTAAACTTTTTTTTAATCTTTAAAATGCTTATCTACTAATATGTAATAAGATTAAAATCAGTTTATTTAAAACCAGCTATTATCAGTGTTAAGCTGTGTCATACATTTTTGGGAGAGGAAAAGTTTTTCATCTGTATGGGAAGAACCAGCATGAGTGATGTTGGAAATGCATCACACTGTCTCTCAATTAAACTGCAAACCATACAATTCCCATTTCATAATCCAGTTCCCAGTTCTGAGTCAACAGATTTATCTAAAAGTTCTCAATCACAGGTCCAAATTTATGTTCTTGAATTCATTACAACAAACTTGTGTTTTTCTCTTCCTTCTCCAAATATGTGATGTACCTGCAGCTTTTATTAATTTGATTAATCCTATTAATTGATTGTCTAGTTCCTACACAATTAAGATGCTTGGCAGACGAAGTCTAGGTGTTGTGGCTAGGGTTGCCACTGCATGGGGACACAGAAAATACTTCCACTCCTTAGGTTCTGAGGAGTTGGGCTTGGTGGCCATCCGGCAAAATCCTTCTCTTTCCAGACATGACATGTTAATGCAAACATGTGTGTCTGAGATCAGACTGCTGGCTGCGTGCCACACACTGTTTCTTTGTATGGAGTACAAGAGGTACAGAGTAAAGGAGAGAAACGATGAAAGATCCCAGTTTGATAGGATCAAGCCAAGACTGCATTGAGGCATGTTGGTTATCTTTGAAGACTTTTGCCTCCTCCAGTTTTTGTGCTACAGACAACACATTTTAAGTGACTAGAGATGAACAGCTGTACAAAGTACCTGTGGGTTAAGGCATTTCATGCCCATTTTGGCCTGAGTCATATTCTCAGCGTCCATTGATAGAAGGGATGAAAATAGACCAAATAGAAGGCAATCAACAGGGACTGTGTGTTTCTGGACAGTGGATGAAATGTCTTGCTCTCCTTCGCACCTTTTGGGCTTTGAGATCTGCTTAAAAGAAGCACTGGGAGAGTGATTATCCCTTATCCAGTGGAGGCTTGCACATGGTGTCTGCCCTTGACCCATACTTGACCTAGAGCTGCTTTCTCTTCTCCATGACTCCAAGGTCAACGGTTTGTGGAGAAACTTTGACAGTTCAGCTCTGTCAGATCTTGGCTATCAAGGGATCCTGAGGTTTCTGTGTGTGAGCAGATGTGTGGGCTGGCTTCCATACAGAGGCTCTTTAAGATTTGTACTGAGCCTAAGTACACAGTATGATTAATAGATTTGGGGTAGTCTGAGATTTTCAGGTATTATAAAATACTGTGAAACACAAGCTTATAGTTAAGCATTGTTACTCCTTCAAATGTGAAATTAGATATCCCTGCAGTTTACATGCTTTTGCATGGAGTAATTCTCTGTAAATTTTGTGATAGAAGTAGTGAGCAATTGTGTGTACTGGATCTTCCCACACTAAGTCTACCCAATGAAGAGAAGTATTTAAGTATTGCCTGCTAAATTAACAGATGATTCTGACCTTGTTTCCCAGTGGGCTTTTGTGTTAATAACATATGGCAGATCCAAGAGGATTTTTGTTCATGCATAGCAGAATATTCATCATCCTTAGAATATCCAGATTAGGACAAATGCATAAGTTTAGATAACTAGTTTTATTTTACTGTTCTGTACACTAAGAAAAAAATAGTTACGCCTCATTTATGCTCCTAGATTCTCATGATGCCGTTTTAAGATTTAATTCTGCTCCAACGCGTGGCTATGAAAAAGATGTTGGAAATAAAACAACCATGCGGATCATTAATTCTCAGGTAAGGTCTTCCTTTTCTGCATTCAAGTCAGTGTCTCTTCTGTACAATATGACAGTAAGTTAATAACCTCTGAAAAAGTGTTGGGTAATATGGGAAGCAGGCAGTGATTCAACAGTCGTGATGCAGAGAGTGTGAAAGTTTTCCTTTACAGGGATGTTTGCACTGCTGTCCGTGCAGAGTGATTGTGGTCGTTACTCGACAGCCTTGTTTCAGAGAACCGGTCTGTGAAGCTTCTCATGTGAACTGATCTGTAAAGGCTCTGCAGGATGCCAGAGCTGTCAGTACAGAAGACCTTGACCTCCTGGAGAAGGCATTGCCTCCAGGACTTTCATGAAGCTCAGGCTGTGGTGATGCCAAAGCGGTTTTCTCATATTTTCCAGTTCCTCAATTATTTCCTTGCTGGAAGGCAAAAGAAATGGGAACTGAGTTGTGTAACTTTAGGCAAGTCATCATTGTTCAAAAATTTGGAAAGAACTAGTAAAAAACTTTAATGTGTACTGGGTATTACACATCAGGTGAATTTGTTCATCTGAATGGAAACAAGAGAAAATGGGATTTTTCTCTGCATGGGTGAAAAGAAATAATTGTGACTTGAGCTACAGTGACACCTTATGGTTGAGATTAGTTTTTCAATTTCAAAAATGCTATTGCCTGAATTCCAGTCTTGGGCAAACCAAACCTCTCCTCTTTATGAAATGCAGACAAAAAATCAGCAACAGAATTTCTGTGAAATTTTATGACATACTGAAATGGTAAGTTTACTTAGTCAACACCAGGACTATGACTGGCCATGCAGCATGCTTTGCACATATTGATTCTTGTTGAAGGAGAGCAAAATTTTCAGTCACTGTAATTTTTATAAGTTCGTTTTTTCTTCTACTTTGAGTGACTACCCGTGCTAAGTCTATTCTTGGTGGGTGTGTTTTTTATGTGTATAAACTCATGTTCTTTGCCATCAAAAAGAAGACTGTTCACTGTCATTCCCTTCACACTCATTCTGTAGGTCTTAGTGAGGCTGCAGAACAGACTAGATCGTTGAAGTGATTTGGGTTAAATATGCCTCCTTTCTTTTGTTTGAAAGAAGAAAGCAGAAATATCTTTTTCTGCCTTAAGTGTTGTAATCAGTGTATCAGGAAACATGGATTTCCATGTATTTTATTATACTTTTTTTTGGTTTTGTTGAGGTTTTTTCCTTTCCTTTGATGATTCTCCATTTTACTCTTAGCCTAAATGTCCTGACATAGACCATGCCCGAATTCCTGAGCTGGGCAAGGAGAAAGGTTTGGAAACTCTTTATAGTTTACTAGACTCAGTAGGCTCCCTGTAGAAGAGAGAAATGTTCTCTGGGAGTGATCTGAGCTTTTTTTAGCTCCCCAGCAAATTCAGAGAGATTAAATGGCTAAATTAGCTGCTCTCCAAGCAGGGCAGACTGGGATCTTCTGGCTCCTAGAGCTGCTGCAGTACATTCCCACTGGGATGGTAATTGGAGGGTCCTGTGGTCTTCTCTTCTGCACTGTGTAAGGCTTGCATCCCATAAGGCCTCTCAAGAAAGCAGAGGGCATGGCAAAGTTCTGGCCAGGTCAGCTCACATGGCTCTCTCACAAGTGTTTGTATTCTCACCACCTTTGTGCTCCTTCAAAGAGGTCAGAAGCCATCTATGATAGTCTGGCCACCTGCTGAGAAATTAGCCTTGCCCTGTCTGAGAGTGAAACCTGCACAGACCACTTGATGGAAGTTGCTTTCCCTACCAGTACTGTAGTTGGGTTACCTATACAGCTTTACTGACCCTCCTCCCCTCCTCACTGTTGGAAACTCCTGCATTCACTTCATTAAAAGGCTGCTGTGGCCCCTTCTTCCTTCATATTCTGTGCTGTGAAAGCCCACGAAAGGACATGAAGGAAGCCTGTGCAGTGGCAACAGATACTGTTATTGCAGAAAAAAACTCATACATGTGAATGCAGACTCACTGAGAGTGAAATTTGTGTGGACCTCTAAAGGACTCTTGCTTACTGAAAGGCAAGTAAGAGCTCTTTGTGTGGTAAGTGTGGAACTGAGCTTTTAAAATCTTGACCTTTTGGTCTGTTTGGTCTGTATACTCAAAAATGGAGTTTACATTCTGAGGTGAAAATTGTTCTGAGAAATGAAGTTGGGGATGCTGATAGCAGCATGACTAATTCTGTTCTTACTGTAGAAGGCTGATGGAAATCATTAAACGCAAAGTTTATGGTAGGAAGAATATTGCTATGGCAACAATATTATTTTTCTGAAGAAAAATATGCATAATTAAATATGGCTCATTGGATCCTAAAGGGAAATGAAAATTATTATGAATTTATTTGTCTGGAATGTTGATTATTTTAACAGCTGGAACAAAATTCATGCTATTTTGACCTATGCTGAGCTGCCTGACATTGGACGCATCAGGAATCAAAGAAATCTAGGTAGACATGGCGAGTCCTGAAAGGGATGAGCCAGCAGGAGTGAAGAGTTAACTTCCAGTGTGATGGGATGATCAGGCAAAGTACTGGGAGATGCAAGAAGAAGTTACATGAGAGCCGTAGATTAGAGCAAAATGGCAGTTATGTCAACAATAGCCCTGTAACATGCCTGTTGTTGGAATTGTTTTTCTAGGTACACCAGCTTGTACAGTCATGGTCTAATCATAGTCTCATTTAGATTGAAATGAGACTGACTTGCTGTTGAAATGAGAAAGCCATGAAAAAGCTGTTTGGGGATGAGTGGCAGGAAAAGACATGACCCCTGGGGGCTGTAGCCCTTCAAAGAAACTTGCTCTGTGTCCAAGAGGATCCCACAGGTGATCTGAAATACTGCAGCTTTCGTTTTCAAGGTCCAGAATACACGGTAATGTTGATACACAATTACGCAGCATCTCAAGTGGTCCCATCACATCCTTCACAGATGGAGAGTAATTCAGCATACTGCTACTTCAAACTGCCATGAGTGCTGTTTATGGCTAAGCTTTTTTTGTATACTTTTTTTAACAAAACAAGATGCTTAAAATCGACCAGAACTGAAGCATAACAAACAGCAGCGTGGGTAGGACTGTTCACTTGAAAGAAGGATTTTGCCATTTTTCTGGATCCCACTTGCTTTTAATGCTGTGCAATTCTTTGCATCTGTGTTTGCAGATTCTCACCAATCCAAACCATCACTTTGTCGACAGCTCCTTGTATAAAGATGTTATCTTAGTAGCCTGGGATCCTGCTCCCTACTCTGCAAATCTGAATGTGGTAAGACATCCACTTAAACCTTTCTTCCCAATTAGTTGAAAGTACTGGAGAAAATTAATTTACTGCTTTAGTCTCCTGGTTCTCCCTTTTCACCGTGAACCACAGGTTTTGTCTTTATCCGAGTGGAGAATGCTACGTCTATAGGAATTGGTCAAAATCGGTTTATTTGTCAAAAACTTTTTTAGTAGGCAGCAATTATACTGGAGTGGACATATCTGAGATGCTAGGATAGATGAATGATGACATTTGTTTGATAAAACATTGCTATTTTCACATAACAGCGAGTTTTCTTTGTGCTTGCCAAGGAGGGAATTTCAGGTTTTATCCGGAAAGGTGAAAAATTGCATCCATTTTTCCCCACCTTCCCTTCTGCCTTCCCAAACAAGATACAACATCCTAATGAAAATCTCCCTGGGTGCCTTCCCCATATCTCAGGCCTCCTCCCCACCAGTGTTCCCTTTATGTCCACTGTCCCACAGCCATCTGTGCCCTGCTGTCCACCCCCTCACTGAGAGCAGCAGATGTCCATCTGGTTGTCACTGAGGGAGCCTCTACTTTGGCTGTTGCCGCAGCTCCAGTAGACAAGTTGATCTGATGGCTTTTGGCACAGGGAGCTCGGAGCTGAGCAGGCTGCAAAGGGGAAAGTAAGGCTTCATCTGCTGAACTCCCTTAGCAACAGATGCCAGAGGCTGCCTGCTTCCCACGCAGGCTGCCATCGGCCTGCGTCATGCGCTGCTGCTGCCTCTGTCAGGGACACGGATGCTCTCAGAGGAAGATTCACCCCCCAGGCCCACATATCATGTCACAGCTCTTTGAACCTATTCTTTAATGCGGATCTGTGAGGGAAAAAATGGTCTTGGCTTATCCCACAACAGTCAATTACTTATTGGGAGTCTCTGTATGAAGAAAGGAAACAGAATAGGCTAGGGCAAGGAATGCCTTTCTAGCAGAAGCATCCACCAGTGCAGGCTGCTTTGCTACCTTTGCTTCTGCTCTGCAGAACCCAAATGAAGCCAGTTTATGCTACTGTATATGTAGTGTTCAAAACACGTTTAATACTATTAAAAAACATCTGACTTTTTTCCTCCCAGTGGTATAAGAAGCCAGACTACAATCTGTTCACTCCCTATGTACAGCATCGCAGGAAGAATCCAACCCAGCCATTCTACATCCTCCATCCAAAGTTTATATGGCAGCTCTGGGACATCATTCAGGAGAACACTAAAGAGAAGATACAGCCCAACCCTCCTTCTTCAGGGTTTATTGGTAGGTGTATCAAAGATGGTCCCAGTAGACATGTTAGATTAAAAAAAAATATAAAATATTTACTTTGCATGAGGATCAAGTTCATACATGTGTACTGTTTGTTCTTGGTGCTCTATACAGAAACAATGACTAACAAAAACACACAGTTATGAGAACTAGAAAACAGTTGAGTGAATCTGATGTTCTGCTTTCTTGCCCTTCACATCCATAGTATGCCTACCATGTCTATAAAACATACATATATCTACAAGAAATTTGTTTTATACCATATTATTTTATCTGTTGAGGACCTACTCAATTCTGAAGTTCTTCGTTGGGATCATAGAGCCTCAGACAACAAGTGAAAGCAGATGGCACATCATAAAAACAGGATGAAATCAATGGCAGGCTGAGCTATATTCCCTACATAGGCCAAGGGCTTCCAATGCTCAGTCTGGCCACTTCTCATCTTCACTGGAAGCAATAGTGTTTCACTGTATTTTTTGCTCCTTCCTTAGTATTTCTTGGGGGAAAATTTGGCACTGTGCCCACAATTCATACAGCAGAACAACTTATCTGATGTACAACAGGTCCTGACTGTGAAGGTATAAAGGATGCAAGAAGTCAGAGTGGCAAGGCTGAGTCAGGGTCCTCCTTGCTTATGCTTCTAGACTCAGAGGGCAGTAGAGCTTCAAATACCATCTTCTGCTTTGGAAACTCCATCCTTTCCACACTGACACTGTGATATTGATCTAGGTATTTGCTGCAGTCAGAAAATGGTTTGCTTTTTTTCTTTGTATCTGAATCTGAAAATAAAGACACCTGAGATTGTATCTGATATGGAAAAACCAGTTTTGAACATTTATCTTGGGTTCTATATGCAGTAGTGGCATCCTAGGATACCTTGGAGCACACCAAAGGCCTTAGAGAAGGTGCAGAAGCTCCCAGAGGGATGACATAAAGGTGTCTGGGAGATGCCCACCTATGCCTTGGGTGGGTTGTGCATACCTGGAACATGAGTGGAAGGTAAAGGAGGCCTTGTGTATTGTAGCAGTGGGGCTTGGCAGTTGGTTACTTCTTGAAGTGAGGTTTTTTTGGAACCTGCTTATAAAAATTCACAGGGAGAAGACAGCTCATGTGGAATGCTCTCACCAGCTGCATTCACATTTTGCAAAAGTGTTTCTTGTAGCAATGAAGTTGTTGATAAAAATAGGTTAACAGCTGCTGATTGTAAGAATAGTGAAGAGGATCATTGTGCTGTCAATCTGTACTTCCACCATACACAAAAAGCACTCCAAAAGCTTTCTTTGAAGAAATGGAATTAATTTCACTATGAGAATAGAACAGCAATCTTCAATCTCAAATCTAAATGTTAGTGACAAAAAAATATCCTTCAAACAGAGAAAACTTTGAAAATACCGACCATTAAAAAAGCAAAACTTTAATAACAAAAGCTGTCTGGATAAATATACTCCGTGTACAGATGCAAATTTGCCGCCTTCTCCTCTAGTGGGAATTTTATTTATATTGTTCTTTTCCAAGAAGCAGTGTTTTTTGGTAGGCTGTTACTAACTTTAAAAAAACAAGGTAGTAAGATGAGCTTATTGGATGTCATATCCACCCCATTTCATAACTAGCTACTGTTCTGATAGATGTATTTTAAATATTTTATTAGGGAGAGTCCTCCTGTTTTGGTAACCTTATCAAATTAATGTCTATGCATTGCACATGTAACAATCTAAATACAGAGGTAGCACAGAAACAGCAACTGCATATTGTCAGGGACATAAAGGGCAAGATAAAGCATCAAAAATATAATGCAGCTTGGCAGAAATCTGAAAAGTCATGTTGGTCTTCAGGTCAGGTATCTCTCAATCACTCATGCTGCAAATAATCCTGTTGAAACTGAAGCTGGCAGGCACAACTGAATATACCTGAATGAAAGGGGTATCCTGAATATTGAGCTTCTTATAAAATCTGTATTATTTCTTACAGAATTAGTAGAAAGATTGAGTAAGTGATGGTCATCATAAAATATGGGTGTCTTAATTTCAAGAAGAGAAAATAATTTTTTAAATGATTACACTACTAAATACCACTGTGCTTAAAACACCTATATGAAGGAAAATAAGCCATTGTTAAATAGAGGGTAGGAGTTTTCACAGAGATGTACATTCCTGAATCTAAGCAAGTTCTAGTATGGACCATGATGATTCTAATCATATAGGAAAGGTTACAAAAATGGCTTTGAGTCAAGTGAGGCACTTTTGTTTCAATCTTTTTAGCCTCCAGTAGGCCCAGTTTCCAAATTGGACAAATCTATAAATTAAAACATGGAAACATCCGAGTATTTCTTTTCACAAATTTCAAGAATGTTTTAGCATGGTCTTACACTGTTTCTTCAGTAATTACATTTTTTACCTGACAATTGTATCTATTCCTTCCTCTTAGCACTATTTATAAAAAACTGAATCTTCCCAAAGGGAGGATGTTGGTGGAATGTGTCCTCACAGTGTTCTTCTGCAGCAATGAGTCAGCATCCTTCCACAATGACTGATGTCAGGGGAATCTTTTAACATCATTAATAACTGTATTAAAGTACTTAAGTCGCAATATTATTAAATCTCTCAGAAAGGAGGCCAGTGGGGAAGAGTTAGTCTCTCATATGCTTTGATTTTAGAGGAATGAGAGAGAGAGACAAGAGGTAGAACTTTTCCTGTTTTTTTCACTGCATGGGAGCTAGGGAAAATAATGGGTTTTGCACTTCTTTGGGGTATGGGCTGCCCTATATCTGCATAAATTCTTCCTGGACCCCTGCCTCCTTCAAACCCTGCCACATCAGCTCTGCACCAGCTCGGTGCTGCTGAGGAGAGGCAGTAGCCGTGGACAGCTGGTGGCTGGGGTGAGGGAAGCACAGTGCATGTCCCAGCTGGAGAGAGCAGATTGGTTGAGGGGGGTATGGTTTGTGGGTAAAGGTCCAACAGGGTAAACCAACCTTTTGATTTTAATCTGGGAGTCTCTTGGTTTGTTTCCTGAGACACCAGCAGGGACTTTTGCTGGCTAGTAACTTTGCCTCCTGTGGCATGTCATAGCTTAACCAATGTCCCCGTTCATTATAAATCATTTACTCTTTGTCTTCCTAGTCTGATCCTTATAAGAGCTTTGAGAAGCCATTCCATCATATTTTTGCATCATTTTTGCAGCTGCTGCCTTCATGCTTCTAAACAAATTTCTGCATAGTATTCTCATCATCGTGCATTAGCACTAGGCATTTGCTATGGTGGCTTTTCACAGTTAAAGCTGTTGGTTCACGTTTGGCTGAAAATAAGTTTGCTAAATGAGTATTGATATGTTTACATCTCATCTTGGACTTGGATCTGTGCCATTTTTCTCAGAAGAGATAAAAGCATCCAACCACCAAACCTCGGATTTGGATTCCACTGGCAAATTCTAAATTAGCACTGTTACTAGGGAAGGATTTGCCCTACCTTTTGGCAACAGAAGTAAGTCACCTCTCACTTCCTGTTAATAAGACCTTGTACTATGAAATAAGAGCTCAGTCTTCCTCCCCTCTTTCTGTACATATCAAAATTCAGTTTTTAATTGAATCCTGTAGTACATAAAGTGTCAGTTACTACTGTTACCATTCCGCTGTAAGAACTGGCTGTTCCTGTACCCTCTTTGGTAGCCAACATAAACAGCCTATTCTGACCTTAAATTTTTGTCATCTGAAGACCAAGAGTAAAACTGCAGAGTTTCTCAGGAGCAGCATTCTGTGTTCATTGGATGGGATGGTACATTAGCATTTGGAAAGTTTGGGGGCTTTTTAATAATGTCAAGACTATATAAAGGCTTTTCTGTGGAGATTTTGCTCCTGTCCACTGTTTATTTAGTGGATTTTCTATGAATTCCTACTGACCATAGTCCACCAGTACACTTTGCTAATTTACTTCTTCAGAGGTCACTTTAATTGAAATTCACATTTATATACTCTTATAGACCAGTGACTTTTATCATTTTAAAAGCTAGCTGAAAGCTGTGACTGCAGTATTTTGGGTTGTTTTGGGGTTTTTTTACTCCCAAATCAGAACATGACCTATGTAGATTCTTACATTTTAGGTTATCTGCATAGGTGGTAGTTTTGCTGTGTGCTAGAAATTTTAGCATAACATACGATCGACTGAACACAAAGTAACAAATCCCACATTACTTTATTGTTGGGAGAAGGGAAATATTATTTGAGGCTTTACAGTTGACATTACAGTTTTAACAGTTGAGCATCATTAATAGTTGATAACATTATTTTAATCTTCATTTGCATGCATCAAGACAGTAGTACAAGCAAGGTTATCATTACACTGCAACATTAGCAGGCTGTTGTATGACTTAAATTTAAAATGGCTTTGGAGAGCAAGTTGCATAGAAGTATACAGCTGATGTCCAGATCTGCTTAAAAAAATGCACTTTCATGAACTGAAAGAAACAATTAGATGTATTAAGAGTTGCCTTTGTTGCTGTTATTCAGCTGTTTTGCCAGTGGTTGGTGCAGGAACAGAATAGTGCTCACTCTTTCCAGCTCAGTGTTGTTCAAGTATTAGCACACAAATAAATAATACCTCCAATACATAAGCTTCAACTAATAAAAAGCACACTGAAATTTGAGTATCTCCCACTTCCCAAAATGCAGACATAAAAGAGCAAACTCTCCTCTTAAATCACATAAAAATATCTTTATTATTCTAGTGTATCACCCAAAATTAAATAATACATTTAGAATTAAATTATATTACTGGTCAGTATTTTCCAGTCTGTGCTCATATTACAGAATGTACTATTGTGATTAATGCAGAGCTTTTTGCATTCACCAAGTTATAAATATGTAATTTTCTAGGTCTACTATGTAATGCTAGTATCTATACATCAAAGATGACAAGTATTGCACAAATTATTAAGCTTAGGCACAGGGCCATTTAGTGACAATTCTTTGATAAATAATTTGGTTTTCTTGTGTTTGGCATTTTTCACATAGTTCATGAACTAAACAGAGGTAAAAGAACCTTTTTTTAGAAACCAAGTGCTTTAAAAAGCCAGAGCTACTTTTACTGCATGTTCCAAAGAATAACTGAGGCACATTTGGCCCAGATTCAAGGAGTTTCCTGTGGTATCTGCAATCCAATCAAGAGAAAATATAGTAGTTGACTATCATACAGAAAACTATATGTTCTAAATGCTTTATGCTTATTTGTAATGCTTTCAAGTCCACAGATTACAAAACACAAACTTACTAGTATATCTAGCTAAATTATTTTCCATAACTGAATTTACGATGTGTGTAAAATTAGACATTATGAGTATAATAATTAGATTATGTGTATTTAAATGTTTTCAGCATCTCTTACATTATATTAAAATGACTCTGTGTTCTTGATGACTGTTTGAGTTACACTTATAATTCTAGATGCTTTCGTACAGCATCTGTTGATTCAGGTATATTAAACTATATTTTATTTATTTGTAAACTAGAAAACATTCTTTTTTTAAATTGGAGTGCTAACCACAAAGCCTAATATTTCCATAAAATATTCATGCTGGAAAATCAAAAGCTTTGGAATTACTCAAATTGCCAAGAACAAGTAGAAAAAAAACATTTTCTCCTTTTGATTAGAATCCATAGTACATGTTCATTTGTAAAAACCATCCATGCAAGGAATTTAATCTTCATATAATTCTGGTTTAAATGTTCTCAGTGCAGATTGTAAAAGCTAGGTTTATTTGTGCCAATTGGACTGAGTTTAAACTATACCCAACACTTGTCAAAGCTAAAATCAGGCTGGATGGCCTGACCTTTTCCTTAATGTGAAATATGGATTGGATATTTAAGATCTAAAAAGTTTTTTGATGTTTGCATGCTGTAGGCAGCCTATAGGCTTTCCCTTTCAGGTTTTACATTTTCTTAAGTTGTGCATGTCTACTGGCCTTCCCTAAATACTTTGTAATTCTCTGCTTTTACTCCCATTCCTGTACCTTAATATTTATGAATGCTGGGGAAAAAAAAAACCAGAACATCAGCTTAAATCCTTGCACATAAAATTGCCCTGTGTTTATGGTCCATGTCTAGGTCAGTTAGAGAGTAGGACTTGTGTGTCCTAACTTCAGCTTTTTGCAGTGTAAATCTGTATTTGTGTTAGTCACCCTCAAATTTATTAGAGAAAAAAATTACTTAAATATTACTGTGAGCCCCATATTCCCCTCAACATGTTCTTGGCAATGTTTATCCCATACTGGAAGTGCAGCTATCCATGCTGCTGCTCAGGCTTCCCCTACAGCCAACAGAAAAAACCAGGAACTTCTGGGGAATGGCTTGTATGATCCATTAGACACGCACTGCTTCCCTAAAAGTGCCCACTTTCCTCTGCTGGCAGCAAAGGAGCCTGTGATACCTAGCTCAGGTGTGGGGAACTGCACCAGGGGCATGTTTGGTCATGCCTTGTTTTCATTTCTTCTCACTGTGCTTCTGGAAAAGCCAATTATATTACTTTTCATGAAGCTCCAAAAGCTACTTACATAGAGAGAGAGAGTAGAGGAGAAGGTTCTTGATAGCCAAGTGCTGGACTCTTATTTTTCATTTTTGTCTAGTCAGTGGAGAGGAACAACACTTAGAGGAAAGTTCCCTGTAAGTGAACAATCCAACACATCCTAAAGGAGACACCTAAAGTAAGTCAGATGAGTTTTGCCCTAGAAATACCTGTCTCCTGCATTGTAAAGAATGCTTTAAATCAGCAAGGTCAGAGATGGGCATGAACATATCAGTAGGATTAATTCTGTCCAGACTCTATATTGTGTTGGAACAATGATTGTCTCATCCTGTTTATTAGTAGCTCCTTAGGTCATGTGTAAGACAGTCTGTGCTATTTTATACCTAGTAATTGTTCGTTGACTGAAAATTGTAAAGACTGTTAGCTAAACAAATATTGAAGTGTATTGTAGGGAAATTCTTCATCCTACAGGCTATCAAACAATGAGTTTTTCATTCATGCTGGAGGAGAGTTGAGATGTGGAACAAAGTTGCAGATGATGTTGAATTGGTGATGTGAAAAGTACACAGACGAAAAAAATAAGTGAATAGATGTACTCTGAGGGCAGTACAGGGATAGGAAATAAACGAGGCATACTTGGACACTACAGATATGGGAAATTCAGCCACAGAACAGAAACCTAGAAAGCAATAACACAGAAAGAAATGTGTAAAGATAACAAATGGGAAGCAATGTGGGATTTCTCAGAATAGACAGGCAAACAAAATGAGTTAATGGAACTAAGATTAAGTCTGAAAGCAGTCAGGCACATACCTCTTCTTCAGCTTTGAGACTGCATCCAAAACATAAAAGTTGAAACATAATGTAAAAAATATTTTGGGGGTCATGTAAGTGGCAAAAACCAATTGGTGATTTTAAAAAAAATTATCATATCACTGAAGCTAAATGGAGGAGAGAAGGGGAGATGGGAAAACTAAGTTGTAAGGTAGATGAAAATATAGACAGCTTGGTACACATACCTGCTGGATACAAATGTCAGTAACTCCCTGCAATGTTGTTAAAACCAAGCAAAGAGAGGAACTGAGTTAAAGAGTGGTATGAAAAAACAAGGGATGGAATGTGTGACCTGTAGTCCAGGGAGCTCTCTTGGCAGCTCTGTTTTAGGGACTTAGGAAAAATAACCTAGACACATGGCACTAGAAAAAAAATAGAATAAAACCTGAATATATCCTCGTACACGGACTGATGTAAATGTCCTAGTGGTCTAAACTGCTGCTATTCTTTTAAAGATGCTCAATTAACATTTTTTGTAAACCAAGTTTGCAGTAATAACTCTACAACACTAGGACTGTCCCCTGTAGAGGGGTTTCACATACTTCAAGGCATGAGACAGAAATGAGACCATTTCTTCTCTGTTTTAGAGCGGACTGTATTTGTACAAAAAGATGGTTTCCTTTCCAAAAAGAAGCTTTCTTTTTTCTTCCTACTCTGTCCCCTTTTTTTCTTGTTTTGTTTTGTTTTTTTTTAACGCAGTGCAAAACAACAGAAGCAGATCATTTCGAGGGAGAATCTGGGGGCTGTGCCAGTGAAGTGGGGGGACCTACCTCCTCAGGTTCTTGTGTAGTCCTGCATGTCACCCACAGATGGTTTGGATGGAAGTTCTGGTTGCACCCCACTGTTGGTCCCATGGTCTGGAGGTCTGTAGTGTTAGAGGTGCTAAAGGAGGAACAGCCTGGCCATGACTACCATTTTCCTCCAGATTAGGGTTTGAGCATTTGATATGTAGACAAGGTCTGGAAGTATCAGGAGTGCTCCTGGTTCCACCAGGACAGCTAAGCCTCTAGCACAGGGACAGTTCTGTGTGTGGTAATCTCTACTTGTTTTTGTAGTTCATCTTTCAGACTTGAACACAAGAATGTGCTATAAATTAGCTGTTACCTCTCAAAGAATAGTCTGCCAAATCAATGTCTTTCCTCCTGCCAAACATCATTGCTCAGGATGACCAAAAATGTGAGTAGAAGTTATGGTTATTTATGAGCAACCTAGACTGAAATCCCAAGACATGGTCTGGATGGAACCAGGCAGGAAAGGTAAGGAGCTAAACTAGATAGCCCAGCGTGCCTTTTAGATTAATTCTGGAGGAGACTGAACCACTGATGACTAAAACTTTAAACTTCTAAGTAACTAATACTTCTAAGTCCTCCCTTAACTAATTTACAGGAAAGTCAATGATACTGCTTAAAATTTTGTCATGGTTGACCCATCCCTGGCAGTTAATTGGCTATTTTTCTCTTATTACGGAGTCACAATTTTTGTTCTTGACATTTTTTCAATCCCACAAATGGCAATTTCCTTTATTACTTTTAAAGTTAGCTTGGTAATGTGGCAGTGAAATAAAACACACTTTGGTTGAGGCTTGTACTTTCCATCAGAGCCAGCCTTCCTAAGATGTTGGTGCTATAGTTTTTGAAATTGTCTCTAGGCTTGGGTCTGGGCACAGGAGAGAAGTCATTTTGCTGTCTGTTTCCGGATGTGGTTCATTATTGCAAACGTTTCCCCCATCCACCCTCTGATCCAGCTGGATAACAGTTACCTTGGAATGGCAGGTGGGCTCTCCATCAGTGGAGGAAGGAGGTTGGCAGTGGAAAAGCTGACGGAAGCATTTGTAAAACTAAAATAACAAAAAAACCAAACAATTCTAGATATAGCTGCATGGCAGGGTACGATTCAGGGTATCTCTGTGACATCTTCAGGGCAATGAAGTTTCATTTATTAAGGTTGTACTTTTTGTTCAAATAGGGATTAAATACTTTTTCACCATGAATATATGTTTCTTGCTGCTTAAGACAAAAGTTTACTCAAATTTGTGAACTTCAGAATTGATATGCTTAGCTTTTCTGAGACTATGGATTCTGTAGAGGGTAAAGATGAAGAACAATTCTAAAATATTTTCAGAACCTTTAATTTATGATAAAAGAATATTTAATCACAGAAGTAATTGGTTTTCAGTTACTTCACACATCAGACAGGGAAAAGTCATTTTGATAATCTAATGATACACAGCAGGGAGAACATAGGGTTCTTTTCATTAGCAAGCCATTGAAATCCCTGCATTCCCAAACTGTAAACTATACTTCAGGAAATGGCTTTGCTTAATTAACAAACCAAAATAATTTTTTATGTTAATTCATTTCACTTCTGAGATCTACGCAAAACACCACTGATGATGCCAAAGCTGTTGTGCAGGAAAAAAACCCCGAACAACAGTTACATCAGTTCTCATGTGAAAGTGCCAAGTAAGCAGTTATACAGCTACCTCCTCTTAGAGCTGACAGTCCTGTTCAACAGATAGGGATACCAGTAGTGCTACAAATGCCTCAATACATTTTCTACACTAATTTGTTTTTTTAAGTGTTCAAAACTTGCTTCATGTCACTTTCCTTTTGCATGGCTTTGTGAAACAGGAAAGGCTTCCAGGAGCCATGATTGATGTGGAAGTATTGTAGTTTAGGCAATGTTGTTGATTATTATCTGATATTAGTCTACCTGAAAATGTGCAGCTGCAACAGCAATATTTCTCTTGTTTCAAGGCTATGAAGACTGCAATTGACGGTGCTGATGATAGTGTGCCGTTGGCACATGGCAGAAGAAAATGGGTTGGCATTTTGTGGATTTCTCCTTGCTGAGCAAGGAAGTGGTGAGGGGCTTTTCCTTATGACAGCACTGCTTTAAGTAGGAATTCATCTTTGGTGTCTCTCCATGAGACTCTTCACAGAATAGTCTGAAGCTGTGGGCTTCTGTGCCACCACTACATGGGTGATGTTTCTTTATATGCCCTTCTGCATGTGTTTGGCCAGGTTTTGCTGCTTAGAGAGAAGCAAGTGGATGGGAAAAATGGAATTGGTTCCATTTCAGACTAAGAAAGACCAACATTGCAATAAGGTGGAGATATTTAAAGGATTCTTGTGGGGGATTTTTTGTGGACAGTCCATAGAGTAAATGGGGGGAGGTGGGAAAGAGCAGTCTTCTCACTCAGGAGACTGATGGTGATACGCAAGTTCTTTACAGGCTTTTCACTCTTTCTTTATGACTACTGTCCTACTCTGTTGATGCTACAGGGATCAAAATCTTTATGTACCAGGGACAAGTGAAAGCTGCTCTAATAAAAGGAATGATTGCTTCACTTAATGAGTTTACAGGATACTTAAGGTGTGTGATGGCAAAGAAAAGAACGAAAGAAAAAACAGATTGGATGACTGCAGGGAAATTTCTGTGAGAAAGGTGAAAGCTGGTGTTCACTCTTGTTTTCACTTCTTGTTGCAGGTATCCTTATCATGATGTCCATGTGTAATGAAGTGCACGTGTACGAATACATCCCTTCTGTGCGACAGACTGACCTGTGTCACTACCATGAACTCTACTACGATGCAGCTTGCACCTTAGGGGCCTACCATCCACTGCTCTACGAGAAGCTCCTGGTGCAGAGGATGAACAAAGGTTTGCAGGATGATCTGTATCGCAAGGGGAAAGTCATTTTGCCAGGGTTCAAAGCTGTCAAGTGCCCCAAACGAAATAATCTCCCACACGTGTAGAAGTAAGTCTCTCAGAAACCATGTGCAATAAGGTACTACTGTCGTACTATAAACAAGAAGAGAATACTTGAAAAAATATATCTTAGACCAATCTAGTCTTGAGTCTATAAATTGTAATTAAGTAGCAGGCATGAGAAATACTTCTTTTCTGAGCCTGAGTATTTATTACTGCTTTGCAAATAGTTACAGAAAAAAAACAAAGGCTTAGCTCATGAAGATGCAAAGGACATACTTAGGCAGAAATATAATGTATTGTTGTTGGTGTGACTGTCAGAATTTGTCGGTGGTCTCATGCCACATATGCTGGACTGTAATTTTTTTAAATGAATTTATTTAATTGTCAAACCTGGCATTGTGAAACAGCCTCTATTGTTCATGTATGTACAGAGAGGCCAGTTGAACAATGCAGCATTTCCCGTGGCTCCATGGGATTTTCACACTCTCCCAGAATGAAGTAATTGCTACTCCAAGCTGTGCAGTCATTCACTAGAGCAGACTTATATGCCTCTTCCTACACAGACTAAGTTCCAGGCCTCCAGCTGAACGGGGTTTAGGGTGGCCCTGAAGCACGTGCTGTCAGACATGGTTAACCAGTTAAACTACTAGATGTATTTTTGATGCCAGTCTCCCATGCTCACACTGACTGAAGAGGAAAGAGAGAAATGTTTAATTTCTTTAGAGAAAAAAGAACATATTTGTAACCCAATTAGGAAGAAAAATTCTCCCTGAAAGGACTATCAGGAAGGTGTGAGATGGAAATGCTGCCTTCCCCCAGTCTGCACAGATACAAAAGATCCAGAGAAAGCCAAGGGAGGCTGTGCAGGATTCACCCATCACACTGAAAGCAAACATAGAGGGGGCTCACCTCTTGTCAACAAAAATAGCATTCAGGAATACAGACATTATTTGCTAGGTATTTCATTGGTATCTGAATCAAAGTCACTTGTTCACAAGTTCTTGCTGTTCAGAAAGGAGGAGTTTTCTGACAAAAGATGATATCAGCATTTTTTACTTAATGTTTAAAAGACTATAACCCAGAAAAGCTGTAATGCCTGCAAAAAAAACCTGACTACAGATTGCATATAGAGATGGTTTGATATTTTCATTCATCACATACAAGGACAATATTCTTTAAGGCACTTTTAGAAGTTAATGATCTGGAGGGATTTACTCAGTTTTTTGTTTTGGTTTGGTTTTTACCCACCTGACTGTACCTTTTCTTTTAGAATAAGTTCAGGAGAAATAAGTGTACACAAAAGCACAGCTAATTCCTATTTATGTCCATCCAGTAAAAAAGCAGACAGCCCAAAGAGGCATTGAAAAGAATAGCTGACTTGTTGTGGTGGAAAGTATTTTTTGTGTTTTGACTTAAGCTAAAAGCCTTTTACCACAAAGGCAAAAAAAAGCAATCATTAATGACTATTTAATCTTCAATTGTAATGCAAGTGCGATCACAAAATCCTTTTTCTCTCACTCAGCTCTTTGGGAAGCATTACTGGAAGGATTTTGGAAGGATTATTTTCTTTCCTCAAATTGAAGAATATGGGTCTTACATAGGACTTAGCCTTCTTTTTGGCTTTATGATGATCTTGAGATTCTTCTTGTTGACAGAAATTATGTGTAGATGATCTAATAACTGTACTGCTGTGTTGTATGGCTAGCTATGTCCATAAGGCATTTTGGTACATATCAAAATTAATAGGTTTTACTCATACTAGCCTTGGACTCTGGATATAGTATATACCAATTTCTTTTTAATGTTATGTATGGTGGCAACTTTTATTCTTGAAGTTAATAATATTGTTATTTAAATGCATGGAGAATAGATAGCCTACACAGAACTAATCTATTTTTCCATATGTTTGGTACCCTGTTTGCAAAACATAAGTAGTCTGAACAGTGCAATCAAACATGTCTCTCTCTGCTGTACCCTGGGTTAGCTATGACAAAACTGTAAAGGAAGAGAGTTTAGCTTTCTAAGACTAGTGGATATGCTACTTTTCAATAGGCAGGAACTTCTAGAGTTCCAAAAAGAAAAAAAATTATTTTGACTGCCCTGCAACCACTAACTTCGATTTTCACAAAGAAAAATACTAGCTGCATTGCTCAACCACCCACAGCAGGATTCCCTCAATAATTTGTCAGAATAATCAACATAGCTGTTGATTATACAGAACAAGGCAAATTATAAAGTTTCATGTAACACGTGCTAAGCATACCTACTTAGTACATCATTTATATACCAATGCAGAACTAGGTCTGAGATGTTATATAATGAACTGTATGTTTTTAATTTACTGGACTGCACACTCAAGCCCTTGCAGCCAAAATGTTTTCTTTGCCATATCCTTATTCATATGACAGTCAGTCCTCCTTCCACAAGTGCAAAAGTGGTTGTTGTAGCACTGTCACCTCAGCAGATGATGCAAGGCTGTGCTGCAAACGTTTGCTCACAGTGGAGGAGGACCAACCTGTGATGCCACCTTTAAAAAATGAGCCTGGCATGGCTTTCTAACACTGGTTTCCACTGTGATATTTTACTGGTCTGCCTGCTCAAACACATTGTGGCTGCTTAAAGAGCATTTTCTCTCCTACCTTGTCTTGTCCTCCTTCAGTTTTTGGCACAAGTGCAAGTGTGTTTGATCTGCTAATTGAGGGCTCCCCTCCACTTGCTGCAAAGGGGGAAGGGGCAGAAATAAAGCGGAAACATGGGAAACATAAAGGACCTGCAGAGGTGCTCATCTCACCACTTCCTACACTCTGTGGCATTGACATTGCTGGCTTTTATAAGAGCCTTCCAAGTGTTTTTGAATTAACGGGCATTTCCCCATCCCTTGTGAGAGCAGAGAAATGTTTGCATAGAACCACATTCAGTAAATCTAAAACAGTGAATGTGTAATAGCACTGAACCACAGATCTTCTAAAAATAATGGGCGAGGGTGCTGGTTTTAGATACATACGTTAAATGCAGCAATGTGAAAGGAAGTGCATTTTTTCACCAAGATCATGGGGCTTTTTTGGGAAAAGGTACAGGCATGGCTTCGTAGCTCTCCCCCATGGCTGTCACACACTAACAGAGGTGGGACAGCACCTACACAAGAGAGGTTTGCACAAACCTGGTGCATCGTGAGGAGCATCATCAGCCGAGCAATTGCCTCTGCTATTGGGCCCCTGAGCCCCCTTTGTACTTGTGGGCTTTAAATGTATGGAGTTTTACTGACAAGTAGGAACAAGTTGCCTTCAAACACTATGGAGCCTCATTTCTGTGCCCTGATGCTGTGGACAGCCGTTAAAGTTAACTGAAACAAACCAGAAACACAGCAGCAGCTTAAGGAAATGGGCTGAGTTTATGCTGAATTTAATTATGCTCTTCTTTCCCCACTGTGAATTCTGTAATTTTTTAGACTTGTGGTGCTCTATCATTTTATGCATTCAGTTTTAGATGGTTAAATCATGGTATTCTTTTGTTTAATCAAGGAAAAAAAAAAAAAGAAATATTTTGCCTCATTTTGAGCCAAAATCTTTTTATTAGAAAAATACCATTATTTTGTTCCATTCCTCTATAGTTCTAAAGGTTACCTCAGCATAAACTCATAGCTCAATCCTTCCTTGGATTAAACTAATACATCTTTTTTTACATTGTTGTGCAGTTTCATGCTGTAGAAACTGGTAAATTCAGTGAAATTACTGTGATGTACCTTTGGAGAGAGAGAGGGGTGATATAAACAATTTAATGTACACTCTCACTGTACAAATTTAATTTAAGCGTTGCTTGTCTTTGGTCAAGACATTTTCTTTGGTGAAGACTTCCAAATTCTGAACTTGTTGCTGTAGGTCTCTTGCCAAAGTCAGGAAAACCAAAAGATTTGTTGTTTTTTAAAATGAAGACAAGTGTCTACACTCACTGGTTGCACAGACTGAACACAGTCATTTTAGAGACTGATTGAATTAAACAGGAGTTCAAAACACATGTGGAGCAATCCATGGTTGGGTTTTTAATTTCTTTTTTCTTCTGAAGTTTTTAAGGATGGAAAATACCATTTGGACAGTGACATAGATGTACCATGAAAGGAATATTAAACACATTGACTGCAACAATAAATGGTTACTATTTTTTCCCTTCATGCTTTCTAAAGTTGATGCATATTTAAATGAAATCTTGCTTTGAAGTAGGTAATTCAGAAGCCTACTGTTAAAATGATTTGAATCTTTCCCAGCATCTATCCTCTCACACACAAGGAGGATACCTAATTTAACTGTTTGAAATTTAAAGTAGCCCATGTCTGGGCATACCTGAATCACTTAATGAATTTTGGCAGTGCAGATGTCTTCTCTCTGGCTTAGCAATCAGATTCAGAATTTTGTTCTTGAAATAAGAGTTGTGTGTAAAAGCCTTACTTTTTTTCATATCATCTCATCACTCTTAAAATATGTAGTCATTGAACTATTCAAATATAGACTGTGTACTTTTTTAATAGCTTTGAGAATTATTTTGTATGATGATTTTTTTAAATGAATGTGTATTCTAATAACAAAGCTTAAGATTTTACAGGAGTCACATTTTTAAGCAGTGTTTGTATACATTTTAACACTTTTTATATTTTCTATTATGATTTTGTATATTTTTATGTATACACAGTGTACAGATTTTTTTCCTGTAAATAAAGCATTTGTTTTCATTTGTTTAGGAGTGCTGGTCTTTTCATATTGCCTTAAATGAAGGACACTGAACTGCAGGTGGAACAAAAGGAGAAGGTGCCTGTCAGTTCTGCCCACAATTTCAATGAAATCTCAAATGGAAATGGACAGCTAATCTGACAAGGAGTTATGACAGTAAACTACAGAAAAGAGGCAAATACTGTAAAGCCAGTTTTTATTCTAAAGTGAACATGTGTACCTGAGCAGTGTGCTAGGATTTCCTGGGAGAATATATTCACCATACTGCTCAGTAAATCTCTGAGCAGTAAATTTCTTGTGATTGTCAAACCCTCTATGGAGGTCATGGTCTGATGACTTGGTGCTCTACTTGAACTGCTGATAGACTTCAGGTAAATGGCTGTGCCACCCACTCAAGGAATCCAGTGTCGTGTTTAAGTGAGAAGAACAGGCTTTTTAATAAATTATTAATTAAAATGAAAGCAGCTTACCGAAGGGAAAATGTAACTTGCCATTCAGTCTATGATGAAATACTGTATAATTAAACCACTACAAACCTGCTTACATCCATTAAATGTGAGGCATACTGCTGCTTTTCGTAGTTCTTGAACTACACAGGGGCCTGAGTTGGGCCAGTGGAGGTGCTAATCAGTGTTTTCATCCCAGGGACTCATCTTGAGTCCATGCCAACAGGAAAGCTGGTTACACATTAGTGGAATGATAAAAGTTGGATTGCCATCATGCACACTCCTGGCAGACACTAATCACACAGCTTATCCTGTGTATTACGCCACCTCCTGACAGGCAGTGTTGAGGGGCTAGTTACGGTCGTGATATGCAAGTTACACCTCTCAGAAAACTCACATCAGTGAGATACTCTAGAGGATAAACTGAATGCTGGGAGCTACAAATGAAGCCACTAATTGATACTTTTCAAATCCAGCAACTTTGCATTTTTTATTTAAAAAACTAACAAGAAAATATGATCACTGTGCTCCGTCCATTAAATGCCCAGTCAACTTCACACTCTGTGACATCAGAGAGGACATTCTTGTCTCACTGCATGCAAACTGAACCTCACTAGGAGGTGTAAATCCATCAACTATATTGTGTGAGGTACAGAGGACATCTTGCTTACACACTATTCTTCAGTGGGGACAGCTATAGGAGGTGTGAAATTACCTTTGTGATTGTACCTCAGGGAGCCTTGGAGACAACTCATTTTCAGGTTTATTCCCAAAATTGCACTGCCCTTTTCTGAACATGCCTTTGTCAAAGGTACCTTTTATCATTTTACTCATAGAAGACAGCTGTGTTTCACTTGAGTAGTTGAGTGAAACATCATGCAGGCATTTTGGTCTGTTTATCTGCATTATTAGCTTGCCTGTTGTGATCTGGCTAAAAGACATATCTCAGGATTTTTAGTTCAACCTGCAGTCTTGACTGCAGCATGAACTTGTTGAAGCAATTCTCCCCCTCTCCTCCACTCTGGTGAGACCCCAGCTAGAGTACTGCATCCAGACCTGGGACCTTCAGCACAAGAAGGACATGGACCTGTCAAAGCAAACCCAGAGGAGGCCTACAAAGAGGTCAGAGGGCTTGAGCACCTCTCCTATTAGGAAAGGCTGAGACAGGGTTGTTCAGCCTGGAGAAGAGACGGATCTGGGGAGACCTTANGGTTGTTCAGCCTGGAGAAGAGAAGGCTCTGGGGAGACCTTATTGTGGCCTTTCAGTATTTAAAGTGGACTTACAAGAAAGATGGGACAGGCTTTTCAGTAGGGCCTGTAGCAATAGGACAAGGAGTAATGGTTTTAATCTAAAATAGTGTAGATTTTGACTAGATAGTAGAAAGAAATTTTTTATGATGAGCATGGTAGAACACTGGAACAGGTTGTCTGAAGAGGTGGTAGGTGCCCCATCCCTGGAAATATTCAAGGTCAGATTGAATGCAACTTTGAACAACCTGGCTGAGTTGAAGAAGGTCCTGATCATTGCAGGGGGAAGGACTAGATGAGCTTTAAAAGTGACCTTCCAACCCAAACTATTCTGTGATACTATGGCAAGAACAGCTAGACAAGCAAGTCTTTTGCTATAGTCACATCCACCATCTTCTGCAGCTAACTGCACTGGCAGCAGTGATCAAACAGTATCTTACTGTGGGACTGCATCAATTACTGTCTACTCCATATACATATCCTTCCTTGGATTTTTAGATTCTACTTTCTTACACACCAGTAAGTTACTCCAGAGAATGCACTTCAAAGAAATGGTGCTACTGTTGCGGAAGTATAGTCTGACCCCAAAGCTTCATGCCTTGATAACCAAGGCAAGTAAGAAGTGCATGCCCTGTTATTTATTTTTCCTAAAGTAAGCTAAGTAAATGCTTATTTAGTTTGATGAAAATATTAACTGATTATATTAAACTGACTGGGAAGTAACTATAATGCAGTAATATAGTGGGGTTTTTTTCACACTGGAGTCAGAATAGCCATCAGAACACTGGCAGCACAAGTAGGTTGTGACAAACCACAGGGGGAATCATTGCTGGTGTGATTGCTGGATTCTTAAAAATTATAAAAGTAAAAAATGAGGTCCAGTGAAAGGAAGGGGGAGAGACAAAGAATTATGAAAGATACCAAGAAAATAGAAACAGCTAGAAGATGTACCGTAACAGATGGGCAGGACTGTTGCTTTTTCCTAACAGTCACTTACTTGGGTTTGGTATTTTGTTTTCTTATGGTTTTTTCTGCACCTTTGGAGAGAAACCCAGCACATCTGTTGGTGCTCATATTGCTGCTGTCAGGTTTAGTGTGCTGGTATGTGATCTTAAAATGAAGAACTATAGTAGAGTTAAGAACAGACTGTTGCTAGAATTCAGCTTCTTTGTAAACAAATGAATCCCACAAATTTACCTGAGAAAAGACTAACAGCGTTACATCGCTACACTCTGAACAACCTCCTCCATGTGCTTATAGTCATCTGTATGATAACTGAAATAAGAAAACCAGTTTCCTCTGGTGACCTGTTTCTGTACATAGACAAATACAAATCAAATTTCCTCTTGACAGGTAGGGGATAATTACTGTAGCAACCACTCCTTATACGCTTGTGAGAGAACTCCAGAAACCCTGAGGGTTACAGAGGGCAGGCAAAAGGCATCACAGGTGCCTTGATTTTATGGAGGCAGCCAGAGGGGAAAACTACTGCCGGTGCTTACTCCAGGCTGTGTCAGCTGCTGTTAATTACCTTGCTCCCAGATAGTTGTCTGACTGCAACTGAGCTGCCTGATTAAAATATTTTGCTGCCCCAACTTCTAAACAGTAGTTGTTTTCCACCCTCAGTCCTGGAGCACTGATGGGTATGTTGTACTGGCTGCATCCTGCACTGTCGCTACCATGTGCAGCAGGTGTGTCTCCTGTGCAGGTGAGACCCTTGGGCTCAGGGTTGGTGGGAGTGTTGCTAATGGAAGAGGTTTGGGTGATTCTGGATTGGTTTGGTTTGTATAAATCTAGAAGGCTTTGTTTTATCTTTTAAGTATTGTTTAGTGATACCAGTTGTAGGAAACATAACATGAGCGTGCCTCAGAAAGTTTGCGTTCATGACTTGTGAGTTGTCTGGTATTTTGTAAACTACAGCAGCATTCTGCATCTAAAATATCTGCACTTTGGACTAAGACAGGGACTGCATAAAAAAATTTTGGCAAATTAAGGCAAGAAACATGCAACCTGTGCCTTAGGCACGCTAAAAGTGCCAGGGGTCTATCCCTAGGCCCAGCCTTACAGCCCATGAGGCACATGAGCCAAGAGGTTTATATAAAAAGTGCTTTATCCTGAGCATGAAGAAGACAGATTACTAGAAAGGAAAAGTGTGGAAGGTTTTGTTCTGAACCTGCTTCTGAGCCTGCTTTTTCAGTAAAAGGGATAGGAGTCTTAGCTGATGCTTCCAACTGGATCAAGCAACATTACTTTTCTCCCCTAGCAATATTCCTCTTTGGAAATGTTGGGTTGTTTTTCAGTCTTTTCGAGTGCTTGTTTACAAATTAAATTATAACTTATCAGATGGACCTAATTTAGACTTTAGAATGCATGGGGCTGGATGTAGCTGTCAGGACATTAGGCATTTCAATGAGCACTTGTAGCATCCCAAGAAGTAGAGATGAGAAGAAAATGTGTAAACCGTTACCAAAATAATATTAACAAAGTTGTTCCATGATAGAAGAGCAAGGAAGGCAGAAACAACAGAGCATATACCATGCCTGAGAAATATTGCCTTGTTTTCATGGTTATAGCATGCTGTTCAGATAATTATTTTAAAATACTCCTTTGAGATAAGTCCCCATGAAACATGTGCTCTCATATAAAGTTAACAAAGTGGGAGATCAAAGCTGAAGGGATCATAAAGTGGGGATAGTTATTTTGTCAGAGGAAACAGGGAGAAGTTTTCTTTGCCCATACTTCAATGTAATCAGCATGGCTGCTGAACTTCAAAGGGATTGATTATGCACATGAAAGCAAATATTAACAATGCTACTGTGTCTTCAATGCACGTTGGTTTAAGACAGCACATGGTTGCTTTCAATGGATTTATCGCTGCAGGAAAAACAGAAGTTGTCATATTTATCTCACACATGCTCTTCCCTGGCCTTAAACAGAGCTATTAATCCCCATACAGTATACAATAGTAGTAGCACAGGAAGTTAATTTCTCCTACCTAAAAGAAACTTAAGAGTTTCTTAAAGTAACATGAGGAACTTCAGTGAATAGCAACAAATTGGATCCTGCCTGTTTCCTGTTCCCATTTCATAAGTTAGAATTGTTTAGGGTTTTGCAGTGTGATTGATGGACCTTGACTAACAGAGGCAGCAGCAAATTTACCAGTCCCTACAGTAACATTCTACTTCATGAGGAGAAATGAAGGGTCTATTACCACCGTAATATGGGATGAGTTGATTCCAGATCATTTTAAAATAACTCGCATTTTGCTGGAAGTTCAAAGCATAACAACAAGAAGTATTTTGACACTTGAAAAATCTATGTGTTTATTTAGTTACATTCAATATGCACTTCTGCTGACCCAGTTTTTTCTTGTATTTTCAGTTCTTCAGCCATGGGCTCTAGATTAGCCCAAATGGCTTAAAATAAAGACTCCTACTGACTGTGATGGGTTTATGGTGGTATATTCCTGCCCCAGTCTTGCTATTAATATAGCACACTATTAAATATTTGTAGAAATGTGATCTTATTGTGTTGGGGGAGTGTTGGTTGGTTGGTTGGTTTTTGGGGGTTTTTTTGTGGCAGGGTATGAACTTCTTATCTTTGGCTATGTATGTAACACATGTTTAGGGGAAACAGATCTTCCAGATGTTCCTTACAGAGTTTCATTAAGGCTGACACCCAGAACACTGCACAAGGAAATCCAAAGAATTCTTTCCATGAGGTTATTTTTGTAGTAAAATACCACTGGCGGTCTTCCCTTCTGAATTTCTCAGGGTTGGTCACTTGAGGGTTGGTCACTCTTGCATTCTGCCAAGTCACACGCACACAGAAACTTCAGCAGCTCTTAAGCATTTTACAAACTGATTCTTCCTTATCGCTAATTAATTCTGCCTCTGGCTAAAACATAGGTTCTTACATGCCTCCTCCTCCCCCAGATTTCCTGACCACCTGCCCTGTTGCTTCTGCTGTCTAAAATTATATTTCTATCAATTGCCATGAGTGAGAAGTTCTCTGATATGGGAACGCTGGAAGAAGCTTTTAATTGCCAGACAAGCATTCTACTTCTGGATGAGGACACTTGTTACTTTTTCAATAAATGAGAGCTGCAGTATAGTAAGTGGTGGGTATAAAGGATGAGAACTAAGTCTTCCCTGGGCTTTACTTTTATCTTGGTTTGCAGGCAATTAGGTATTGATTTTACCCAAGGCAGAATTAGAAATTACCTAGAGGGGTTTGATTTTTGACTGTGTTTTAGCAGCAGTCGTTTGGTTTTATGTGTGAGTAATGTAGTAACAGAACCCACTGGGTTGAGAAATCAGAATTTCTGTTCTGACAGAATTCTTAATTCTTCTATAATTTCTTTCTTATATTGAACAAAACCAAAACAAATTATCAAAAAAATCCAGACAAACCCCCAGACTGTCAAAATATCCAGTTGTAGGTAGATGTCTTCATGGAATTATAGTTCAACTTCATTCTGACTGTTCCCCTATAAATTAGATTGCTGGACTATATTTCACTGCATTTCCTCCCGCTTGCTGAGCCACTGCACATGGGGGATGCATTTTGGTAAGAGAGCTTGATCTGCTGTGTGAAGGACAGTGTTTTTCATTGAAGATACTTTTGACAGGAACCAAGGAGTAGAAACTTAAGCATGGAGATCTGGGCTGAAATTACCTTTTTTTTCCCTGCTGAAAATAAAACTGGCAAAATTAACAGCTTCTCTAATATCGAAGAAGCCACATTTCACAATGAGAAAATGCTTTATGGGGATATTGACTAAAAAGTGACAAAAGTGCCCGGGTTTTGTTTTCTAAAACACATAGGAATTCCTTGATTTTGAAGTTGGTATTCATGGTGAGAGAGGTGAAGAGTGGTGAAGGTGAAAAGGAAGACAAGTGATGTAATGTTTTGGTTAACCTTTGAATCCTCCTTGTAGTGTATTCCTATTGGCCTAAAGCCAGCAAGCACAGAAGTCCTGAAAAGCCTTGGGTGAGTTGTCAGGGTTTGAACATTACATCTGAAGCAAGGTCATCCATGAAGTACTTAGCATACAATAGTTGTACCTTATGTAGCAGATCCTTGCGTATTTCTATATACCCATTTCTGAAAATCTGGTTCTAATTCAGATAAAGGGATTTAAGAAGACATTGTGGAACTGATGTTCGCATTTGCAGTTCAGATTCTGAAGATAATACTAATAATCAGGGGACTTAAACACTGCAAACAAGACAGAAACAATAAATAACTCCTACTACATTGAGGTGTTGGTTCTCTACTAACATCCAATGAATGCTTAAAAAGTTTCCCAAATTAAATACCCAGTTCCAAACATGAGTACCAAAATTATATTTTGAGAAATTGTTTTGAACATGAAATTATGAAATTAATTATACTAGTTCACACTAGCAATGTGGGGACAGAAAGTGATCTGTTTATGGTGTTCCAGTATGAGGAAAAGACAACTACCAAAGACAAGGGACTTTTTGAGGAATAAAAGCTTATAAAATGGCTACAAATAAATTTAGTTTGAGAGCAGTTATTATACTAAACATCGAGGAACAAAGCTCTGTAATAGCTTCTACTTCAAAAGACAGTGAACCTCAAATTTATTTTCGTTCAGACACAGTCAGATTTCTGAATTGCATTAAATGATGCAGTTTATAATGAAAATGGGATTATTCTAATGAATTACAGGCTCACTACAGTTTTATATTGTATTTTCCATACTGTGGCAATGATTACTTCTTTGAGCAGAGCAGATTTTTTTGCCCTGGAGGAAGAAGGACATCAGGATAAAATCATAAAATAAAGTTCTACAGATTTGAATTAAAATTGCCAAGCAAGTCTGTGAGGATTTGAGCACTAACCTTTAATCCTCAAATTTCTCCTGCTGTAAGACTAGGATGATGATAATCATATGCTGTACAAGGGTACCAAGGATTATCTCAATTAAAAATATTTATTTAGAGAAGGTTACATAAATGCTGAAAAATATTCTGTCTAGGAAAACTCATTTTGTTTTTTCTCGATTCATCTAATCTGAAACAATTGTTACTTCAACTAGTAGTAAGATACATGACTGCAAAGACATGTGTGGTACACATAGTAAAATTCTGAGAAGTAATTTCAACTGACAAAATATGTAGAAAAGTGTCCTGCTCTGAATAAAATTTTAGTATTATGCCATTGCCACATGAAAAAAGATTACTCAGTTATTGAACAGGAGAGGAAAATTAGAGGCTCTGTCACCGCCAGTGTTACCCTTACTTTTTCAATTCTTTTTCATCTGTTGAATTTGATTGTCCTCATAAAGCAACTAAATTCTTTCTCTAATATGTTGTATTGCATTGCATTACAGAATGTTGCATTCTGTTTTCATCAGCTGACCTATGCTTGCATTCAGCTTCAAAATGGTAAGTTGTACCTAATGCTTAACTGGAGTCCTACTTATAAAACTTGGATGTATTATAGAAAAACAGAAACATTAGAATTGAAAGGGGGAGTTCTGTGGCTAAATTAATGCTTGACCTTAACCAAACCAAGCTGTGGACTAAAATTGAGTCTGATCCCTGATCTGCCACTGCAGCTGAGACCACTGCAACAGAAGATTCTGTGACATCAATTCAGTGTAGCTTGGCAATGCCATTTTGAAGAGTAGCTCAAGTGTGGTCTACCTGTGGGTCATATATGCCTTTGTAGGACTTTCACTGTCCACACCAAACTTGGAAATCAGTGCAGAAAAAAAAATGAAACTGCCAAGTGCTTTCACCCAACTTCTAGATCACACTGAAATAATGGAAAGTGAGAAACAGCACAATTACTAATATTTCATCATTTTTCCTCCCTGTATTTCTCTTAAGACTGGCTGAGCTCTTGACCATCCAGACTCTCCCTTGAGGACAGATGTACCTGTGAAGCCAGCAAAGAAACACCACTTTGGTTGAACTTCCTATGATGCCTTCTTGCAGGAGCAACGAGGCTACCAAGGGACCTTGCTTACAAAAATCCTAACACCTTTTTTCTGCTCACCAGTTCTGCCAAGTCCTTCTCCACGGGACTGCTCTCAGTCCATTTATTCCCCATTCTGTATTGTTACTGGTGGTTGCCCTGACCCAGGTGCAGGACCTTGCTCTTGACCTTGTTGAACTTCATAGCATTTGCTCAGGCTCACTCCTCAAGCCTGTAAAGGTCCCTCTGGATGGCATCTCTTCCCTCAAGCACATGAAGGGCACCACCTGGTTTGGTGTCACCTAAGGATGCATGCAATCCTCCTGTGTCTTTGATGAGGATGCCAAGCAATATTGGACCCTCCTCTCTTTTTGCACTGCTAGTCACTTCAAATTCAACACCTCAGCTTCACTCCCTTTGGAGTCTCTTCTTTCAGAAATGCCTGGGTTTTTTGCAGGGTGGATATGGGCTACAAAAGGATCCCATTGTCTTTGCTAAAAACCCTGCTCACAGAATTTTCCCCTTGGTTTCTGACCCATTCATTTCTCTTGTCTAATGTGGATGTCTCTTCCTACTTCTGTGAAGCCTCATGTTTCTCTGGTGTCAAGAAAATAGCAATATAGGAAGGGACATTAACATATTAGATGCTGTTTAAAATAAGATTTAAAGAGCTATTGCTGCCCTTCGCTTTCTGTGTCTTCCAGAAGGAGGATCTGTTAACTGGAGTCATTTCCATTAATGCATTCCCTAGCCATAAACTGAAAATCATTATACAGTTTAAAACACTTGTGCTTATCCTGTGTTTCTCTTCATTCATCTGTATTAGTTTTCAACTTTATTCAGTATTTTGCTTGCATGAGAGGTGGTCTGGCTGCCTGCTTCCTAGTTTTGCCCTGGCTCTATAAGAAGAAAATTCTAAACTCTTCTATGATATTGAAGCCAGTCCAGGACAGGCAGAGCATATCAACATAGACAGGATGTATCAAAGGATATAGCCTGGGGCAGCATGAAGCCCGGCTGGGGCTGCTTGGGACCCTAGTTAAATGCCCAAATTATTTACCTGAACTGATCTTTTTGTCATGAGCTGCAAGAGAAATTCCTAAAGACATTTTAGACTTAGTGTGTGAAAGGAAATTATAGCTTATGACAGTAGTAAATGTGCCCTGGAGACCTTTCTTCTCTTTGCTCCTCTACTTTAAAAGGTCATAACACTACATGTTGGCAGAGAAATAAAGTCAAAACATTTCTGAGCTGTACTACAGTATTCTGCAGTAAGAGATCATTTTGAGTTGACCTATTTTCAACTGAAGTGTTTGGGTGTGCCATTCTCTTTGGACTATTAATTACTCAAAGACAGCTTAGCTACCAGTGAAGGGAGGAAAAAAAAAACCCCAGACCACGAGTATTGAAATCTATGTGAATTTTAATTAAAAGTTATAACAAGATAATAAATCTTAACAGTAAGTTCACAAACCTCTCAAAGTTTGAACTAAGCAAACAAGACCTCTTTTCAGGACTTAATAGATGTTTCCCAATTTATGTATAAAATGAGGTTTGGCACAATTGTCCCTGAATTGCATACTGTCTTACTGGATCTGTAGTTTTGTGTTCTCATGCAGCTAAAATATCTTCGTTTTTGAAATGTGAAAAAAAGCAACTTATAAAATACACTGTTAACTTACCCACATATTCCTCCAGCTTTAAAAATGAGCCATTACCTTTTGTTGGAAATACTGAAAACTGCACAATACCCCATGAAAAATGACTGAAAATATAGCTGTTATAACAACCAGTGGAGGAATGTTAAGGTTATTTATTTTTTTTATCATTATCATGTGTATCTCCCTTTGCCAAAACTCCTATGCATTTCTCCTTGTTCAGTGCAAAAGGTAAGATCAAGCACGACTGAAAAGGGTTTCTAGAAAACTGCATATACAAAGAACAAACAGATTATTATTAAGGACAGAAAGACTCTTTGTTATTCATCTGGCAGCTGGGAAGTTCCACAAAGGTCCTGGAAGAAGGGGCTGACCTGAGTAACAAGCCAATTAGGTAAGAGGAGGTGGCATAGCTTCCTGGCGACTGTCAGAGCCACAGCAGAGGTACCTGGGAGGTGTCTGATATGTGATGTTGGGCCCAGGTCCCATTGAGGAACACTCTTTAAGTATATCATTATTATTCAAATCTCTACAGAGAAAAAACAGTCTTTATACTTGGCTCAGTTTTGTCATTCTTTCCCCTTAATTTCTCCCTTACCCATCATGCCCCATTACATGATAAATTTGGAAAGGTCTCAGTAGTAATGACTTTCAAGTAAGTGTGTATATTCTTTTCAGCATCGCTTCTCAAATCCTTGGGGAAAATGACAAGGTCACCTATTTTTTAAAAGTGAAATGATTTTAATGCAAGAAGTCAGACATTAGAAATCAAATCACTAATCAGGGACTTACGTTCACATTTAATACATCCCTGTCCTCACACTCTCGCTCCTTATTTTGCTCAGAGGCACTTTCTGACACCAGAAATAGCACATTACTGATCACATGGTTTGGGTGGACTTTTTCTCCAATTGTAATATGAAATAGAGTATTAGATTTGCTAACCTGAGTTTCAGTAGTTCAGGGAGACTTAGGTACACTACCTGAGTAACTCAAAATGTGAAAGAAATCAGTGTAAAGCTCATGAGCTGCAGTGGAGCAAGGCTATTTTGCATCAGCAAAGACTATGACTTGTAATCTGATTAGTAGTTTTCAAACAATTGGTTCTCTAGATCTATAAGTGATATAGGTTTAAACTTGACCTAAATTTGGCTCTCAGTAGCAATGCAGCAAATTTCTATTTTCCCTGAATGCGATCTTCAAATATGTGAAATAGCAAGTGGAGATTCACTCAATCTCACTTGTGATCTCATCCATAACCACACCTTCTTGAACACTCATTATTAATATCTTGACTTCTATGTCAATAACAAATGAATTTCTGGTCTGTAAAACAAGGTTAACCTCTGAAGCTGCCACACCATTATGCTATCCAGCTAATAATCCCTGTTTCTCCATGCAGTATGTCCTCACGCACAATTATACCAGCCAGGAAGCACTTCCGTTTTGGGGTTCCTGTGCTGTTCTGTGGAACGCACAGAAGCAGGATGCTCCCAGCAATCAGCTCCTCAGCAGCAAACCCATGACTACAGGGAAACTCCGTAGCTACTGGAGGAATGCTTAATACTTGCTTGCATGTAACATGTGAAAGAGCAGGTTTCTGTCAGCACCACCATGGTGAAAGCAAGGTAGTCGGAGCTGTCATTAAAAATCTGTTTGAGGTGGCTGCATGGGTGGAAGTTTGAACAATGGGAACTTGACAGGGATATGTGATGGGAATAAAAGACACTGAGAGAGGTACGTGAAGATGAAACAAAATCTGCACCACTACATTAACTATATAAAGGACTGATGCACTGAAAGTGTAGGCACACTGACCTTGACCAGTTACTTGGCTGTGTGCTGCCTTTTTGGGACCTGACCTCTGGGAATCTGCCCCAGGCGTACACAGCCATATTGCTAAGAGCCAAAAGAGGCTTCCATAAAGAGAAAACAGGAAAAATGTAGTCTCTTCTACTGTCTCCTCCAGCTTCACCCCAGCATCATTTGGTCTCAGGCAGTTTAGTGCTTGAGGTTTGTCAATGAATCTTGATGTCTGCCTGGCATGTTATCAGCCCAGTAATAGACTAGCTTAAACAGTGCATCTCTCTCCTCCTGGAGGACAGCACAGGAAGAAGGACAGCAGCACGCCTCATGCCATCCCATTTGAGGGAGTTCCTACAGCTGTAAAGAAATTCACTATTTTCCTCAGTGATTTACCACCTCAGGTCAGTGTAGTAGGCAATGCCAAAGACAAAACTCTTTCTCTGGATTTCCAGGACCATGAAAGTGACTCAGGGACTGCTCGAGGGTTAATTTAAAGATGTGCTTTGCAGGATGAGTTTTAAAGCTGACTCAGAGGCTGATGGTTCCACAATACTCCACACAGATTTATGATAGCTGGAAGCTAACACTACAGCTGCAGTCAACCAACACCATGTTCCAGTCTTCAGGGCATGTCCCAGAGCAAAAAGGCTTATGCATAGAGAGCTAAAAATTATGCCATATATTCTATGTATTTATAAGGTGCAGGAGTAAACACCCTCCTGTGGTACCTCACATCTGCAGACAGAGGACTGTGAAAAATGCAGGCCAGATAATTTCTGTGTTGGGAGGCACCAGCCTTCCATGACAATTTTCAGCTAAGCATGAAGACCAGGAAAGCTGAGTGCCAGGAAAATTAACGTTTTTTTCCTGAGGTGTTAAATTTACAAGAAAGTGTGAGAACAACTACAGCAGTGCCAAGAGCACCAGTGAGGCATTAAATAGGGGTGTTACTATTGTTCCTGTTCTGAAAGGAGGAGAAACAGACAAAAGGATGGGTTTCACCTTTTTGAGTGAAGCCCATTTCTCAGTGTCTGTTAAAACCAATTGTTTTCACTCCTAATACACAGTGGCACAGCAGAGGAGAGCTGCAGGTTAATGCTGCACATAAGCTATCATTTTGGTTTCATTAGTAAAAAGTATCTATCCCAAATCTGACCAAGGTCCTCCTCTTCAGAGTGGCTCATCACATCTCCATGTGTAAAGACAATGCCAAAATGAATCTGCTATCAATATCATATAACCTGCTCCAGTGATCACAACACAGATTATCTCTCAGTCAAGGACCTCACTCAAAGTGTTCAGTGAATAAAGAAGCAAGACAGATGCTGCTGTTGAGAAGTTTCCATAAGAAACATAAAAGGTAAGGGGGGAAAGTTACTGGTTTTCTTCAGCATTAACACTTTTCAAATTGAATGTTCTATTTGTTTCAATGTCAGCTCAAACTAGACTTTGGAAATGAAGCCTTCGTCTTGGAGAAGGCAGTAGAACCTTTTCCTTCTGATTTCAGGGAGGTTTCATAGCTTGCTTGAGATTTTTCCCTCAAACTCCAAGAGTAGACTCTTTCGTTATTTAAGAAATTTAGGTTAAATGAAGCAGGCCAAGAATGGTCTCGGGCTGTGGCAAAACTTGAATATATTTGGCTGTTACATTTAACTCTTCCCTTGTCTCAGCTCCACAATAATATAATGCTGCTCTTGACAAATAGTAAGGGAGGGCTCCAGCATACACTGAGCAAGAAAAGATAAAGAGTGTTTCTTTGATTTGTAATAATGTAATGGACATAACAAAGAAAGAAAACTGAGAACAATCTCTAACACATAATCTAATGAAAAAAATTTTCATAAACTATGGATATTTTTCAGATTTCCTACTGCAAAACACTTTTAAAACTTCCAGATCTGCCATTATCAAACTTTCGAGTCATAATAGTCAACACAGAAGCATTAGGAGGCTCATTTTTGAATCCTGAAAACGGCATTTACAGGAATGAGGGCCCTGACCTGCATCTAGGCATTTTAGAATATGCCTTGGTGCTCATGAGACAAAATTCATTACCTATTTTGACACGTAGCTGAACTGGGAACTTAACAGTAAAGATGTAGATGTCCACAAAGACAGTAACTGCAATGATATTTGGGTTTAAGGGGATCTATAATTCAAGTGGTATTTGCAAATGGTCTTCTTTACTGTGTTTTCAAGGTCATGAAACCCCTTTGTCTTCTTGTCCATTTTTTCTCCCACTCCTCAACCTCACCAAATGTTTGAGTATTCTTCTTGTAAATACCTTTGGCAACTAACTCTGAAGGATACAAATTAATATCCAGTGTGCCCTCAGAAGAACACAAGCAATTTCAGTAAGCAAACATTTTTCCATTCTTCCTATCTAGCAGTGTGCTGTTGTTTGCAAACACTTCCATCCCAAGATTCCAGTAGTATTGTTTGGACAAGCTTTCAATGTCCTTAAAGATACATCTATAAGACTAGTAGTGTCATGGTTTGAAAAAAACCAACATTTTTTTCTCCTGGAAAGACTTTTACAACTTCCTCCAGGCACAGCTTCCGACAAATCTGGGGAGCCCAGGGATTGGCTAACTTTAAGATAGGCACTCTATGTAGCCACTTGAATATTAGAACTGCCTTTGTGAAATCCACATTTTAAGAATGGGAAGCCAAAATCTTTCTCTTTCATTTCCGGTCACAGTAAAGGTAACAGGGTGGGGGGATCCATCAGTCCCTTGGGGCCGATGGGCCCCTGGCCTGCCTGGGGGAGGGGGCCCATTCTCCCCCTCCCCCTTCTCCCTTGGGACAGTGCTGTGGCTCCTCCAGGGTGTTTTTTGTTTTTCCTCTCCTCCTTGCCTGAGGGGGAAGGGAATGCAGTTCTGTGGGGCTGGCATGGCTTTCTCGGGCTGGGCCTTTGTCCGCCCCTTCTTCCACCCTGGGAGTGCCGCGGGGCTGAGTCCCTACTTCTCCCCCCCTGGCCTCCTCAGGGTGCTGCAAACACCTAACCAGAGAGAGGTCAGCCTGCAGCTATCGAGATTCCAGCCTGCAGCTATCGGAGCCGCTAGCTTTTGACCCCGCCTCTTGTGGAATGCATGGAATTCCAGCTGAACTGAAAAGGGTAATTAACCCTTTAAGTGCATAGAATGGATTTAGAAAGAATAAGGACACAGAGAGAACCAGAAAGAATGCCTGGGTCAGTGAAAAGGGGACTGGAAGCCTAGAAAGAAGAGAGAGAGGAGATGCTTTTAAGCTGAAATTCTCCTTTAGAGCCATGGTGATAAACTATTCCTTGTAGCTCATATTGTACAAATTGGGAGGATGCAGCATTTTAACTGTGTTGAAGCAAGCAGATGTTGAAGTAGCTACGGTTCATGAGAAACTTGAACGGAGGGAGAGAGATGGGGAATTTTGCCACAGAGACAAAAGAAGATGAGAAACCCTTGCCCCAGGGATAGAATAAGAGAACCCTTGCTCCAGGGATGGGAGACTTGCTTCCAGAGAAAGAGAGGACCTTTACTGTTCTACTAGAACTGCTCATCCTTAAAACTTTCCTCCAGGACACCGACTTGAGTCCTCGAAGCAGTCGCGGAGAAGGCTGCGTATCAGGGAAAGGACTGTCACAGATGAACAGACTCTGGGCGGGAGTTCACTGCAATACTGAACCCCACGAAAGAACTGTGTTTCTTGTGGGAAAGTCTCCTTGGTAACACAGGAGAGACTCCTCTTTCCAACTGAACTGATGAAAGTTTGTTTCAAAGATGGTAAACTGACTAAAGACCTCTAAGTTTTGGTTTCTTGGGTTGTTGATGGAAAAAAGAAGTGTTGGTACAGAAAGACAAACAAGGTGGGGGGAGGGGAAAAGAAACATCAGGGGGTTGATTTTGGTTCTTTTTTTTTTAATTTGTCTTCTAGTTCTGTTAATAAACTATCTTTTATCTTTCAAGGTTTAGGCCTGCTTTGCATTTCTCTTAATCCTTATCTCATCACAGAAATTAGTAAATACACTGGTAGTAGACCAGAGTACTTAAACCCCTGCAGCAAACTACTCGCCTAGTGTGAACAGGCGAATAGGTGAATGTGAAACTACTACAGGTAATCACAATGGTCAAGAGTGTCTGATGGACCCTGCAGAAAATACAATTTAAAAATAATACATGTCTTACCTGCTTATTCATGAGTATGTAGATAATGGGATTGCAAACAGTGCTGCTTTTTGCTAGGATGGAAGGTATGATGCTTGTAACCGGAGTCACAACACCTGGCTTACCAAATGTTGCAAGTAGTGCTATAACCCCATATGGAATCCAGCACACCAGATAACAGATAACTGTAGTGATCACCATGAACAGGATGTGGTATTCTCTTTTGCGGGCAGCATTCTTGTGGATTTTTCCAACCTAGGGAAAGGTGAAAAAAGATAAAATTTAAAAAGTGGAGCTTTTGGACTGACTGCGTTAACAACCTGGGACTATTGGTCTTGGATCAGCAATGACAATCAACACTGTATTTCCAGAAACAAAACAAACGCAAACCCAAAAGTTATTGAATGCAGTGAAAAGACTTTCATCATATCCATTAGGCACTAGGGGAAGCACTGCAGAGACCACACTACATGCCAGCATAAATCAGAGTCCCTGTGGAGGTTGGAGCAAATGCAGAAAGGTGACAAAGTTAGCATCTAGCCCTTAACAGATGTTAGATCATCTGCAGTTGCTTTTAAGGTATGGAATTTTGTGTAAATGTACCATGTTTTCACTCAAATTATGCCAGTACACAGAAATTGCTTGAGATGAGGAAGCTTTACATAACACATCTGAACCACCAGAAGTGTTTTCTGTTAAGGGTGTGGAAATAGCAGAGGAACACTAGGACTGTGCTTAATATATCTGTCCTTGGATGTTTTCAACACTAGATAAAGCCTCAGCTGGCCTGGCATAGTGTTAGCCATGGTCATACCTGAAATGGGACACCAGAGAAGCCTTGCTGAATCACTTGATGAAGTTTTACGTGGTAGAATTCATTCCTTCTAGACTTATTTCTTCCAGGTACTTAATCATTTTGATAAAAAGATTTCACTCCTGATAATGATCAGAAACAGGTTTTTCTGCTCTTAAAAAAGTGTGCTGGAAGCTGATTCATTGTAGTCCATTGGGTTTTTTGGGGAAATGGAGTAGAATTGGCAAAACAGGAAAAGCAGATGTAAATGAGCAGTTTCAAAGTGATGGGTCAAGAGTCTATCCTGTTACTATGATTTTGCCAGTAGTTACAGTGGGTGGGCAAATCTGCTGTGGAAGTATTTATAATCTGTTCTTCAAAATGTACTCTCCTTTAACCTCTTCTGGATTGAAATGTCATGCCCTTTGGGAGTCTAGAGCTCTAAGATAAATCTTTAACATTAAAATAACAGCCAACTTTTATTTTTAAGCCTTGGTGTGAATACATTTTTCTATAGACAACTACAGAATGCTCTTCCAGTGTTTGAGCAGCTGCACTGGTGGTAACAATGAGGAACAAGCTCATTCCCTAAAAATTAAAAGCATACTCTGAAAGGTTAATTTTGGATACTCTCTCTCCACTGACTCTAGATGGAGCCTCAGCACACTGGACTCCTGAGATTACGGTTGATTCCTCAGCTCTACCCCAGCGTGTGTTTAGCAAACCCAGATGTGCCAGCAAGACTTCAGGAACTGTTCAAATGTTTAAACTATATTGATTGAGCCTTGTACTCAGCCAAATCTAATTTATGTCCACTTTAAAGTCTTTTTGCCTCTTGAATGCAGCACTTGAGAGTAAATTGCACCCACGGGAATTAAGCCCATGTAAAACTACAAACATAAATAAGCAAAAAAGCACTTCTGTGTAATGGCATGCATCCAAACTTTACCTAATCAAATAAAAAGAAAATGTTTTAAATCAGTAGGTTTACACTGATGCAGGTAAATGAGTAGAGCACAGTTAAAGGTGGAAGCCACCAACCATCCCAGACAAATGTCATTTGCTGTTGCCTGACAAATACCTTGCACATGCCAAGGAAATAGTCAGAGCTTTTCCTACCTCTTTGTAGTGTGTCTTTTTGCATAACATATATGTATCAGACTGTGAGTTAAAAACATATATAGTGACTGTATTAACTACACAGGAAGACAAAGTAATATAGACAGTTTCTTTTTAGTTCTTTATGACTCCAGGCTTCTAGAGTGCTTGGTTCTAGCTGGAGTTTCAGTGGAAATGTTCCTGTAAATAAGACACACACAAACTTAGTCTGCCCAAAACTAGTAAGTATTTTTTCCTGTTTTTTAATGATTTTCTGCAAAAAGGCAATAACAAAATAGACTATCCTTTCTGAGAAGACTTGGAAATATTTATTTTTATAAGACTGCAACCTGTTTATTTCATAATTACTTTAGCTTGAAAAAGGGATTAATAATAGATAATGGTCCAATCCTCTATTGCTTATTTGAACTAAATTTTTCATGACTAATGGGAAATTTCTCTCACCAATGAATCCAGGATCCTGTGTGAGCCGAAGCTACGCTACAAATTAAATATTAACCAAGGAACGCAGAGCCCCAGTTAGCCATGGCATCCACAGCTGAAGATCTTCAATAAACACAGAAGGATCAGGCAACACATTTTCACTCTGTGTTTAGATCGTTAGATACGTGTCTTGAAGAGTTTGCAAGAATTTACCATCTGCATCGACAAAATAGAGACCATAAACAAGGGAAGGAAAGATGTCTAAAAGCAGAGTGGCTATGGATGTTTTTGGCAGGTATCCTTCCACTTTCACATCTTTAGCTCATTTCCATAGGAAGGGAAGTTTTGAAATCATGTACCATACATTCTTGGTTTCATTGCCTTTGCAGTTTTGCAGCCTATCTTTAGAAGGTGTTATCTTTAAAAATCATCTGTTTATAGGTACTGGAAGGCCTCCAGCAAAATATAACTCAGGTTCATGCAACCTACAGAAAGATTACACTTCTGCAGGTGAAAAACCAGGAGACATTTTAACATTAAAATAATTCTATTTGTTACTTTAAAACTACTGGACAATTTAACATAATTGCTACACTGTATTTTCAGTAGGCAAATGGAAATGCTTCCCTGGATATCCAGCTGATAGAAGAGCATCAGATAGTGATGAGAAAAAGTAGATTCAAATAATATTCTAGAATAGCTGAGCTTCTAAATCTCTGTCTAAATGTGAACATACAGGGTATATAGAATATAAATTTAAGATACTTAGAAGATCTAAACCACATTTTAAAATGACACAAGAAATAGTGGCCCAATGGGATAAGATTGTACTTATGTAGGATTGCTGGAAAACACATATTTGCTGTAAACTGGGCTGTTTTCTCTGGGGCAAAGATCATCTCCTGCCAAATTTGGTAATACACATGTTGGGAAACCACTATATTTAAAGAAAAGGAGGTTGGGGAATTGGTTGTTGAGGGGTTTTTAATGAGAAAATGGTGTTTCTCCCCTACTTTCATCCTGGGAAATAGCAGAAATGTTTTGGTTTTTCAGAACTCAGCTGAAGGCAGCGACAGGCAAGCTTGTCTAATCTCAGGCACTGAGCATAACAGTGGCACAATTAGCTCCGGTCTGGATTTGCCCTGCAGCCATGCTGCATCTCACCTACACCCAGCACTTCTTTTGAGTCAATCTGACACAAGAAACACCACTACTTAGATGACATGGGCAGCATGCTGAGCACATCCATTAGGTGTGACAGGCCACAGAGTGTGGAACAAGCCACAGTGGCATTCAGTGAGGAGGCTGGCATGGTAGAAGTGTCCTCAGAAGGAGCCCAAGTGACACATTGATTGGTTGACCTCAAAAGCTGCGTCCACAGCTGACAAGATGTAGCAGATACATCACTCACCCTGTGACAGGCTGCAGTGCTATTCCATATTTTGGAAAAGATGAAACTGGGGAGCTCTGAGCAGACCATAGAAAATTTCAACAACACTGGTGAAAGTCTGGACAAGTCATAAACCAAAGACAAGGGGACCTCACAATATGGATATGGAGGGGGTTAGTAAAAAGAGATGCAAAGAGCTTTTGCTATAACTGTGGATATGGTTAGGTTGGACATTCAAGCAAAGGATTCAAAATATCTGCTGTTACACTCTGCAGGAGAGAGAACAGCCTCAAACTGGATTCAGGCACAAGTGGGGGCCTGTCACAACAAGGACCCAGACAAAAAGTATGACCTAGAGGAAGCTTGACTTCCTCTAAGGAGAACAAGTCTGTCCTTTTCTTTAAAAGAAAAGAGAACGGGTCTGTCCTCGCAGAAGACAAGTAAACCTTCCAAACAAATAAACAGTCTTGTACAATGGTATGGGAGATAATAATAGGACTGTGGGCCACAGGAAATGATTTTAAGGTAACAGGTTCTGGTTACCCAATTTAGGCATTGCAGGTGTCAGTCCAGGCCTCATTACTGTCCAAGCCAGCTGGTTCAGTCAGCCTGTTCCTGGAGAGAGCAGCCAGATGGCAACCATGGCTGAGTCCATGGGTTTTTGTCAGGCCAAACACGGGAGCTTTCCAGCCCAGACAAAAGAAGACAGCAGCTTCCTGCCTCTGGACACAGATACACTGTTTTAAATATTTTTCTTAGCCATCATGCAACTTCATACAGAGAAGAGTCCTGAGCAGCCCCTTGCCCAGGGGGACAGCCTTTCCCTTCGTGTGCTCCAGAGCCAGAAGTCTGACCTACTGCAGCCCCTTGCTCAGCTCTCTCTGAATTTTTCTGGGCATGACTTTTGGGACCAAGGGAATACTGGTGGCACTTCATCTACTCAGAAGAAGCAGAAGTGCCAGAAGACCTGAAGGATGGTTGTGCATAGAGGTTGTGAGGCAACTGCAAGGCCCACTGTGCCAGAGGCACATATCCAGTCAGTCCATCATATTCCCATCACCCATGGGCAAGCTGGGTCTTTTTATATATGTAGGGCAAGGGAGCTGGGTCAAAGTTAGCTATTAAGAAGGGGAACCTTCAATGATGAAGATCTAACCTGACTGTTTTAAATTCCCGTGTTATCTTTTTCACATTTACCCTAGTCTCTCTTCCTTACTTAATGTAGCTATGTGCTTTTCCTCATAAAGCATTTCCTTCATATTTTAACTGCACTTATTTTCAACTGCGAACATCTTGAAAGATTATGAAGAATATATGGCATCCCATCCATCTAACCACTAGATGGAGAGACTATGCACCAACCAGAGCCACTTCAAGCAGGGGACATGTACATCATAACATCTTAGAAATCAGGGATCCTGTTTGTATGTTTTGTCCTTCAAGTCACTTTCTCTTTCTCCAGCTATTTATTAAGATGGAAAATAGTATCAGTTACTATACCCTGTGCATCTAAATAGTGGATGCTGTAAACATCCTTTATGTAGTTCACTCTAAACAAGCAATATGGAAACAGAGCACAAAGTGCTTTTTTCATCACGGCTGATACATTATTCCTGGATCTGTATTTGTGCATCTTACACTCGTATAACCATGTTTACTTCACTACTTCAGAACTGCACAGCTAAGAAAAGGTTATTTATGAGCAGCAGTGTTTGTTGCCACCAGCACCTTTCATTATCAGCTATAAGTGCTTGTTTTGACATGATCAAGTATTCGACAGTACTACCAAAACCAGACACAAGTAAAATATTCATAGTCATCTGAGGGAAGTCTGCCAGTCTTTGAACATTTAGTCTACTACGGCTTCCTAAAATGAACAGAAGGCACCTAGACTTTTTATGCAAAAGCTGCAGTGGTGAAAAAAGCTGGAAAAATATAATTCTTTTTCCATCATGAACCACTCAAGTAAGACAGTCCTCTCTGTTGCGCTTCTAAAGAAAGAAGATCAGAAATGGTCTCCATTTATTGATATGAATAAACCTCTACTAAACCTTGCTGTCAAACTAAGCAGTGACTGAAATGTCAGTTATGATGAGCTTTCTCCTCTTCCATATCTGTGGGTTCTGTTCTTGAGCAAAAACAAGGAAAAAAGGAGAAAAAAAACCAAAAAAACAAACCCACACCTCCAAAGAATGTTAAGCTCTAAAAAGCTGTATGAAACAGACACTCCAAGTAATCTATTTCTCAGTGTGAGCTACCCCAGAACCAGTACTGTACAGATTAATAATAAGGGGGATGAAATACTTTGTTCTTTAAAATAAGCAATCCTGGAAAAAGAGGGCTCGCTGGCTTAAAAAAGAAATGCCTTCTTTGTTAGCAGTTAGGTGGCTAAGTTCAAAATGAGTGAACACTGAAGAGATGTATTGTCCTGTGGAAACAGAGAGTGAACAGAAACATCTGTTTTGGGTCATCTTAGAATTCAATGGGCCTTGACTCTACAAAGCATTTACACTTATATGTTCAGTGAGCAAACTGAGATTTAAGCACGCACATGAGCATTTTGCTCAGCTGGGGCCACATAATGAGCTAATAGCAACAAATACAGAAGGCAGAAGCCATAAAAACACACAAGGGCCATATAGCTAATTATATTAATGTCACTGTTAAGTGTAGGAATTTAAGTCCACAGGAAGGATATTTTATCTGCTGAAGACTGGTTTAATTCTAAATTTTTGTTATTGAAATGGGAATTAGCTGCCTTAATGCCTCAAGGTGAAGTGATGCTTTAAATACAAAATTCATGGCTTTGTACATAGCCCTGAAAGCATAACTGATATTGCTGCTAAAATCAGCGAAGTTCTATTGTGGACTTAAGGAACACTATAATCCTCTTAGATGCAGGATTTTTTTTCACTGCTAAAGGTCTTTTAGCAGCATTTTGACGAACTCAGTGAACATATTCCCATACATTAAACAAGAAGCTTATGGTGTCACTCTTGTCATTGATAATTCATGTTTTATCCTGGCCTTCTTTATTCACTGTGTATTTTCCAGCATCATTGTGCATGAGAAGATGAAAGGTGTATATGCCAGCTATCATTTGGCTTGCATTAACAGTTTCATTTTAGAAAGAAAGTCCATTAGATACTCTCACAAGGATCATCAAAGTCCAACTCCTGCCCTTGCAGAGGACAGCTCCAATAATTGCACCATGTGACTGACAGCATTGTCCAAACACTAAGTTTTGGATCTTCAACAAGTCCAGGTGCCAGGTGCTGCACACAGGTTGGGAAAATCCCAAAAATTATTACAGAATGGGAAAAGTCATTGAGACCATCCCTGTAGAAAAGGAATTCATGGTTCTCATGGATGAAAAGCTGGATGTGAGCCAGCAATGTGCACTTGCAGCCCAGAAGGCCCAAATGCATCCTGGGCTGCATCAAAGGAGGACTGGACAGCAGGCTGAGGGAGGTGATTTTCCTCCTCTACTCGGCCCTCATGAGAGCCCACCTGGAGTGCTGCATGCAGCTCTAGACTCCTTAACACAAGGAAGATGTGAACCTGTATTACACTATTACTACATGTGTTGCTTCTCTGCAAACACAATTTGCTATTATAAAGGTGGAAGGTTCTGAGATTGCTTTCAGAAGATCAAGGCAGTAATTTAATTTAACATTCATCTTCTTGAAAAGCTTGCCAATAAATGATATTTTTAACCAGTAATTTAATAACCAACTTCTGGTTTGGGTTAGGTTTTTTGTTGTTGTTTTAAAAACTTCTGCAATGGCTTTGACAGAACAGCCCAGCTGACAATAAAGGAAAGGAAATTTAAAAAAAAAATTAAAGCTGACTTCGGTGTATTTTTCACTGAAGAACTTCTGAAGCAGGAAGGGAAAATACCTTCTTGGTTTCTGTGTTATTTCTTCCAGAAATAGCAAAATGTAAAACGTGTATATGCAACATCACTAAAGAAGTTGAACTCTTCAACAGCAGATGAACTAAGATGCGTAAAATTTCTTTCCAGGTTCCTTTCTAGGCTACTTTATGCTAAACAACAATATGCTACCATCTACATAGAAAATGGACTGCACACTTTCCTGCACCTAAAGGAAAAATGTTTTCAATCAATGACAAAAAATAACATTTTGAAATATGTATACATATATATTTGTATTTATGCAAAAGTGCATACACACCACACACTATATATGTTACAAAGATATATCTACACATTATATATACACACACATACATATTTCCATAATTGTGTGAAAAGTTTTACACTGGAGTCATCCAAGTTTGGAGGAGAAAGTTAGGAAAAAGTCAGCTATGATTCAAGTATTACTCACCACCCTCTTTACCTCATGAATTAGACTAACCACAACCTTTTCTACTCTAAATATCAATACTTTCTCTGAACCTGGGGTGTGAATTAAAAAAAAAAACCAACAAAACAACAAAACGAAACAAAACACAAACCAACCAAACCAAAAAAAACCACCAAAAAAACCAAACAAAAAAACTAAATAAACAAACAAAAACACAAACAAGGGTAATGTTTTCCCTGAAAATGGAGCTTGACTATTCCCCTAGCTCCATTTTAGCAGGTATGTAAGCTCTCACTCATATTTAATGCTACTTTTCACCAGGCTAGCATATGTGGATGAGAGCTCAAGATTTACTTTCCTCGGGATTGGTAGCTGCACTCCTTACAGTGAAATCAGATGATAAAATCTCTCAGGCATCATCAGTCTTTCAGTACCTAACCACAATTACCCTTTCTCCTGGGAAGAGATCAGACAGTCCCACATTTGACTGAGGGATCCCCTACCACTCTTCTGAAAATTTCTACTGATGTAAAGCAAGGAATTATTAAGGACATGTAGGTATGCCTTTGACATGTAGCTACTTATATTTAAATAAGCCTAATAGATGTCCTTGGATCTGCCTGTCAAATCCTTTAGACCCTACAAAGAATATAAATACAAAGTGTTTTCAAAGCTCTCATCTGACTGGCATCTTTAAAAAATATAGGAATCATGCCAAAAATAGCCTGAAAATGTCCTCCAGTTGCTTTCCCTCAAATTCTTATACATTTATCATGGCACAAGTGTATTCAGAAAAAAACCAAATCAAAACCAACCTGATCCTGAGAAGTCTGTAATTCTTCAAGTCTTCTCTTGGCAAGATCCTTGATACCCTCCTGATTTTTAATCCCAGTCTACAGCATATCATCCTTTTTTCAACACAGAATGACAAACTGGACATAGAAATTAAAGTAAACATCCAAGTTAGACAAATTCAATTTAACTAATAAGACTGAAGCGCTGAAGCTCAAGTGTCCACACTTTTTTCCCTTGGGAGAGGTGAACCCAGGATTGTGTTGCACCTGAAGAAGTTAAGCCTCTCTAGCCCTCACTCTGTTAGGCCAGAAATGGTAAGCAAGGGGGGTTGGCTTAGTGAGTTGTACCTAGCCTGGTGTTCATAAATATTTATTTATCTTCGCACACAGAAAAGGCAGATAAAATCCTTTTCTGCAGCTTATGGATTACAGACAGTCCTTTATAAATTATATAAATTCAGTGGCTACTGGAAATAACCAGAGCACAAGGTATTTTGTCTGATTTTTAGATCTACCTAGAATACCTACAGTTAATAAAAACCAAACCAAAAACAAACCAACAACAAAATTCCTTTTTCTTGTTAAAAGTTTCATTCCTGCCCTCACAAAACCAATTTTAAAAAAAAGTTCTATTGTAGTTGGGGTATTCATAGCATTAGACCATAATCTGACATTACAATGTGAAGACAGCATAAAAGATTCTAAGAAAAATATCAGGGAATAGGTAAGGCAAGAATAAATAATTAGACGTGGAGTAACATCCATTCTCTAGCGTATATGTGGCTCTTTCTAGTGATTTGTCCATAGAGATTTTTCTAGTCTAGTGCTACAGGCTCTGCCTTTTGTGGAGCTGCCTTTCCCACTGGCACTTGCACCCTTTTGGGAGAACCATCACAGCTTCAGTCTGGGAACATCCACTCTGTCTACCCTTCTAAGGCTACCTTGAGGATCACCTCAAAGCAGCATTTTTCTTAACATGAGGGCCCACCACAGAAGGAAAGGTAGTGGGCTTGTTCAACCTCGCAGTACGAATGAACACGCCCTGTCAAAAATGTTCTCTAAAGAGGGGGGCATCGTGTTCACTGTGGGCAGCCAGACATTGCTTCACATGGAAACAAGATGCAGGAAACTGTGCGTGGGAGTGACTCCTTCAAGCCTGCAGCACTCAGAATCATCATGCCTTCAGAAACACAATATGGATCTATTTGCAGACATCCATAAACTTCATTTTTAGGAACCTTTTATAGGACATTTAAGACACGCCATACCCAAAAGTGACAGAAGAAAAACAGGTGTAAATAATGGGAAAGACTTTGAAGGTGTCAGATACAGCATAAGGCAGTTGCTGGGCAGCAACCTGACATGGAAAGAAATGGATTAGGAAAACAAGTTCCAGAGTGCTCAGTGTAAAAGAATTGACCAGAGTTTATGCATGCCCAGTACTCTGAGACATGCAAGGTCCAGCATTTATGTGTTCTATCCATAGCTTTGTGATATGCAGTATGACATGGGTAAAAACACATTACGACTCCTACATACAACAGAAAAGATGGGCAGCTGTGGTTTAAATACTATTCCTTGCTAGAATTTTGAACAAAACTAACAAAAATAAGATGCTTTCTTATATACCTCAAAACATTCTAATTTTCCAAATGCTTACAACTCCAATGGATGAGCTTGTTGACAGACTTCCAATTTGTACCCCCTGTATCCTCTCTGATGGACGACTGTGGATCTGTGGAAGAAATGATGCTTGAAAACTTGTAAGTTCTAGATACATATGGCTGAGGGAGGGATATAAATACCATTTTTTTCTTTATTTCAGTTTTACACCAAATTATGGCCAAAAGTGAAGCCATCTAGATGTCCTCCCTGCAGAGACAGCATCATCATTAGAAAATAGAACAAAAGAGTATAAAAAGACATATATATGTATTTGGCTTTTTTAGTAAAATGTCTCTGAATTATACTTTTAACAGCATATATGATTGTTCAACTCCAGAGTAAATCAGTTTTTTTCCTTTGTCTATCCTCTGAAGTTGGACATAATATTTCAAAAGAGAAGGAAGTATGTGTTTTCTAATGCAACCAAAACACTGAAATATGCATCCCAAAGTATAATAAACATGCCATAAAATATTCTCTGAGTGAAAACAAATGCCGAATGTGGCAGAGTCAGCAAAGTTTTGCGTTATAGCTGTTGCTACACATTCACAAATCTGGCATTCTGAAAGTTTATATTACTTTGTCAGATGCACATTAAAATAAATAGCAGCTGGTGGAGACAAAGGACTGATATTCTATGCTTTCCTACCGTTTAATTTTCATGTTGTCATAAACTACTCTAGTATAGTATATTTCCTGTTACCGTGATGAAGTGGTTTTTCTATCTTTGTGAATAAATATTAGGAATTCCATGAATTTTAATGCATTTAAAACCTTACAGCCAGAGGGCTGGAAGGATTCTCAAGGGATTTGGTGTTGTCCATCATTCCCCCTTCCCCCGTATGCACTAAATGCAGGACAAATACTCCTCAAACAGCCTGAGAGTTACTGTCTAATAGAAATACATTTCATATCCCTGAACAACCTTCTCCATGATTTCAACACACATATCCTTGCAAACCTTTTAGTAACATATGATCTAGACCTTCATTTCTAGAAACTGTTCTCGTGTGTCTTTCCATTAGGGTAAGGGTGTGCAAGCACGGTGAGTCACAACTGCTTCTCTTTAGAAGCAGTGTTTTTACATTTGAAAACTGTTCACATATCTGTTCTCAAAGTTTGCATATCTTGGTTTAACAAAACCAAGCAGACAGAACAGAGCACAACCAAGGTCAGGTGTTCCACACCCCTGCTCACCTGTCCCACAATAAGATCTATTCTGTTTGCAAAGGTATCTTGTTCCCAAACCCACACATGGTGTGGGAGTCACTATTCAAATTAGATCATTTAGACTGTACTGATTCCCAGCCTGTGTTTATTCATCTTGTATGATTTCTTGCTGTGCAAAACCCTGTATTTGCACTAACCAATCCTGATGTTCACTGAGTTTTAATTATAGATCAGTATCATTAGTGAAAATGCTGAAAGTATTTGCCAGATTGCCATGAAAAGGGTATCCTCAAGGGAGTCCTCTAGGATAGTATTTTCCTAGTTGCTAAGGGCATGTCATGTGCCAAGAACTTAAGTTGTATTATGACTACAGTTTCCCTTTTATCCACTAGAGCAGGTTACCTGACAAAATGTCTGTACAGTTAATTCTGACCAACACTTGTTGTGAGTTATGTTATGTTGTGAGTTCTGATTCAGAATATTCAACTACAAAGACTTAAAAGCCTTTTTAGAGTAGTGAGAGAAAGAAAAAACTTTTAAAAGGAAAAGAATTCCTTCTACCTCCCATTTGGTGTTGTCGAACTATGACTTAATGGGGTGTTCATAGAAAGGAGGTAGTTGGAAATGTCCAGGTAATGAATCTTTGGGAAACAAAGCTTATATTTCTTCAGCAAATGGTCAGACTGATGGATAGAAAAGAAGGTTTTTCTCTTATGAATCCTACTAAGGATTAGTAGGCCACTACTAAGCCTATTAATGCTGAGTAAATGTTAAAACTGTCCATAGCACAGAGCATTCACCTGAGAAGTGGAGATCTCCTGAGTATTTCCTGCTGACTTTGCAACAGGCCACCAATGGTCCTCACTGAAATGAAGTTCACCAAGCTTGCTTAAAGGCAGGTCAGTGATTTTTATAGTCACCATCATCACTTAGGGAAGAAGTGGCAGTTTTATAGCACTAATAGCCCAGCTGGCATCCTACTGGCATTTCTAGGAGAAAGCCAGGCACTCATAAAAATGATGAGCTATGTTAACTTCACCAGACTTCGATAAATACTTGTCTTTTCTCTGTAGAAAGAGCACAATACAGATAGTGCTGACACACAATTGTAAAGTGTACTCGTGTTGAATTATACTGTTGATAGGGAAGAGAAATAGATTACACATTAAAAATAAAATGTGCAACTTTGCAAAACTTGGTTAGTTGGCAAGCTCCATTTCATTTTTATATGTGTTTTTATATGTAATCATACATAAAGTAAAACATATCTTCATGATAGGCATACTTACTTTGGAAGAAAACAGTGAAAAACACCAATAGCCCATAATTTATATTGGCTTTGATACTACTAATTCTTTTGAATCCTGACAGCTCTGAACCTATAAAAGTCTATTAGTATAGCAAAGAAACAATTTCAGTAAGAAAAAGACCAAAATAACCTCTTAGAAGATGACTGAGATACAAGATACCTGGGTTTGGAACTTTACTTCTAAATAATATTGCCTTTCCCTGAAATTTGTTTCTCAGTTGTTGAAAGGGAGTAGTATAGCAAGCACGGTACTATATTGTAGTTACTCTGTTGGCATACAAAATGTAGCATTTTATAAATGATTTCTTCAGGTAGCACAGATTTCTCGGATATAGGGGAACACGATGAATAACCCAGTACTGATGACAACTGAAAACAATCAATACAGTTCCAAATTTTGTATCCAAGCAGAAAAATTGCTATCGCTCTGTAATTGTTCATTCGAGCTATTTGCCATGTATTCTCATATCCTCCAATGGAACAGACAAAGGTGCAGTAGAAGAATGTTCTTAACTAAAACTATATGATGGCTATTCTTTAGTATATTTTAATAGTTTTTTGTGGTGATCAGAATCCTGAAAAGTAAAGTGGCAGTTGAACAGATGGCAAACTGACCTTCCGCCACTGAGACCAATGACTGTGTCCAAGAAGGCATCAGTTCATACAGCTGCAGGTTTTGTTCAGGAGCAATCTAAGAGTAATCTAATATAGGGATTCCACTAGAATGATTCAGTTAACAAATGTGATCAAGTAGCTATACCTTAATGTGTGCCTTAATTTCAATGAAAACAATTGTTATCAGCAAGTTTTTCTTGACTAATAGGAATGAGAAGGAGAGAAAAGGACAGGAGAGGATGGACAAGGAGGGAAAAATGGCAGGGAGAGAGGGAAAGGAGGAGCAAAGGAAAGGAAAAAGGTAAGGGGAAGGAAGGAAGGAAGGAAGGAAGGCGCGGAAGGAAGGCGCGGAAGGAAGGCGCGGAAGGAAGGCGCGGAAGGAAGGAAGGAAGGAAGGCGCGGAAGGAAGGCGCGGAAGGAAGGAAGGAAGGAAGGCGCGGAAGGAAGGAAGGAA
>WEKY01033579.1:99678-146544 GCA_013390045.1 Picathartes gymnocephalus
GGAAGGAAGGAAGGAAGGCGCGGAAGGAAGGCGCGGAAGGAAGGCGCGGAAGGCGCGGAAGGCGCGGAAGGAAGGAAGGAAGGCGCGGAAGGAAGGAAGGAAGGAAGGAAGGAGTTGGTGTGATACGGTCAACTCTTGCTCGCTTGTGGAGTTGTACTTGGAAATTCAGAGCTGATGTTCTGCTTCTGAAAGACTATCTAAATACACAGGGTTCTCAGTGGTACTCCACATGGGCCAGGATGCTTTTCATCTAGGATCATATTATAATCTTGGAATCTGGGATTTCACCTTGAGTATCTGAAATGTAGTACCACACTTGAAAGATGGTAATGTTTGAATGTTAGATTCTGAGGATATTTCTCTCACTTTTAATCTCTCCTTGAACAGTACTTCTGTACCTCTGATAGCACTTGTTATCCTTTTTGCACCTTTTTGCTTCTCTTATATCCTTTTCAAATAGATGACCAGAACTCCTTGCAATATTCAAGTTTATACAATTGTATAACAACACTGGGCATGTTTCTTTCAATCCCTTTCCTAGCAATTTCTAACATTTATTTATTTTGATTTTCCTGAAGAGAGAACAGAATTTTTAATTTAATTACTTAAACCAACTCTGCCATCTCTTTGAAGGGTGATAATCAAGAGCCCCTCATCATACAGGTATATATGGATATTTGATATACATGATATATATGATTTATGATAGAGTTACTTTGCACAAATAACTGCACCTCAGGTGCTGTTATCACCTGGTATTGCTCACCTCACCCTTGACCTGTGACATTGCTGACAAAGCTACTCACACACCTTGTTCTCAGCTTTCCTGCTTCAGACAATTATTGTTGGCCATCATCCCTTGCTTTCCTAATCAACTGCATTCACTTCCCAGCTGATGATCTCCATGGATATTTACTCTAAGTCTGCTAAAGGGGGCTGTAACTACAGAGGATGTCACACACTAAGGATGGACATTCTGCACGTGGCAAGTGGTCAGATCTGCATTCCACTCTCTCAATCTGAAAACTAATACTACTTTCACTTGTATATGTCCTTTACTTTCAGAGGAAGAGATGGGCACTCGAACAATTTAGTTTTGTTCTGGATATGCTTTTTTTTTTTTTTTTTTTGGACAATTACAACCAGGAAAAATCAACACAGATATTTTTAATAATTCTCTAGAATTCCTTCTAAACCTAATTTCAATAGAGTCAATACATCTGGGACAATTAGTGTCCAGATAGAAACTATTCTAGCAATGATTCACTAACAAGTCTAACCCTCTTCAAGTCAGTGTTTCTTGAATATAGATATTGCAAGTTCAGCTCACTTGTGAGCAAATTTCATTTCTGAGTTTTGGGAAAGAAGAATTCTTCACAGTGCAATGAGTAAGTAGGGATAGTCATAATTAGCCAGTGTGAAACCTGTCCAGTGTGAATTTTATGACCTCAGAGATGGTGTAGCCATATAAAATTCCACCATTTTTCTGGAAAGGCTGAAACTAATCGAGCAAAACCTGCACCTCCCTAAGGAAAGGTCAAAGTAAAAAGAAGAATGAGTTAACAAGACGATTCAGCAGGCTGGAATTGTATTTCTTTTAACTTGACATTTAGACTGAATTAACATCCTGAACTTACTCGACAAGCAATGGAGACCAAAGCAAATCCATTTAATTATATATTGAGAAAATCCGAAATGTTCCAGGCTGTGACTAAGCACCTACTGAGCCTTGACCATCCTGGAGTACAGAAGCATAAGCAGGGCAGAAGAGCATTTACACTGCTGAATAGTGAAAGAAAACATACAAAAAGAAAATTCTCCTAGGAGTGGCAGGAAATTAAGAAAAGGCCAAGGCCAGACTATCAACCACAGTTAAAAATTTTCTTCAGAAAGATTAAAGATTGATGCAGAAAGGCCAGGTTGGAGCAATGTGAAAGTTAGTTCTTTCAACCTGACATTTAAACTGAACAAATATCCTGAAGTTTCTCAGGGAGTGAGAGAGAGAGAGAAGTATCACGTAAGGCCTTTAAGGACTTTTATTGAACTCTTGCAAACCCTAACAATAGAGAAAGTAGAAAGCAATATTCAAGGTGAGTTTGTTAAAAGAACTTTCCCAGAGATTGGTGTTTTTAAATGCCCAGCTCCATGTTGAGGGTATCAGAGCAGAGCAGAGTGTTACTGGTATTTAAACAGAGATAAATACAACTGAGAACTAGTGGCAATATTCATTCTATTTTCTGTGCAAAGCAGTAGCTTGTATGTAGTGTTTTACAGACACCTAACCAACATTTTAAGTATGTTCAGTGAGACTGCCAATGAGAATTAAAAAATGTGTATACTTCAGTGTACACCAGGTAGGGAAAGTTCCATTCTTTATGGGACTGTTTGCTTGATTTTTGTTTGGTTGTTTTTAATTCAGGCTCAGAATATTTATGAATTTCTTCCTTTTTAACTTCTGTGCAGGTTGGTTTTATTCAAACTTTGTTTATATTTAATCTTTAATAGACCAGATATAAGTAGCAAGATGTCAGGTAAATGGAAATCTATCTTTCCATGTTTGGGGCAGTTTCAAGTGAAGCGTTATAGTACCTGAAAAAATTAATATTGCAGCTTTCTGAAACTGCAATGCTGTACTTCTTCTGCCATATAAGTGACCAGAAACAAAACAAATATTGCTGAGATCCCCTTAGAAAACAGCTTACATGCTATATATTACCTTAGAAGCTGTTTAGTTGACAGGTCTCCATTTAAATTCATTTTACCACTCTTAAGTACAGAAGCAGGTCTGGAATATACCCTAAGGCAACCCTAGCGCAAACTCATCTGTGATTAATCTAGCTGCTTAGCAGATGTCTGTTCTACTACTAAAAGTCAAATAATCACCCATTCATTTTAAGCCCAGGTGACTCCACCTCAAGTCAGAGACCATTGTTTGTTGTTTTAAGATGCATATGGTATAGACATTTTAAAAGAAGAACCATGGGAAAAAAAAGGTGCTTAATGAACAAGGAAGTGAAGTCTCAGCACCCTAAACATTATAAATTAAGAGTGAATGTTCATTCTTTATAGTTTTATACCTTGAAATAACAAGGGAAGAGTGAATTAAGACCACAAATGTGACAGTGGTTAACTTTTAATGAAAACCGTATGAAATAGAAAAGTTGGAGAGTCAACAGTTTAAAAATGACTTGAGAAGTAGACTAATACACCTTATGCATATTCCTCTGAAGAAAATACTGGCTGCTTAAGACCTTATCTTTGTCTTTCCTATCCATTACCTGTGCACAGGGATATTGATTTACTGCATAAGGATTTCTGAGCTTTTTAATATGAAGATCTCTATAATTAAGCAGCTGAAGAGTTCATCTAACGACTTCATTACTAGTGAAGTGAAATTCAAATGAAACATCTGCCTAATAAGAAGAAACGTAAGACTGCATGATGTAATAGGTGGGCATCATTTCTCCTAGGAAGGTTTGTAAAAGAGCTCCTTCAGTAAAGGAGGCTCCCCCATAAAGCAAGTGTCAAGTGCAAACTGGAAAGTGCCTGAACACTACCTTTTTTCTTCCAGCAGGAGCAGAAGTTTTGAAAATCTGTATGTTAGTACTTAATTTTAAAAAGGCTCAGAAGCCTCTACTCTACATAGTTCACAAGGATGGGTCTCTCTCTGCTGGAAGCTGCTCTCCATCAGGGTGCAGTGCATTTCCCCAGACCTGCCCAGGAGCAGCCACCTGGCGCCAACAAATTGCACCAATTCTCTGCTGTGGTCAAGGCAGTGACCAGAGAATGCTCCCTTCCTCCTGCTCCAGACTTAGTTTCCCACTTATTCCCCTGCCACCTGTTTGGAATAAACAATCAAACAAACAAACATTAATAGCGATCCAGCTGGCTGCCCCAGTGTTTAATTTAACGGAGTTGCACTGGGCATCGAGTGCTCCGAGGTTATATTCTACCAAGGCTAGTAACTAAAGGCACTCAGAGTGTTGGTAATCAATTGTTATTGACTCAAATTAATCCAACGCTGCCTGAAATATTAACCTGTGTTTAAAATATTATTAGTCTTATTTCTGTATAATTTTTCACTCGTGACAGTGGCTCTCACTTCACTGTTAGGCCCACAGAAGTATGTATAGCAAGTATAGTAAGACAAAAGATACTTGTAAATTGAAGTATGACCCCAGCTTCAATCTACTGCAGACAACACAAGATAATTTCCACTGATTGACCACAAGACAAAGATAAGCCATCTGCAAAGCAGCAACAATTTAATCAAGGGGAAGAATTCCATAAAATATCCTGGCTGTTTATTTTAATAACAAAGGGAAGAAAAGAAAAAAGGCAAGTATAGACCTATAAACCCCACAACAAAACTTGTGATAATATGGATTTGGGTTAACTGCATGAAAGCGAGAGAACACATTCTTAGAACATCAAAATTAGTGTGACTTCTTAACACTTTTTTGCTGTAATGATGAGGGTTAGGGTTAGGGTTAGGGTTAGGGTTTTTGCATCCCTTTCACACCTCTGTAGCATGTGGATATTTCACACCATTTTCTCATTTTTCTCCACTATATAATACCGTTCTCAGGTAAAATTATTTCCCTCAGTTACTGCCAACATATACTGCTTCGGGTACCTTTGGGATTTTCAGTAGTGGAAAGGGGGCTAAAACACAGAACCAATGGACAGTAATAGGTATTACAAATGCCCCTGGCCAAACCTTGGAGATGTAAGCAACATGGGACTAACAATGAGATGAAATAAGGATGAAAAAGTCAAAGTAAATATCCTTGTTAACTCACTTTACTCCACTAGGAAAAAGCAGAAGTACATTTTGGCTCACAGAAGACCTTATAGCACCTGCCAGTAACCAAAGGTCGCCAACCTACAAGAAAGCTTGAGAAGGACTTTTTATGTGGGCATGTAGTGATAGAAGAAGGGGAATGGCTCCAAACTGAAAGAGGGCAAATTGAGATTGGATATTACAAAAAAATTCTTTACTGTGATTGTGGTGAGACATTGGAACAGGCTGCCCAGAGATGTTGTGTCATGGAACTATTCAAAGACACCTTGGATAGGGCATTGAGCAACCTGGTCTAATGAAAGATGTTCCTGCCCGTGGCAGGGGTGTTGGAACTAGATGGTGTTCAGTGTCTCTTCCAACCCAAACCCTTCCATGGTTCTACAGCTGTGACTGAAGGCTTTGCGAGATACATTACGGTTTTACATTACATTTACATTATGGTTTACAGGCTGTGCACCAAAGCCCTCTCCTTTGATTTCCCTCCTGTACAGCACTGGCTGGGGTCTGGCCTCTCACACAATGGCACAGATAAAGTGTTGTCAAGTGTATGGTGATCACCAGCGAAGGAAGCCTTTGGGAACTGCACGCTTCTTCTTTTCATTGCACAGCAGCATCCCTTTGCAGATGGACCTTCAGAAGTGTTTCTCCAGGGGACAATGCCACAGTGCTGCTACATGTAGGACAATTAATTTTCCTCCAAGTCTTCTGTCAGGGAGCTTGCCTGAGGTCACAAGTTAGTCTCTGAAGTGGAGTTAAACTACAGAAGAGTAAGTAAGGGTAGCTAAGTTCTTGCACGCTGAAATGTAAGTACAAAACCCCACATGTTTTACCCTTCAAAACACCCTTCTGTACATTTAACCTTTCCAGTTATATAACGGGTGAGCAAAGGGAAAAAAAAAAACCTTATGCTTTTTCTTATCAGGAAAAACCTTTACTAAATTGTGCCGTGAACTGAGATGTAAGGAGTGCTTGGTATTGATGTACACCATCTGCTGTAAACTGAAAGACTCCTGAAACCAAAGGCTATTTTTTATGGACATAATGCATCCAGAGATTAATGGATCAGGTCTTAAATTTATATTATCTTGTTATTAAAGATTATGACAGGCTTATTTTCTCCCTAATTTATATAAAGTATGAAAAGTGGCAAACCAAATGAATACCTATTTCCTGACCAGCCATTAATTTGATTTACAATGAATTCGTACAGTGCCTAATTTATGCTAAAGTTTTATCACTGCTTCTCTGCAAAATGCAGACAAATAACTAATGATTTATACTTCAGCAAGCACAGGGGAAAGAAGATCATAATCTTATTTCATATCTGTTTCCCTTCCAGCATGATCAGGCCTCAAAGACGAATCTGATGACATGCTTTAACATTCAGTCAACACTTTTTAATCAGAAATACTGAGAACAACCCTGAGTGAGTAAACCTGTCACTCATGAGCTATATCTGTCTGTGCAAGCACAGATGTTGAAGCTCTTAAACATTTGAAAGGTATTTTATGTTAGATTGACTCACCATACCTTTACTCTCCTAAAGCTGAGATGGTGAACTTATAAGCCTTGCAGCTATACGTGAAGAAAAAAATGTGAGTTTTCTCCTTTATTTCTCAGGAATTGACAGTTTTCTCCACCATTGCAGAAAACACTGATTTTTATTCCATTGAGACAGAATCCTTTGATAAAAACTGGTATAAATGTAGTGCACCAAACTGAAATATTTTTGCAGTTGAAAGCAGAAAACTCCAAAAATCAATACTACATTTACAGTGTTTTCATGATAGCTACCTAATAATCACTTCAACTCCTGGGAAAACCCTAATAGTTATGAAACAGTACAAGAATAAATAAACTCTTTAAAAATTAAGCACGCTAGTAAATCTTCTACCTAGCTAATGAAAGCAACGTTTTAGTCAAACAGGCTTCCCATTTAAATAAAACAAAAAAAACCAAAAAACAAACAAACAAACAAACAACCCCAAAACCCAAAACCAAAAAAAAATCAGCTAACAGGAGTAATCAGCTCTTGCTTCTCTGAAATATCCTTGAATAAAAATGTAAGGATAAAACTGTCTGAAATATGAAGTACTGACTTATGAAAATTGCTGTTTATAAAAGTATGAATGTCAGAAGTTAGTGTCAGAATGCTATAGGTTTTGCTTGAAAAGTTATGCTATGTTTGTACTTTATGACATTAAATAACAGAATTTAAATATCATAGCATTGTTTTGAAAATAATTAAAAACCGGGATCACTAAAAAATAATAATTATTGATACACTGTATCCTCTTTTCAAGGTCAAACTATTTCCTTGTTTTCTTATCATATAATTTGCTTCTTTTAATGTTACTCATCTTATGTACCAGCAGCTCAAAAAAGGTTGCTGGTTTTGAGAATAATATCCTTGATGTGATTTGCTTTCTCTACTGAGTACCAAGGGAACATAGAGGAAAAAAAATAGGCTAGATAGCTTCTTAAAATGCCTTGAATTCTCACAGGCAATTTCTCAAAACCACAGGCTTTCCTTTAGTACAATAGGAATAGAAGTATCATCTCAGCCAAACCTTGGAAAATCAGTGTATATTCACAGCATCTTCAAACCATCAAAGGAAAAAAGGTATGGAAATCTCTTCACTGAAAGAAGGAAGGAGGAGATCTATCTATATAAAGAATGGTGGGAGGGTAAAGGAGAAAAGAAGTAATGGGACTCATGGGCTGTGAAGATGAGAGTGGTTACAGAAATTATCAGAACATTTTTAGGCAGAAAGAGTTGATATGCAAGGATTTCTTATGCATGTAATATGATCTACAGATTGCAATCTGAGTCTAAATAAATTACATATTCAACAGAATTTATTCAACAGAATTTAATAACTTACTAAGAAATAGCAAGATATGACTTTTTGTCTTTTTTTCCCCAAGTATTCCATGGCTTTTTTATTCCAGATATCATCTCACCTACAGAATTCTGCTAATTTTGATCATGTTAGAAGGCAAGACTTGAAAATAATCAGAACTTCAGAGAACTGATCACTGATCACAGATAGATTCTATATGCAGTCTTTCAGTACTCCTCTGCTTCAAAACAACAAAAGCAGTCAGCTTTTCTACTGGAGATATGATCTAGAAATTCTGAAAAAAATACAGCATTACACAGGAATGTAAATTACTCTTATAATTTAAAGCCCATTCTTATAGCAAATACCATAGAGTCAAACAATAAAAAATCACGGCCAAAGTGTCCGTTATCACAAAATATTCCTGTTGTCACAGAATCAAAAAAATGGTCTGTTGCCAGCTTTGTGTTCTAGCTGTGTAGTGGCTAGTACTAGAAAAATTTGGCAAAGGTCAAACAACTACGCAGTAAGCAGATGTTGAATACTTACTACTAGGTGCTTGCTTAATGCTGTACAGAAAATTTGGACATTTTTATTTTTATTATTTTTTTTATGATAGTCTGTATTACTTTATAGCAGTTGATAATCCAGCTGACCGCTTTTATTACATTTTGTAAGTTTATTACTATTCTCTCAACCTGAGACTTGTATTTTAGTAAGTTCCCTTGTCTTCATGATGATGTGACAGAAAACATCTATTAATTCATTTGCAAATTAAATCTCTTTTTGCTTTGAATGAGATGTAATTATTATATATTTATGGCAAGATTTAAAAATTAAAGGCAAAACCATTTATCATTTTTCTTCTATGCCACCAGAAACTAGGAGACAAAGTGTATATGAAGATACAAATAAAATTTATGAATATATGGTAAAAAGTAACAAGATATGAATGTCTAATGAATATAGCTGACTGTTAAGGCTTAGATGCAGCAAGGGTCAAAAATACTTGAAATTAAGTCAAATCGCAAATGTACTTAACCACATTTGAATCACATCCTGATCTGCAGGAACCATACAACCAGGTCTACATCATCTTCACCTGAATTACTTTTCTTAGGACTTATTTTTCTAATTAAAAATCTAGAAAAATTTTGAACTTTGCTCCTATGACTACAAACCTTGTTTAATATAGAGTTCTAAGAAGTTAAGATCTAATGGTGCACAATTGCTTTATCAGTTTTCTCAACACAAATCATAACTTCAGTGCCATCAAAGATGAAGTTTCAGAAAATCGAATTTCCCTATAAATAGGCATATGGAGCAAATGAAGGAATAATGGAACAATAATTACATTCTCATCCTACTCTTTGTATTATGTGAAGATTTTTGTTCAGTTTAAATCGCTAAGCATTCTGCCCTAATGTGCTCTTTCTGCAAACGATCATTTCTAAAAGATATGGAAAACTGGAAAAATTCACAGGTGTGGTCCTTCTGCTTTGTTGTCCCTTCCTGACTACTTTGATGAATAATGATAGAATAAATGCTTCTACAGGTATTATTTAACTATTCCAAATAGTACAGATATAAAACCAGGTTAAGGAATCAGAAATTATAAAAATTTACCTCTCTTCTTTCCTTTTTCTCTTAGACTTCCTTTTTGGGCACAGGAGAGTTCAAAACCACCACTGTTGTTTATACCTATATCTTTAAAAATAGCCTGGAGTCAAAATCTCACCATACAGATTTAAAAATTAGTTTCCTTGGGTTTATAATGGAGTGATAATTTCAGTCTGGGGCATTACTTCTTACATAAGAGATGGAAGCACTTTCGTCCAGTAAATTTGGTACTTTGAAGCTGGAAGAGGAGTAAGAAAGGACCAGACAGTTCTCTACTGTGTAATTGTGACCTTCCCAGTTCCCCAACAAGATGATAAGATTCATAAAGGTCAGGAGATGGGATTAAAAAAGGTTATCTGGTTCTCCTATGACATCTGGAAGTCAGAAACCATGTGGCACTTCTCAAAAGAAACAAAAACAGTTGCTGTAAAAGGAAATAGTTGGGTAATTCCACTTCCTGGACTCACATTTTGGTCACTAGTTAAAACTAGAACTTTTTGAGGAATTAAGCAATAACAGGTGCATCACAGGGTGGAGGACAAGACATACTGGCAAGGCCAACTTCTGCCTCATATAGTCTTAAAATTTTCCCTGAATATTTTTTCTTTTTTCTTTTTTCTGTTTTTTGTTTTTCCAGACAAACTCAAAGTAGAACTGGAATAATGATACGAAATAAAACCAAACCAAAACCAATCACACCGTAGGACTATCAGGTCACGCTGTAAGTCCATCTACTCCAGAACCCCATAAAACATTGGCCCTTTGGGCCCTTCAACACACAGTCTCTTTCAGAGTAAGAACTGCATGTTTAAATCTTTGTGCTCTGCTTACAGTCCCTTCGATTGTTTTCCATGTCCTAGCTACATTTCATGAAGAGTTGCTCAGCTTTGTTCAGGCATGGCTTTAAATGAAAAAATTACAATGAGATGAGAGTCTTTTATAAAACCAAACTGAAAACTTTTCTTGAAACAACCTTCTGGGACTCTTCTTGTCCTTGGGTAGGATTTTTGCATGTAAGTAGGAGATAATGCAGACTGAAGAAATCTCTTTTAAAAGTTTTGCTAATTTTCATTAGGCTGGTTCACATGAGTTCTCTGGGCCCCTCAGTGGAGGATTTTAATCACGCTGTGTCTTTTGTGCTACAGTGATCACAATGCTAATCTCTGTAATTCCACATTTGGGAGCCCACTTTTCAAAGTGTAAACAACTGACACCGACTTCACAAGGAACATTTTTCCAGAGGGAATGCAACAGTAGAGTCACAGTGAAGCCAAAATCTGAAGAAAAATAATGTGATTGTACAAGGAAAAGAAAACCATCCTCAATATCCTTCCCTTGTGCTGTAGAATGCGCATGAATAAAATACTTGTGAATAAATTTTGTGAGGGAGAAAATTTTGCCCCTTTGAGCAGACTCAACCATCCAGATAAAGCCAGCCTGGAAAAAAAACTCCATAACTTAAAAAAAATTTAATTCCTAAGGGTCTTCAAGTGTGATAAATGGCAAGAACTCTGAGATAATGGTGGAGTTGTGTTTTAATGCTCTTTAATGGCATTTGCTATTAACATTATTCATATAAGGATGTTATTGACTTCTAATTTCTTGCAAAGATGATCTTTCATAAAACCTGTATTACTGAAATCCTTGAGCTTTTTACCATTACACAGATTGTAGATGACTTCATGGGATCTATTCATGCTTCAAGTGACAAAATGCAACAGCACCTGACTAAATTTAAAGAGAAAGAGAAAAGCAGACCTATAATCACTGTCCCCACAAATAAAAAATGAAGGCACCATGCCAATCCTTGCATTAACTATCCCAAATCTCTTAAGATATTTTTTCCACCTCAATAAATTTACACTGCACCATTAATAATGGCATTACTCCCACACTCTTGATGTCAGGGTGCAATACAATTATTTCAACAATGCTCTAACATAAAAAACTTCTACAGATCTGGCAAAATTAAGAAATGCATTTAGAAGATGTAGCAAGGAGCTGAAGTTGGGATAATGCACTTATTATTTTTGCCATGCTCCCACATTATTTCAAATATGTAACTCAGAGGGTCACAGAAGGACTTTAATCTACAAGGCCAGAAAACTGCAAGATAATTAATCTTTTTTTGCCCACACCAGAAAGTTACAGCAATACAAGGAATGTAGCAACTTCTTTTAACCTCTTTAAAATTATCCTACATTCTCCTTGTACTTTTATATAGGAACTACTATATTTCCATTTGCATATTGCTCATCTCTTTCTCTAGTTTGAAACAGGACATACCTTAGCATTTTATTAACTATCCTGTTTATTACAGAACAGTTAAAGGACCTCGGACCAAAGGGAAAGAAGCCTGTACTTCAGTGACTGTCATGATATGTTCATTAGAAATTTTTATGTATATATATCACACAAACTTTATGAAATGCAAGGTTTTTGGATTATGGTACCGAAAATAATTTCTGGTACATCACAGAAATACACATACAGAAAGCTGAGGACTGATTGAGATTCTTTTTGGTGAAATATAAGTTATCAAGGAAATCTTTTACAAACACCAGGAGAGCATTAGGTATTTTGTGTAAAAAATTAGGGTTTAAAAATTTAGGGTTTAGCTATTCAAGACTTCACAAATACTCAGGCAGCTCTTAGGACCCCTAGTCATAACTAATCATAACTTTAAAGATATGATCTAATCCTCACTGGAGGTCCTTTTCATTTAACAAGCATTAGTTCCCTAAAGCCTGTCCGTCCAACAGGTTATACAAGATTGGGTTCAATTCTCTTTCACTTCCACCATTAACAGAATTTCTCAGGATGTTCTAACCTCAGCACCCCACAGACTTCGGGATTATCCTGGACAGCTTGGGGAGACTGGAGGAGAGAGGATTGTGGAAAATGCTATTTCATCCCTCTTTTTGATTTTCCTCTGGACAGCTGATTAATCAATCAACCCAATCTTCCACCCAGTCTTCATGACCAAATACAAAATGGCTATAGAATGCACATATAATTTCTATGATATTTTGTTTCCTCAGTATATTTACCACAACTTCTTGAGACCCATCAGGCAGATCAGGGAGATTAATATTTTTGATATAACTGAATTTAAAAAAAAATGTGAATAGGATAACACGAGTCTACATTTAGCAGTAGAAGCTAAAGCACATGCTACAGAAACTTCATCCATACAAGTATTTGTGTATTGTGGATGATGATTGTTGTCAGCAAGGGCAGGGAGGGCTGAAGGAAAAGGAAGCCAAAATTTTAAGAAAAATGTATCTTCTGCATGTTTTTAGTACCACATATTCCAAGATCCTGCCTCTTACTTTGAGGTGATGGCAAAAGAAACTGCTGTCCAGAGATCAGATATGGCCTGATAGTTCACTTGAATGTTTTACAATCACAGGAATTTTTTTCCATATTAATATTGCACAACTTTTAAGAAGAGTACTAATATGTGATTCATCAAAGGGATTTTACTGGCCCACTCAGTACTCAAAGAGGAGATTTCTCATTTGAGCTTTAAGTGTTCTCAAAGTTCGGACAAATTATGTAAAACAATCAAGCTTAATTTCTTATGACTAATCAAAGCAAACTACACTCACTTTAATTCTGTAAGAGAGCCTCAATTCAGGGATTTACTTTTTTTTTCCCCATTTAACACCCTTAGTTAATTCACCTGAACATTTTAGAGAATTGCTTTTTAGAGAACACCTATATATTAATTCTTCTGTCATTATTCATCATTAAAACATTTCATTACTGTACTAAGAGTATTCAAACTTCTCAAACCACACCCTTTTAAGGGTCATTTTTTCATTTTCGAATATCTGCAGTGCACCTTAAACCACTGAGAGAAGTATCATTGTAGTAGAAGGAGGAGGAGGAGAAGTAGTAGTAGTGGGAATGGTAGTTGCAGTTAAAAGAAAAATTTAAACGTGGTCTAGAATTACAAGGAGAAGCTGATCCTTGGGAAAACTCAATAAATCACAGTAGAATTACATTACTGTAGAGTTAAGATTCCAGAGATTAGGAAGCAGAAATTATTAAAATGTCATAATCCAAAACCAAGAAGTATTTACATGGGTGTCTTATTCATAAACAAGTAAACAAGTATTTTTGCTTCATTACAAATGCAAACTTCACTCTGATATGCTGGTTTTCTCATATCACAGTATTACCACAAAAACAGTATCTACATGTTGTTATCTGTTTGTTTTGACTGGAGCTTCAGGAGAATTAAAAACATTGGTGAAGATCTCATGCTCCTTCCTTGAGGCTTTCTGTGGTCTTTTCATTTTGGCTTGCTGGTTTGCTCTCTACGCTCAGTACTTCCAAATTTGATAAAAGAGAGATGCAGAACACACCTCAGAGCAGTGTGCAGTATGAGAGCAGGAGCTGCTTACCTGTTTAACTGCGTACAGGAGCCGCCCGTAGCTGTACATCATGACCATCACGGGGACAATCAAGCAGAAGATGAAGAGACAGATGATGTAGGATGTGGACTCGGCTGACGCAGAGGACCAGCGTACTGAACAGCTTGTGCCTGCACCTTCTACCCCATAACTGCTCCAGCCGAGCAGAGGTGGCACGGTCCAGACCAGGGAATAAATCCAAGAACCAGCAACAGCCAGCAGAGCCTTGCGGAAACCGTCGCTGCGCCTGTGGCACAGGGTGAGAGTGCTGTAGCGCTCGTAGGACAGCACAGCCAGGGACACCAGGGACACGACGCCTGCAAGGAACCAAGCCATATAAATGCTTACTTCCATTATTTTGCATGTATCCATTCCAAAGCCCAAGAAAGCAGATGATATTTTTTGGTTGTTATATATTTGAAGCAACAGTGAAAACTATTTCCATTATTCTCTATGCGTGAATCCTCACTGGTCTTGGTTGCTCTGTCCATCATTTCAAATTTTGTTTAACTCAGATTTATCTTATGTAGGAAGATTTTTATACTTGACAGATATTCATCTTCCAGTCAGGTTTTCAACTTTTTCTGTTTTTTATTACTCAGGGGAAATCAATTTTCCATCTGACCTAATAAAATGGTGAAAGATTCCCTTGATAAGAACTATTCAATTTTTAACATCCATGAGCATTTTTAAATAGTGCATTGACTTTCACATTTAAAAAAAAAAAAGCTATATATTCAAGATTGGGAGCCCCAAAGTGAAAGAAGATTTTGCTTCTTTCACTCTGCCCATCAGCTAGAGGAACCTTCAGTTCTGACCACTCATACATGAAAAAAACAGATGACCACATCATGACTGGGATATGGCAGGTTGCAACTTTATTTACATATGTATTACATGATCAGGTTTAAAAGTGACTTAGGTTAATATTAAGCCTTAGGCGTCATAAGCCCATTATATCTTTCAGAGGAAGGCTTTAAAATTTGGGTTGTAGGATACTTCCACTCTCTTTTTCAAAGTTTGGGACCCAAACCCCTCTACAAAACTTTATGGTTCTTCATCACCACTCTGTGGAGTGGGTTGTGTTATTTCCTATGGTTTTTTTCTCCTTGCAGCTTCCTTACAATTCTTGGTGAAACAACACTGGATACTACTTCCAGGGTTTATGGCAGATGGAACTTGTTTGAAGAGTTTTAAAGCCATATTTTCCAATGCTTTCCAATCCCCTTCTTTTACTTCTGTAAGATGAAAAACCTGAATAGATCAATGTCAGTCCAGCTCTTTCCATGAGTTTTTCTTGATCTTTTCTATTAGTAGCAACCAACTATACAGTAGCACTGAGATATATAGCCTGCCAAAACTCTCTGATTTGGAGTGGTACCTACTCCCAGCAAATGGGTTAAGAGAACAGGTGTTCTTCAGGGGAATCCATAGATGTAATCCATTTTCCCCATTTAACTGTCAGCTTCTCCTATAGCTCCTTCCCAGGCATGGAATAGAGGTGAGTCAGAAACTTCCCTTGGGAATAGCACTACTCTATCCTGTACTGGGCAGACGACCCCGCACACAAACCCAAGCAGGGCACAGTGGGATATTGCCCCCAGGCACAGCATTTGCTCCACTTTTCCTTACAATTCAGTGACTCATTTCGGAGCTAACTGGATGCAGGCACAGCTATTTCTGTCATCTTGACAACAATTTGCAGTTACTTTGTGCAGAGCTGGGTACTGCAAAGGACCCGGGGGAAATACAAGCACTTCGTGCTGCAATAGGATGCCTTATTTATCAGGGGAAAAGAAAGAAAAAGGGTGTGAGGAGAAGGCAACTTTTGAAGAAGAAAACGTCTTTCTTGTTACAAGAGACTACTAAATTATTTCCCGTGCATTACTGGGAAGTGAGTCCTAAAGAGTAGATACATTTACAGCTGTAATAGCTCCAATAAATTCAGCTGACTTACAAACTTGCTTTAAGGTTGGGCTATTTTAGACACAGGGGAAACTTTCTCATCATCCCTCCCCTAATCTGATTTCCTACATAACGTCACTCTTGAAAGACTTTGGACTCAAGAGCAAAGAATCTACTACTCTCTTCATGCTCCCTGCCCACACTTAATTATCTTCACTTTCTTAGTGTTGCTGCTTTCCATGTTTTTATCTGCTTGACTAAAGAGCTCTTCTCTATCAAAAACATCTACCTCATGTAGGTACTTAAGGCAAAAATCCAGATTTTATATTTGAAACTTAGGCCTCTGTCAGGCCTAGGTGTTACAGATCTATTTCTGTACTTTAGATTAGACAATCATGGACTAACAGAAAACTCTCAGGAACAAGAAATCTCTCCCTTCCCAGCTGGGTGCTCTCCATCAACGATCTATTGTTCTTGCTGTACCTTTGATGGCAATTGAGACTGCATTTCCCCTACTTTGATGAGATGGCAAGCGAGCTGTACTTTTGCTGAGGATATCCCAGATTCCCGTATGGGTGTTACCTAGAAAACCCAGAGAGGATGGATGTTCAGATTTCCCTAGCTCGGGGCCCTGCTTCCTGGGTTGCTGCTTTCACCCCTGGGCTCTCAGGTCCAGCCTGGCTGCCAACTCTGCCTGCTCATCCCTGTGGCTGTGCCACTGCCCAGCAGCTTCTCCTGGTGTGTATCATCATGATTTATGGCATACATTTACACTTCTTCTAATCCTCACCTACTGCCTAAGACAAGGAAGATGCTTAGCTTTTCTCATGCTGGTGTTTATGATGGTGGCTTTACAGAGTGCATCTGAAGAGAACTGACCACGAATGCAGGATTACTTGTTTTGAGAGGTGGAAAAGGTCTGTCTTACACTGGCATAGAATTAATGTTCAGATATTAAATTAGGATCATGGTGATGTTACGAATAAATCAAATATTAGCAATCAGACAAAAGCACAAAAGTTGCCTTTAAATTATAGAAAATAATTTTCTTCTCTATACAGAAGAAAATTCACAATTCTTAATTACATCCCTTGGCAGGGCCAATTCATCTTCACTTACCCTATTATTGATTTCCACTGACATGACACAAGCTACACTTTTCTCTGGAGGACTAGAATTGTAATTTATGGAATCCCAGACCCCAAAAGTTGAGGAAAAAATGCCATTCTTTTGGGGTTTGGCACACTAAGACTTCAAGGTTTGAACTTTTTAATAGCACTAAAATTAATACCACTATGCATTGACTTCTAATACTTTCAAGACAAGGGAAAATGAGGAATACACTGAAGAGGTAGTTCATAAGAGAGAAAAGAATTCAACATTTTTTATGTGGTTTAAACGTAGTAAGCTCAGCTAACTTTTCAGAAAAAATTACAATTACTTTGAAAGAATAGACCTGGTGCTTTAAAACACAAATATACAAATTCAAAGCCAAAATCAAAATAAAAGTTAAAAAGTAGCTTTTTCCAAGAGTGAGACACATTTGGATGAATTGAGAGTAATTAAAACACCTATTATTCACATGAGGAAGAAACAGGAACAACGGAGGCTACTGCAACCCTCTCTCAGTCTACTTTGTGTGACCTTGGGCAGTGTAAACAAAGTCACAACACTGTGCCCCAACACTGCAGCTCCATCCAACCTTGCTGATGGAGGGCCTTTCACCATAACACAGAAGCCAAGACTGGTCAAAACCAAACCACATCAAGAGTAACCTTGTTGCAATGTTAGGGCAGAGCAGCTCCAACGTCCCTGAGTGTTAATATCCTCAGCTTTTTAACTAAAAAAAACACAAACAAACAAACAAAAAACCCACCAAATAAAACAAAAAAAACCACAAACAAAAAACCCACAAACAAAAAACCCCCAAAAAAAAACAAAAAAAACCACAAACAAAAAACCCACAAACAAAAAACCCCCAAAAAAAAAAAAAAAAACCCCCAAAAAAAAAAAAAAAAACCAAACAAAAAAACCCCCAAAAAACCACCACCAAGCAACCATTTTTTTTTAATCTCACTCTTTTACTAGTTCAATAACTGAGACCTAGAAATACACCACTATCCTTTCATCAATTATAACAGATACTAATTTGTTGGACTGAAACAACAAAATTTCATTAAAAAAGGCAAATCCGGGTTTAGTGTTCAGTAATTAGTTGACACTGGCTGGTAATAAAATGCGGGGATCAGGTGTATATGAGCTGTCAGCCTGCAGTGAATGAGCTGCCAGTAAAAAACTGATGATTGCCTAGTCCTTTACATGCTTTTCTATAGCAACCAGTGTGATCCTCTCCATAATTTTTCCAGGTACTGATTTTAGACTAACAGGCTTGTAGTTTCCTCAGCCCTTCTTCATGCCCTTTTTGTAATCTCTTTTGGCTAAAGAAGAATAAAGCCTCTCAGTTTTTGTTATGCCTCCTAGCTTTGCATACAGAGTTTTCTTAATGCCATGTGCATTTAACTGTTGTGACCTTTGTCAGAAATCCTGCAATTATCCTATTCTATTTCATGCCCTATCCATTGCAGTCAGAGGAATTAGTGAGAATCTCAGCTTAAAAACAAAAAGCAATTAAACACTTTAGAATCGTCTCTGAAGAAAAGACTTGAGCGCAATCTCCACCGCCTTAATAACCAGAAAACAAATTAAAAAAATTAATGTAAGCTATAAAAAGAAGCAAATAATTATCATTCTTTATGCCAATGTTTTATTCTTATTGAGTAGTAACATTTATGACTGTGTAGACTCTGTATATTAATTTCAAATGAGTAATTTTTTCTAAAATTGGAACAAAATTATGTTCACAAATTGCAAATCTAAATGGGATTTGCTTCCAACAAATATTTAGAGCCTCAAGCTGGTACCTAGACAAATAACTCCACAGGAGTCAATCACAGTGAGAAATGTAATTTGCTCCCCCAACATTTCATGCATATATAGGAACAAAAATGAGATTCTCACTGAACAGTACTGAAAATTGTCAAAAATTCCACTGCAGATTGCATTACAGGAATGGATAATTATTTAAAAGTTAACCACAGAAATAAGTGACTTTGAGACTAGCTGGGTGTGGAGCATAAGCCTTGCTACACAGCAATTAGGTGCAGTGAGTAGAGTGCAAGAAATTAAATTTCAAGTCATAAACCAGGACAGACATCTATTTATAGGGCTATCATCTGAGATATTATCTATTATTTACTTTTATTTAAGGATCTGTACATTTCTCCCTGGCAGCACAGCACAGAGTACGCTGCGAAAGGCACAGCAAATCATTACGCTTTGTTCCCATGGGTCCCAGCTAAAAGCACTACATTTTCTTATTAGTTCTTGCTGGTTTATGCTGCTCACTGATGTAATTTGAAAGGGGAGGCAGCTCACCCATGGTCTGGAGGCTATGAAAAACTGAGAATCCCAGGAATCCAGCCGACACTGGATCAATGTTTTGATTAGTGAATTAGGTATATTTGCCCTCTTAGATGTCCTGAAGGTCATTACGCTACATCATGGATAGAGTCCTGGGGCTTCCTGGAGCAGTCCTTCTTGCATGTGGTAGGGGATATCCTGCACTATGTTCTGGTAATCAAGGTCCAGGGGCAATTAAAAGAAGACACAGGTAACAGACACAGAAGACTGAGAATGGAGGGATGCAATAGCACCTTCTTCAATAAGAAATTAATGGAGAAAAACTAAATCCAAGGGCTTGCAAAAACCCAAGATTTCCAACACCCTACCCCCATGAAGGTTGATTTTACCCACTCACAGGCATTGTCTCATAGTTTTCATTCACTCACACTCTCACACCCACAGACCCACAAGGTCTGTGCTTAAGAGGTCTGTCCAGAATTTCTTTTGTGTAACAGAGAACGCAAGAGACTCCAGCTATCAGTTCATAAAACCCCTTGCTTACAGGTACCTCCCTGGCAACAAATCGAGTTTTGGATAGAGCTTTTATACACTTCAGGAGTCCACAGTCATAAATTCCTTCATTATTTACAAATCCTGCCAGTACAAACCTTGTATGTCTGAGGCGAGACTGCTGCTCCCTGATGGCATTTCCTCATCTGGAAGGTACATCTGCCTGGAACGTGCTCAGCTGCACCAGAACTGTTTCTTTCGCAGTGAGCTACCAGGGAAAGAAATAGCAGCTGTACCATGCTGTACCCTTGAGGCCATGCTCCTCTCTGTGGGTGCAGGACCCTCCACCCTTGAGTTGTCACACTCTGAGTTACCACACACTTGAGTTACCAGCACACAATCCTTCAGGCTTGGCTGAGTCAAAACGTTTTACTGCTGGAAACAGCATTCTCTGTTATCTGCACAAGCTGTTCTCACTCTTCTGCTGTGCTATCTTCAGGCATTTACACATCTGTCCCTCCCTGCATCATCTGTACCAACCTCAGGAACCTCACAGTAAGTCCATACATGTCCCAGTACCACTGCAGCCCATGTCCAGCCCAATCCCAAACCCAGCTGCTGAGACAGACAGGGCAAAATGGAGCTGAGAGCCTGGTGCAAGGCATGGAACCAGGGTGTGCCTGGCTGTTCTGCTGCTGATCGCCATGGCAGGATGCTGCAAGCTGAGCACCCCTGGGGGTGCATCACGCCATCTGCCAGCCGTGTAGAAAATGTACAGGGGAAATCAAGGGTATAATAAGTGATACTAAGTTCCCACATGGCATCTACAGGACCCTCTAATTACTCCAGCGGGACCTGCCTGTGGCAGAGCTTAACCAACAGCAACTCTGGCTATTGTTGCTTAAATGTGTTGCTGAATGAAGAGAAAACAACGGTGCTTCATGCATTCACAAGATTCCATTCATGTGTGTGCATGTAATACCCACTCCTGTGAGGCAGCTTTCACATAATATCCTGGTGTGTTGATTTAACAACAACCAGAAAAGAATCTCTAAATAAGTCACTCCTCTCCCCTGCCCTTCTGGCAAGAGAGGGACAAAGGCAGAGACTGTGGGTTGAGATAATAATTTACTGAAAGCAAACAGCAGTGGAATAAGAAAAGCACAGTAATAGAAGCAATATTAATAAAAAAATATACAAAAGAAAAGGTGCTTTACAGAGAAGAAGTTGTTCATCACCTGTTAGTTCTGTGTGGCCGCCAGGACAAAGTCAGGATGGTGGCCATTCCCATGCCCAGTGCCACATGGTTTCTCCAGACGAAGAAAAGATGGTGGGCACTTCCTGCAGTCAGGGCTCCTATTCCCAAGCCTGAGACAATGAAAATAATGATGGATAAATCCCCCCAAAAGCTGGATAGTCTGTGCTGTGACGTCTGTTCTTTTTCCAGATCGCTATGTTCCACTGGTTCAATTCCATGTGGCACGTTGTCGTGGGTTGAGTTCAAAACCAAGTAAAAACACCAATTTATGTAGGTGTTTTGGTTCCAACCAGGCAGAAACACCATTTCATGTAGTGATTTCACGTTCACCACATTCGCCTGCTCACACCAGGTGAGTAGTTTAGTGTGGTGGTCTGAGTACTCTGGTCTAACACCAGTGTACTTACTGAGTTTACTTACTCAGTTCTGTGGTTGAGATAAGGATTCAGTGAGAAATGCAAAGCAGGCCTAAAACCTTTGAAGGTAAAAAGATAGTTTATTAACAAACCTAAAAGAGAAAAACTTAAAAGGAAAATAATAAAAATCAAAATAAACCTCCAGATGTTTCTTTCCCCCCACCTTATTTGTCTTTCTTTACCAACAACCCTTTTTCCATCAACAACACAAAAAACCCAAAACTTAGAGAACTTTGGTCAGTTTACCACATTTAGAATAAACTTTCATGAGTTCAGTTAGGAAGAAGAGTCTCTTCCACTTTGCCATGGAGACTTTCCCACAAGAAACACAGTTCTTTCACAGGTTCCATTTCACAGCGAATCAGCCTCCCAGGTATCTGTTCACTGCGAGAGCCCCTTTCTTCGACACACAATTGTTCCCGCAACTGCCTTCGAGGACTCAATCTCTGTGTCATAGGGTAGTATTTTAAGGATGAGCTGTTCTGGTAGAAAAAGCAAAGGTCTTCTCTCTCTGGAAACAAGGATTCTTGCATCTGTGGAGCAAGGGCTCCTCTATTGTTACCCTGAAGTAAGGGTCTTCTTCCCCTATTATCATCCCTGGGGCAAGGGCTTCTCTCCCAATTATTACCCTAACGTAAGGGTTTCTCAGCCTCATTTATTATCTCGAGGCAAGGGCTTAAACAAATATTCTCTCATCTGTAGAAAACCAGAAACGGTTTCTTCTCTGTGGAAAAAACCAGCACAAGTGCCATTGCTTAGTCCGCAGTTAGAACAGGTGCATTTCCCCTATGGGTACAATATGAGTTAGAAGGAAAATGGTTCAGTCAATTACCATGACTTTGTAGAAGATTTTCAGCTTAAATCATCTCTGCTTCCTCTCTCTTAAGACTTTCAGTCTATTTTCATTGACCTAGGTGCCTCTGTAGCCTTCTTCTGTCACCCTACTTGTCTGAGTCCATGTAGTGCACTTGAAGTTATAACTAAGTCTCTTTAGTGCACTTACTCTCTTCCTGGTTCTGTTGTTGTTCACATGACCCTTCTAAGCAGTGGCCGGAGCTGGGGTGGGGGAGCGGAGAAGGCAGGAGTGGCTGTGTTGGTGACATCTCAGCAGCGTTGGTGCTCCCAGGGGTGGGGAGGGAAAGAGCGAAGAAGCTGCAGTAGCATTACTCAGTTCACCGCGGTTGCTTGCATCTTTGCCCCCTGCGCCGGTGGCTGCGGGCAGCAGCGGAGTCGGTCAGCCCCCTGGTGATACCCTCTTGGCAGCGGCAGCGGCGGGCGGGTCGTGCGGGTGGTGGGCGGGTCTGGCCCGCGGAGCCAGCGAGATCCAACAGCTCAGTGAGAGCTTCTCCCTTTGCGCTGGCAGGCGAAATTCAGCAAGCAGTCGCTGTTGCTCGGCAATGGCCCGAAATGCATTCTTCCCCAAAGTGGGGGGTGGCAGCGGCAGCTGCGTGAGGGGGGAGCTGCAATAGGTGGGGCCGCATGGAGCGGCGGGGCCGCGGGCAGTGACAGGGGCCGCTGGCAGGGTCCGCGTGGAGCGGCAGCAGGGAAGCCGGTGGCAGGAAAAGGTGGGCTCATGGCTTTCTCAGCCCCCCCTCCTGACGGGACAGGCCCAGCACGGCCCGGGCCAGTGGGCCGCGGGCCGCAGAGGCTGCAGGGGGCAGCAGGGGCTGTGGGCAGCGGCAGAGAAGCCACGCGGCGGGAGGCCATGGGCTAAGGGCTTTCTCAGCCCTGCCTCCCGACGGGGCGCGGGAGGGGCAGGCCCAGCGCGGCCCAGGCAGGTGGGCCCCCAGGCCCAAGGGAGGCTGGCCGAGCCATGTGGAGATGTTACCTGTTCCACCGGTGGAAGCCAAAGAGAAAGAATTCTGGGCTTAACTTTCTTAAGATGTGCCCCACAGAGGTGGCCTTATTATTCAAGTGGACAAATAAAGGGTCCATTTCAGTACCAGCCACTTAATTGGCTCTCTTGGGCCATACCCACAGGAAATTGTAAAAGTCTCTGCCAGGTGGTTTTTTTCAAACTACGACACACGTCCACTTTGAACTGTTCCACCCTGCTCCACCTGGCTCTACTCAGCTCCTTTCAGCTCAGCCTGGCTGGGACCAGGCTCCCCTTCACCCCTCTGCTCCCCGCAGATGCTTCCTGCACTGGTGCTGCTTTTCAGCACAATATCTTGGAGCCAAAGCTGCCACTTTTTCAGAACCACATCTCCAAGCCATGTCTTGGAGGAACTGGGAAGGGGACAGGGAGTGGCAACAGAGGACGGGGTCCACAGGGCTGATCACAGCAACTCCTCCCAGTAAAGAGTGAGACAATGTGACAGATTTCCAGGCGTGCGCTCACCTTTTCTTCCCCCCAAAACCATGCCTGAAGCAATGCTGTGTGTGGTCTGGAATAGTAACCTGCCCACAACCAAACAGAGCTGAGCTTCCCCCCTCCCTAGCCAGGACCCCGGGGAAGGGCATCATGCAGCTGGAAGTGCAAGGGGAGTGTGAACCAGCAGCTAGCAGGCTGGGACCCACCAAAAGTTGCACCTTTCCTTTTGAAGTCAGGCCACCCTGCAGTGGTGAGCAGTGAACTTGGAGAGCAGTGAGCAAGGAAGAGCACAGTGCTGGAAGGACATCAGCAGGGATGGAAGAGGCATGCTCTGGTCTCCACTTACAAATGCTGTGCTGGTAAATACCCAGCATGAGCAACAGGTGGGTCTCAGAAATGTTATGTATCCTAACACAGCTATGTTCCCTTCTTTCTAGTCCCTCAGTTTTCAGCAGCTAAATCTGCTGTTCTATTAGCTGGAGAATATGCTAAAAACCTCTGTGGCACCATGAGATGGAGATAAAATGGAAATGGTCCCCAAGTTGGGAATATTGGGGAATCCTGTGCTGAGGTATTTTTCTGCTGTTTCTCCTGGATGACACCTTTCATTGTGCTTGCCCAAGGATTTATATTTAATCACAGAAGAACAGCAGTAAGAAACAGCTCTCTTCAAATGAAGCCTCTTAATAATTCAATTTTAAAGTTTTGAGTTTAATTACAAGTTTTGCTACTGAATGGTATTACATAAATATGTTATTGAGTTATACAAAACTAGTTTGATCAGTGACTCAGTGCTGTTTTCAAGGGAAATAACTTTTCTGAATATAAATGAGAGCATTTCTGTTAGTTCTCTACAGAAATAAAACACTCCACACATGAAAATGAAACATAATTTAAGCAACTTAAAAGTCATGACCTTTCCAACATATTTGTACTTCTGTATCTCCTCAGAAGTCTTTCTGAAAACATCTCTCAGTATCATCTGTCACAGACTATGCATGAAATACAATTGCATGTAGTGCTCACAAGAGAGGTTTAGAAGCAACAAGAGGTAAAAAAATTAAACAATCTCTTTTTCCAATGGTTGCTTATTCTTCAGGAGCAATTTTGTTGCTCTGGGGCAAAGTATCTTACCTAACAACAGCAACAGAGACTTCGTAAGAGCAATCCATTCTATCATCACCTTTGTTTCCATTTTTTATATACCAGTTAATTTTAATTCTGATAAGTAAAACTATTGGGCTTTGCTCCCATTAAAATCAATATATGTCTTCCACAAAAATACAGTGATAACCACTAGAGTAGTTGCTGCCATCAGAGATTTCTTTGCAAGGGAGGAAGTAAGAATATTATAATGATAAAAGCAGAAACTTTCAAAAGCTGACTCACTAATGTGTTGACCTGGTTTTCTCACAGCGTAGGCACTTTAGTGAAATATGAAAAACTATTCAGTCACAGCATCACAGAGGAAAAAAGAACAAAACTTTTAAATTGTTTAAATAAAAATTATAATTCCATTTTGCCTTCTAGCTCTGAGTCTCATAAGACACATTTCATTGCTATGGCCAAGACAGGGAAAAAACTATGTCATATACAGTCTCCAGTGAGATTCTGCAGGCTACATCTCTTTTTTCATGATACTGGAGTTGCCAAAAAGTGGCAGTGAGAATGTTGATTGGTCTGCAAAATCTGGTATAGGCAGCCTGGAATGAAACAAATTCAGTTAAATTGACAGAAGAGAGTTAAATTAGATAGCAACTTTTATAGTGAGTAGGGTTAGTGGGAAGGTGCCATAAAATGAGCAAATCTGAGAGAGAAACGTGAGAGATTGTGAATATGGGATTTCATAAAATATTATTACCAAAGGTTTCACTTTTGCTTGGGGGGGGGTTGGGGTTTTGGTGGTTGGGGCTTTTTTTTCATTTTTTGAGATGAGAAATATAAATGTATATTCAGAAGGGATTCAAACAGGTCTGGAAAATGGCAGACATATATGCCTACTGTTCCTTCCTCACTAACCCTAAGAATTTTGTCCACTTCTTCCTTTCCTGTCCCAAAGAAAAAAAAGAGATACATATTTTATAAGCCCACATTCAACTGCCAGCAGATTTTGGCAGAAGAACCTAGACCTTTCCAGAGTTAAAAAGAAAGCCTGCTGAACATAGAAGACATTTCAGAGTTAAGATGAATGGGCTCAAAGTGAGGACTGGTCTTGGTGGACAACAAACCAGTACTAACCTGACTTACCTGAAATTCAGCGTATAAACAAATCACAGCAGGACATTTTATGATATAGCAAAACCACAATGTGCATATAACAACTCCTGATAAGTTCAGGGATAATATAAAGGATATGAACTGCAGAGGAGTGGATGGATGCCTCACAAACTGACAAAAGCAGCTGAGAATGGGATGTGCTTCCAAAACAGTATTGGCTTTATTTGGATATGCCTATTAAATATTTATATGATAAACACCAAATAAATGCTCAAAACAATCAAATATTCTTTCACTTGGTGACTCTTATTTTAGCTGCTCTTACATATTAGTGATCAGAGCACAGGCATTAAAAACATTTTTACTTATTTGAAATTGAGAAAATATTTCCCACACTCATTTGTTGAACATTCGCAGTTACAAGCATTTTCCAAATACAGGCTACCTCAGATACCAACCATTCTCTTTGAATAGAAATAAATTCACCAACTGCCATTTATCTAATGCCTGTAATTATCTGTTCTCTTTTGCTAAGATGACTTGGAATCATGAGTCCATTAGAACAGGCAATCATTCCCTTCTCCAAAGAATTATCTTCCTGCTTGATTCTAATGGGAGCCACAGTTTAACTTTGCACTTGAAAGAAATCACTGAGAAATCACTGATGAATACAACCCTGCTGGGAGAAATATGACAACAAGCATTATTAGTCCTGTTCAAAAAATCTTTATTGCTCTTTTCTCAATGGTCATTCCTGTGTTTCATCCTTTGTGTAACATAACCTTTTCTTTATGTTTGGTGGGATCTTCAATATAGACAGCATGTTTTACTTTTAATAGGAAAGGAATATCTCGAGTTTTTCCTCTTTCTTTCCTCCTCCTTTGCTGAATTTTTAAACATGTTTATTTTGTGCTTTAAAGGTAGGCTTAATTCCTAGCTGTATCTGGTGACTTAATGTGCATCACTGAGTACTACTACATTTTTCTACAATGTTATTAATATGCCTATCCATCAAAACAACAAACTCCCAGTGGCATAAACAGAGCAAAGAATTCCCTTTTGCATCTCAACAATACCAACATAGTACAAAAACATCCCCAAACGTTCATTTCTGTCTCACTTTCCATATGTTATGCAGGAGCACTTTGCGTTCTGGAAAGCAGGCTGGCCCTGGCAAATTCAGCTTCCTGACTTGGCTGCCTCTGTATCAGTATATTTATTCTGCCGCCTTAGGGAATCGGAATAAGAAATGTCAGCACTAGATGGAGCTCCTGCACAGCAACATCTCGGGAGAAATCTTTGGGGGCTTGTGTGCGTGAGAAAAGCAGAAGTGGATGTACAGCGCTGGCACAGCAGGAGGATGCTCTCAGGGCAGTCAGGTTCACTGCTGCATCCCCACGCCCATGCCATCCTGCAGGCTCCCCACCTCCTGCCGGGACTGCTCCTTTTCAAACGTGGGGGGAACCACAGGACCGTCCTTCATGCTGAGGATGTGCACAGCTGTAATGCATAACATGCAGTCTCAGGGGGTTTATGCATGTGGGACATAACACCAACTACACTAAGAGGTGAAATTACAGTGTGTTAGCACCTGCTAGCCAATGAGCTAAGCATCCATCAGAGCACACAGCCAACGTCCTTCCAATGAGACCTTCCTTTGTCACTGAATCCAACTGCTTATTTTTAATAATAAGAGTATTTTTCTAGATATTTTCTATAATCTGCAGGATTTCTTTGGCAGTTACCATTCCTAGGGGTGGAACACACTACAAATACTAGCTCTTCTGAGTCAAGTTTGTCATAAGGTCTAGAGGTCAAACTGTTTTTTATACTAAATAGATATTAACCGGTCAATAAATAGCCATATCTGATACTATGAATGCAGTCTCGAAATATGTTGACCAGGCTTTACACTGCCATTGGGCTAAGAGTTTATGGTGCAGTTTTACAACCCTACAATCTCACATGGTGTGGAGGTCAGATGAAGCTCTAGGGTAGGCTGCTCCTGTCTCTATCCAAGATAGAGATCCACTGTGATGGCTGAAGGATGTGCAAGGAGGAGAAGCAGTGTTCCCCATTCCTTAACCCATGATTTAACCCCTCTGAAGGAGATCTTTTGCTACATTCATTAAGAAATTAAATACAACCAATGCAGACAGAAATCATTTGCAGTACATTTCACCCAACCAGTGAGTCTAATCTACAACACAGGATAGGTGGGTGGAAATTGCACCATAGAGTAAAGTAGTGGAGGCGTGACACACTGGGACAAGTGCAGCCATAATGGAGGGAAGCCATACCTTACCAATTCATCAGAGGTCCTGGGCAGTGTCATGCAGACGGGTGATGCCTACTTGGATAAAGCCTACTTGGATTTTTAAAAAACTTTGTCTACCCCAAAGGCTCTTAAGGATAGTAGGCTGCCTTGCAATGACAGAAATCTTCATGTGGATAAATAATTAAATAGAGGTAGGAAACTAAAAACAGGAGAAAAAAAATTAGTTTTCTTAGCGGAAACTCTGGATGGCAAAGTTCCCCATAGAACTGTTCTGGGCCCTGGGCTATTCATCACATTAATAAATTATCTGGAAAAGATGGGAGAAAGTGACAAGTTTTCTGATCATACTACACAGAGTAACTCAAAGCCAACAAAAACTGACTGTGAAGTGCTGCAGCACAACCACATGAAACTGAGCCATTGAGCAGCTGAGATGCAATACTGATGTAAACTGCCATATGTGGAGGAAAACAGACCTGGCTTTAAATACACAGCAATTGTTTCTGGCTTACTGCTCTGCAAAGAGAGTATTGGTAGAGAACTTTACACAAACCATTTCCACTTAGCAGCAATGCTCCACAACATTTAGAAAATCAAACATCAGGACATATTAGAAAAGGAAAATACAGAAAAGAAAGAGAAAATGTGAAAAGGTGCACAGGGAAAGATTATCTAGTGTTCCTTATATTACAATAAGAGGGTTTTCAAATTAAATCATCAGGTGGCAGACTCAGAATAAACAAACAGGAGAAGGTACTTCTCTTTGCATTATAGTTGATAAATCGAATTTCTTTATATATTATATTGTCCATACCAAAAAGGTTTCCTGGGAGCTAGTGGAATGGCAGATAAATGCAGGAAGACCTATTAGATTCAAAAGTAGTACTTCAGGGAAGATAGGTGTCGCTACACCACAAATCACAGACTGTGGGACTATGTATTGGAAAAATACCATCAGGTGCTGAAAATTATCCCAACTTCAAGTTTAGTATTCTAGAAGAACAGCTAGGCAAAACACTTTGAATGGCATATACTTGACATCTATACAAACAAACTTTTGCAAGGCATAACTATTATTTAGTTATTGAAATGATAAGAAAAACAATTACAGCACAGTAAGAGGCTAATACCTGCTTTCATCTGATATCAGTATTTCTTTTCCAAAAGTCTGAGTGCCCACAACCCTAGAAAAGATATTAACTTGTAAAACTCCTACTCATTCTCAAATTCCTTGTTAAACACTCCTTGGTGCACTGACCAATAGAGAAAAACTGTTCCATGAAGCCAACCAGATGGTGATATGTCTACTGCTCTTATCTCAAAGTATATTAAGCTAAGGCTTTGTCTTGTTTCATAACCTGCTTTGTACCCATTAGAAAGAGTCTATTTAAATCCTGACAGGCATATTTATCTGGCAGCCTTTCATCCTACTCCTGTGATGTGCTCTTTGCTTCTCTCAAGGATATTAAATAGAAATACGTTTTCAATTTTAAGAAGTACACATAGTAAAGCAATCCTCAACAAACTCATGCAACCACTTCTGGACCTTGGCCCTCTTGCACTGCCACAGGTTTTTTCTCGGAACATTGAGCAGTTTAAAAACAGAGCAAAGTTTGGAAGTTTGGATAAATTAGGGCAGACTGCTGTGATTTGTTACAAATACTTGCAAGGAGAAGACTTACTTGGTGCATCATAGTCAGCGTACAGAACATACAGATAATATGTATGCCATGTACATATTCCACTCTTTCACTGAGAGGCGGGACTTGTAACTTCTCATCACTACCCTACTAACTCCTACCCTAGAACTGTTTCTAACTACCTCCTGCTGAACTTACACTGAGGCAGACGGATCACAGGGATGGCCATCAGCCTCCCACACAGAGCTTGCTCTGCTGCCAGCAGTGAAGGGGAGAGCAGTGCCCTCCCTGCTCTGCTTTGGGCTGCCTGCTGCACAGCGCCCAAACAGCTTGCCTAATTTCATTAGGGTCATTAAACGTGACACTCTAAAGAGGTCCCCTGGTAACTCCATAAACAGACTGAGCACGGAACACAAATAACCCCCAAACTGTAAATCTGGCAAACAATAGTGCTTCAGTGTGCACATGCACATAAGGATTAAGTATAATGACTGCACATCCTAAAATTCTCATAAGGTCAAGTTAAACCAGATTATCTATGGTTTTGTAAAATTCATGCCATTTCTTAGCTGAAAGCAAATCTTGCCAGATGTTAATGTGCTATTCCAGTACTCAGAGGTCTGTACTAGACTCAGACAACACTTAGATACTAAGCAATAAAATGCTATAATTGTGAATTAATGAATGGTTTTGAATTTTAGGAATTACCAAAGTCCTAATCTAAGCAAAGTTTTACATTGCTGTTGATTTGTAAGGATGAACTATTCCTTATGAAAAATTTTTACAATCAAGTCTTCTTTTTGATACCTTGTTTTCTGATAGTCATTTGGTCCTGAACAAATTTCTACAGTTACAAATCTCTACAAAAATAATTCAACATAAAGAAGTTTCCTTCTTTTGATTCATCTGAAGCCTGTTGACTTTGATTCCTTCTTGACATGGTTATCTACTATTTCTGCTCTTAATTGCATTAGTGAAACAAATAGAAACAATAAAAAATAGGAGCAGGGGAAAGAAACAATAGAAGATATGATTGAAAAACAACACTAGAAAGTTAGCAGGTAGTCAATGTCTGCCTCTAATAAAACACTGTGAAATATATGTAAAGACTGCCAGCTTAGCTCACTGAGTCACTAGCCTGCTTTGTGGCTGCTACACTTTCCTAAGGAACAGCAGAAGTTTGTATCTGGCCACAGGATGAGACTGTACTTCCATCACATTGGCATCTTCTGTGAAATAGGCTTAAGAAATTACAAATAGGAGAAGTAACATTATCATACTGGGATGATTTGTTGGCTGAAATAGTCCGGAGCAATTGAGCCTGATGCTGATAGCTGGCACGAGAAACCTTCAGCTGAAGCAGGTGAAGTCTGGCACAACAGTAGAAAATATGGTACCCAGGTGACCTTGATTAGTGGCATTACCATCCAGACCACGGAGAGATGCCTGGGGAGCCAACTGCCCCAGGAAACCTGAGGTTTCACCCCTGCGTGGGGCGATCCCCTGATTGCATCCCCTGATCCTTGCTGGGCCAGCACAACATGGAGGGGAGAGAGGGGCAGCGCTGCTCCGGAGGGAAAGCACAGGGACATCTCACAGGAATGGGATGGTGGGATGTCTTGGGGAGGAAATGCTTTCTCGTGGTGGAGCTCCCTTGCATTTGTGGTCTGCAGGTTCCAAATGGTCCTCCTGCCTGTATCAATTACAGGAAAATCTACAGCAGACAGTGGTAAATTTGAGTTAGTTTTAAAAAATCCCAAGCAACCCACAGCAAAACCAAATCTACAAATCTCCCAGTAATAGGAGGCATTTGGATTATTTAAGTAGTGAGTCATGTTAGCTGAGAAATCCACAGAAGCAATTAAGTGGTCTGCGAATCAGCAGAGGCTGTAGTTTATTGACATTACTGAATCTTCAGTTTCAGAAGCAGTTTCTCAGCTAGTGTTGATGTGTAGAAAAATACAAATGTAAACAGAATAATTTCAGCTTTCAAAGAAACTTGTTTTTCTTTTTTAGTGTCAGCATACTAATTTTAAAAAATCATTTTCTCACTTAATACAATTTTTAGAAAGGTAGCAGAAACACTAATATAAAAAAGCCCCAAGCAAAAGAAAAAAAGAATCCAAACCCTAATGATTACTTTTAAGTATGTAGTATTTGCCACAGCTGTGAAAATAAGGGAAAAAAAGAACTTTATAGTTCTTTATCATTATCACCTATTATTGTGTTATTATTTTGAACTATGCCAATGGTTCTGTATCCTTTTTATCACTGAAAAGTCTGTAAGGTTCTTTTGCTTACTGGACTGGAAGAATCTGCTTAAATGCTTCCTAAAAAGAAATAGACATAGAAAATGAAAGCCATGAGTTAAGAAAATGTCACTACATATATAACTTGGATGTGAACAGCCAAAGATAATATCATCTCTCTGCTATACTTTAGAGGCTACAAAGGAAGCTTAAAGCTTTCCAAAAAATACTGAATTCTGTTCAGATGTGTCAGCATGTAGATGGCCTTAACAGTTCCTACAGATTATTAAATAGTTAAAAATAATATGATTTAATAGCCCTTCACTAGCAAAGTCCATTGCTCTCTGTTTTTTGTGATTGAATATTGCTTATTTACTGAGCTCTATTTTATTTCATTATACCCACTGAGGGACCAAATAGCCAGCTACATTTTAATAACATACTTTTTCACATGTGTGTGACCTGACTGCCAACAGAGTTGGTTTCTGCCTTTTCCTAAATTAATAGAAAACTGACATCAGGCATAGCATTGTCTGGGTTAATGCCGTGACCCAGGATTAGGGAAAAGGGCCTGGAAGTGTCAACAATTAAACTTGAACTCTGACAGAAATGCTGTTTCATCATCTCCAGCAGAGCTTATAGCCATGACCTCTTAGACTCAATTCACCATCAGGATAATTCTGCAAGAAATTCAACATGGTCTTTTCTTTAAACTCCTATTCTAGGTGTCCGTGTGAGCTGATGTTGTTTGTGTATTTCTTTGCATAAAGTCTCCAGCATTCTGCAACGTGTGGCCATAACATAGAATCAAAGGTGTGTGGCTGCTCTGCAGGTATGGCTGTCCTATTGGAAAGGATCAAACACTGGCAGAAGTCTGTAGCCACTTTCACATGCACAGAAACAGACCTTGGGCACAGGCAGAACACTTTTTTGTATTGACAGCTGGCAACTCTACACAAAAAATGCCAAAGGGGTGATCAATTTCCTTACAGAATTCTTCTGTCCCTCTTTTCAGGGATGCACACACAAACTGTTGTCCATCCTTCACTGTTAGTATTTCTGCATGGTTTTTGGTGTTTTCTTTTGTACAGGCATTAGGAAAATGGACTCTAGATTCTAGATCATGCAACAAAACATGGCAGAAAATATCAAGGATAGCAGCTAAGGGAAAAAATGTTTCCATCTACATCTGGCTGCTGGTGCAAACTGAGGGTGCCTGAGGATGTTTTCAGAGCAGTCTCCAGCTCCTGTTTGAGCTATTGCTTGAATTTCTGCTGTGATGAAAGATGAGAGAGGGGAGGAGGAGGAAAATGTGGGAGCTCTGGTACACTCCACAGCCCTACTGCCTATCTGGCATGGAGATGGGGCCCAGCTGGAGCTACCCAGACCAGGGAAAGGAGAAGCAGCCACGGCTGCTAATACAGACACCTACTGTGTACCACAGGTTCTTAATAGTGTTAGCATCAACACCCATAGTCTGTAACACCTTAAAATGGGTACATTGAGGGACACTGTCCTGCTTTTCAGCAAAATTACAGTTAATTTCTTCTCAGTAGTTGTCATACTGTGTTTTGTATTTGGAATGAGAATGGTATTGATAACACACTGATATTTTGGGTTTTTTGCTAAGTCATGTTTATCCTAAGTCAAGGACTTTTTTCCTTGTCTCATGGTCTGCCAGTGATGAGGAACACAAAAGAAACTGAGGGAGCATAGCTGGGACAGGTGACCTGACCAAAGGGATATTCCAGACCATAGAGCAACATGCCCAATATATAAGCTGAGAGGAGTTACCCAGAAGGGTGGCCAGTCTGGGTTTGGGAAGAAGGGAGATTTGACTTTAGACAACAGATGGTGAGAAACTGCAATGTACACCAATTTCCCCCCACCCCCACCCCCCTTTATTGTCATCATAATTATTATTTACCATTACTGTTGTATTTTACTTTATTTTCAATTATTAAGCTCTTCTTATCTCAACAAAAAATTTTGCTTTGATTCTGCTTCCCATTCCACCAGGGTGTGGGGAGAAGAGAGGTGGACTTGAGCAAGGGGCTGCACAGTGCTTCATCTCCAGCCCAGCACATATCTTGGGTGATACTCTGCTTGTAACAAAGGCAAAACCTTCTCTTATCTCAAAATGGTGGTAAAGTGCCTCCCAGAGAGAAATCTCTGATTTCAGGAACATCATTCAAAGCACGACATTAGGTCTTCCAAGTCCACTTTCTTTGCATGGCATGATTCCTTCTTTATCACATTTTCAAAACTTTTTGCCCAAGCTGTCTCCCCACTTCAAGCATGTAAATTGAATGCAAAACCTCAGTACTCATGCTTTATAAATTACCTGTAGAAAAAGCTGATAGCATTTTCCCTACATGATGAATTTGGGATTGTAAAATTGGTGAGAGGACTAGGACACCTCTTCATAGAAACACAACAGACATCTTAAAAATGCTCACTCTTGCACAGCTATTCTAAGTGATTTCAACTTTGTACAGTGTTTGCTGCCTATAGGAAATAGAAATTCCTAGAAACATCCTAGAAGAGGATACTGAAGTGGGGAGGGAATTATAAGTAAAAGTAAGACAATTACAGAAAGACAAAAGGAGTAATAAATACCCCATTTATGAGGGTCATCTCATGACTTCAGAGAGGTACAGAGTAGGTATCTACGCCTGAGTTTGGGTTCCTTTCATAGTCCATGGAGATAAAGGGGTGCATGTAGGACATATATCATCCTCAAGAGAACATCTCAGATGCATTGAACAGTTTGCCTGCTGGCAGTACAGATTTGGTTTTCTATTGATTATAAAAGAAGTCTTGGGGATTGGAAAATGTCTGGTTTTAGTCAGAAGATTCCCATCTGTCTCTAAGGGGTTGAGCATTTAATTTTTTCCATATAAGTATGGCCCTGAGAAGTGTATTTAATAGTATACAATTACTTCATTGATTAATTATTTAAATAAAAAGTATAGCAGGCTAACTTCAGTTTCCCTAGAGAGGAGATACCAAAAGAGGAATTCAGATTATATATCTTCTTAATAACTACTTTTGTATTTTTGCTTACTATAAAATCTAATGCATATCAGATGCTGGAAATTACATAGAAAAATTCAGGGCAAACTGTCAGTTGCAACACTCTATTAAAGTAACTAAAACACTATAGGTCATGACAGCATTTCTCCCTTTTTTTTAGATAAAGGGACTGTAAACACTTTTGACTCATTCCCATACGTCAGACACCGTTTTTTCCCCTCTCTGTTTGAACCAGCAGAATATTTCTGATACTGACCAACTACTGAGGAAAGCTTGCATGGGTCGCAATGACTGCAGGCATAACAGAGTCTATGCTCTTCAAACAGAGAAGATTTTTAGGGTCTGTTGCGGAACTACTTCTTGGTAAGCATTACTGATTAGTTGTGTTTTCTACCAACTTTATTTATAGGAATATCACCTTTAATCCCATCCCAAGATGACTGGAAAAGGCACAGTTAATGATCAGTGGGCAGGTGAGGCGCTGCTAAGAGTGGTTTTGCACTGGGAGGTGAGTACTTGCTGCATCAAGGCTCAGAAAACATCAGATAAGCTCTTGCAGGATTAAGCCAAGGGAGATTATGTCTTTACTTGTGGAAAAAAATGTATCTTTTCACAGAAGAGTCATTTATTACATCTGAGATCTCAGGTCCATCCCATAAACAGAGAGTTTCCAGTATGTTAGAAGTCTATACTCTGAATATAAGTACCTTAGTTTAATGCAATGAGTCTAAGACACGGCATATAAAATCAAGGTAAAATACTAAAAAAAAAAATTTTTTTTAGGGTCATGAGGCAGCTGAACTTTAAAGCAAAATCAAAAGCAGCTCCATTTCTCATTCATTATGCTCTCTGGCAGTTTACAAGGGAATAAATCAATAACTGCTTTAGTATGACTGAAAATATTATCTACCCACAGAGCTGAGTACAGCGTTTCTAAAAAGATTAAAGTCCCCATTTAGGTATCACCTTGATTTATCAACAGACATAAGGACACATCTACAGGCCTTACTTCAGTTCAAATAGGTTTAGGAATGTAGCCCTCTGCTGCACCCAGGACTGACAGGATGCTGTGTGGGAAGACACAGACCTTGAGTCACACAGCTTTCGTATGACACAGGCATCTCTGCGTCCTCTAGAATAGTGATGTTCTTTTATATAACACTAATCAGAATTCATTTTTTATAATTAAATACTGGAAACAACTTCTCAAGTAATCTGCCAGGTATTTTAACTACCATGAAGGTTGAGAAAGAGAAAACAACCAGCAGACACCTGAAAACAAGAGCTAAGAGTTAAACAGGCACAAAAATATCCCTGCTAGTAATGTGCCTTGGAGCTTTTCCAGCACTAGAATCTAGTGCACAGACAGCTTTGTCTTTCCCATATGTATCAATCTCTTCAATATTTAATCCTGATATGACATGACATAGAGTAGTGATTCTAAGAATGAACTCCAGAAATCGTCTGAGCTCAAATTCTGCCTGTCCTACATGTTTGGGAAGTTTACCTTAGTGCAAGTATCTTGGGAAAAGATGATTTTTTTCTGAAAGTTTTAATGTGTCCAGAGATTTGAAGTGTTTTTGATAAGACATTGGAGAGATTATATGTGAGATGGTAAAAACTGCAAGACAATTTTATATTGACATATCTCTTCCTGTGTATGTAGCCTCTATGGGAGTGCTTTAATAAATAATATATTTTTCCTAAATTAAAATATAATGCTTAATAATGTCATATTTAACCATGCTTTTCCCACCTTGCCTGCAAAGTTTACTGGGAGTTCAGCTGTGAAAATAGATCCTGTCCACTTGTCACTTTCCATGTTTGCTTAAATGTATAACCATGAGCCTGTCAAACCATGATGAAGTGGTGCGTAATGGCAGCAAATTTTAAAAATCCATCCATTTCCCCAACTCAGTGACATGTGCAACTTCCACTGCAGTGACCTACTTAACAGAACTGCAATCAAGGATGAACACCAGCGTAAAATCATTTATGCTGGGAACAGACCATTCTGTTTCTCCTCCAGCTCCATTCCTGGTGCTTCCCCATATCAAGACCCAACTGCTCATATTTCCATAGCAGATCTCACAGTATTTAATTTTCTCCTTAAAATCCCCATTACATGCTTATTGATCAGCATCTGCACTTCCCATTAGCTTCCAAACCTGGTGCTTTCCACATATGGAAAATACAAAGCAGACACAGGGATAGCAGCAAGTCATTAAACCAAAAAATTACACTTTGCCCATAATTTTCCTCCACTGTACCCATGGCAAGCCCCTGGTGCTCATTCTTGGGTCATGGTGTTTCAGTGCCTGGGCTAGGCAGTGGACTGGATTGCCTGGTAAATAACTCGATTTCACAGTGACATCAACATACATTGCACTGTCAAGAATGCTGGTCGGGGAATCAGATCTGCTTTCCAGATCACCTCCCAGGCATGTGATTTTAAAAAAGATAAGACAGTTTAGAGGGGGGGGGGGGGGGGGGAAGACGTGATTTCTCACCTTGCATTTGCATTTGAAACAAATCTCACCTTCCTACTTTCACTCTCAGATTTCATCCAAGCCACAGACCTGAAGGGTAACACCTCCACTCTCAATTTGGTCTAAAACACAAAGGAGGCTTTTACCATATCATAAAACAAGTGGGAGGGGGAAAAATAACCTTTAAAATATAGTTCTTTCAAAAGACTTGTAAGAACAAATTGTATTTATAAATATGTTAACAGTTTGAATTTGGCTTAGGTGTGTTTTACACATCATGAAATAGTGGTAGACCAATAGACCAAGTCATGAAATTAGTTGCACATGTATGATTTAGAAAAATATTGCAGTTAGGAAAAAAAAAAAGGCACATACCTTCATTTGGTACGATAAAGTGAAGTTCTAGTGGGGCCAGTGATCTTAGAGCATGAAAGAATCATCGAGGCTGTAAGAGACCTTCAAGATCATCTAGTTCAACCTGCAACCCAGCACCACCATAACTACCCCAAAACCATATCCCTAAACATTTAACATCATTAGCACATATTTTTCCTACACTGTTGTTTATCCTAGTAGGATCATCTATCCCATGAGAAAAAAATCCCCAAACAGATAAAAAATATTGATGCATTTATTCTCACAAACCTTGATGCTGAACTTCAGTTCATCTAAATTACCTTTTCTATTACATATCTCTATTCTGGATCTTGAGCATTAGGGCTCTTTCTCTTACATTTGATGGGCTAAAATCAGACATGAGGTACCGAGGAGGGAAAGCTAGTTTTTTAGCTAATAACTATATGAGATTTTTTTAGGAATAGCTAAAGGATGAATAATGATATTTATCAGCAGATAAAATTTGTTTGTAAAGACACATAAATATTAGACAACCTGCCATTGTTTTTTGCTTTTACTCATGCTATGTCCCAATCAACAGCTTTTAATTTTAACTCTGCAAGCAAACTTTTTCATTATGCCCTCTATACACTTTAATGAAAGAAAAAAATGTGAGTGCTGCAAGACTATCACATGAAATGCGCACAATTTAGTGACTATCTGCATTTAGGCTGGCTCAGCTTCCCAGGACACCCCACTGACAGCACCAACATCACTCAGAGGAGCTGAGATCACCTTTGGCATTCTGGATTTTGCTGTTTTATTTGCCTGGGTGTTCCTTGATTATCTAGTGAATTTCAAGAATTTTAGCAGAAACTCTCACATGAAAACAGGTATCAAAACAGCACAGAAATCTGCACTCCTGCCATGCATTCAATTCATATAGATCTGACTTTGAAGAATTATGCCACAAACAGAATACCCTGGGAGAAACTTAACCCATTTGCAGGTTTAACTCCACAGTCAAGGGGATGATAACTCCCATGTATACAGACAGAAGCCAGCAGGCTCAAAGAGCGCCTTTAACATACCTTTTTTTCTAAGCCCTTGAACACCCACCCCTTTTCCCCCTTCTCTTCAAAAGTTATTCCCCCCTCCCACTCGTAAAAAGTAAAAAGAAAGCTCAAAGGATGGAGAAGAAACCAGTCCTAACTTCTTTCTGTCTGAGAAAACTACTTACAGATATATTGGAATTCATAAAGCACACGGAAACAAAACCTGGAAGAAGACATGCCATTCTGCTCAGCATAGACCAAACTAAAAACAACTTACAAAAATGAGCCAAGGTACTGTTGACCACAGAGTGTATTTTTGGACGGCCACAGTTTGTGCTCTTATATTACTCAGCATTACTAACTCCTGAGAGTTCACTTTGGGCGAAGCAACAGTTTCCCAGAGGACGCTGCCAGGATGAGATAATGGTCATCGGCAGAGCACACATTTGAGAAAGGGACAGGTACCAGAGACCACACCACTGGAAGTAACAAAGAGTTTATAATTCAGGAAAAGAACGTGTCTTCGAATCCACCACCCGGTTTTACATCAAGAGCTGTAGGAACACTTCCTGGGTCAAAGGGCCTGCACAAGTTGTGCCGCAATCCAGGGTGGGAGAAGAGCCAGGAATGTGCTTGTCCTGCCCTGGTGGCCTGGAGGCACCAAAGCAAGGACGTAGATCAAGAGGGAGCTGTGCCAAGTCCCCTGGTCTGGGTTAGATAAGGATCACATCAAGACATGCACCCACAGGCCAGTTCATGCTTTAGTGTATCTTTTTATGAATGTAAGAATAAATGAAGAAAGGGTCACTGCTTAGTGATGCAACACTTAAAGCAACAGGCTTCATCCTTGGAGGGATGAAGGCCACACTCTGACTGTTCATTGTCCTTTACTTTTTAAAAATTAAAAAAATATCCAGTTACAACACTTATATCTAGCAGTGCTAAAGACAGTTGCAAAAAATTTTTTTCTGGACAGGGGAAGAACATTGAATACTTTTCCCATTGCTTCTGACAAATCTATTCCTACAACTTAATTTGCTACTGGATCAGCAAGCATATAATTCTAAAATAAAGATTTTGTTTTTCAGAACAGGAAGCATCTAATGAAGAGAACTCATTATCTGGGACAGGAAGAATTCATATTATAGATTGAGAGATAATTAATAATGGTAAATAAGGTACTTTTGGGAGGGTTTGTTCATGACAGAAAGTGCACTGAGGGACCTGTAGTTCAGCAATGGCACAGATTTTCCTAAAAAAGAGAGAAGTACATGTATATGTTCATACACTTAATCAAACTCTCTCCAGTGGCTTCCCTTTTTTTAGATTCCATTTTTAGCTCCTAAGAAATAAGTAATTTTGAAGAATGAGATATGTTAGGAAATATTTATTAGCTCTATACTACTCTTTCATAAAGTCTTTTTTAAAATGTTTTAAACCATGCATGTCACTTGTGCTTGACCATAACAAGGCAATAACAGTATCCTTCTGTTCACCACAGAAGAGCATTTAGCTCCCTAATCACGTTGCTTCATGCACCAGTGTTAAAAATAAGAATAGTAAAGAATCATCACCGAACTCTTACCAAAGCAGGAATTGACAAAGCCGTACCAGCTACAAGCATGGTCCCCTCCAATCCATTTGCCGCGGATGTTGGATGCAAAACTGAGGGTGGTGCCTGAGATGCACACTAGCATGTCACTGATGCTGATGTTCAGGAGAAGCATGTTGATTGGGTTACGGAGAGTTTTAAACTTGCAGAAGAGGATGAGGACGATTAAGTTATTCAAGAAACCAAAAAACAAGATTAATCCAAGAAAAACAGCTGCTACTGTGTGCCCACTTCGTGAGAGTCCAGCCTTTGCCTCAACAGGATCCGCACCAAAGCTCAGGTTATATGTCCAAGTGTGGTTCATTTTGGACTTTGCCGTGGATCAGTGAGGGCAGAGATGCTGGGTGCCCTTTGCTGAAGTGCTCCTGCAGTTTCCCAGAAGAGTAATTCCATCACAGACCGAATAATCTCAGGAGCCTTGTGATCTTTGTTCAGATGACATATCTCTTAGATGGTTATGCAGATGTGAAATGCTCTATAGCAGTACAGGAGTATTTTCCTGCACTGTGTCTTTCGAGGGGTCTGCTCTGCAGTAACTCCACAGTGGAACCAAGTGAACAATCACTTCAAATTCATCTTTCTTGTTTAACCATAGGATAATATTAGATATTTTTTGATGCTCAGAATGGAAAGTATATTTAAAAGATGTTTCAGCACGGTCTCCTTCTTTAGAGCAAATGGACAGCCCTATCGATGGCAGCTGCCCTCCTTTCCTCTGACAATGGGTGTCTTTCTGAAAATACAGAAAAAACAAATGGTAAAAAACCGAACAACTCTTTCCACACAGAGACCAAAAAATAGGCACATAATTTACTAACAGTTCCTCTCTTTTTGAACTGTAACAAATATCTCTCATTCTTTTCAGTTTTCACTCTGATTTTTAACAGAAACATCAATTTGTTTATGTTTCTTTGGATATTTTAAGCAATTTTTCCCTAGCTCACAGTTTAGCATGGAGAAGATTGTTTGCATCTTCCTAGCAAAGTTCCTCATGTGACAAAATGCATGGTGAAATATATTATTTTTCATCAGCTTCCCAGAGGAAGAACTCTGTCTTCCTCCACATTAAGTCAATCTACACCAAGTGAAGTTTCATTCTTGGCTAGACCTTAATTAAAATGATGACGAATTTAGGAGAAGGAGAAGGTATTTCTTTACCCAGAAAAAATAATATCAAATGCAGTCCCTCAAGCTCTCATGTGCACACAAAGGTTTGCAGATGTGTGATATCAGTTTCCCTCCTCCCACATTTACTAGTGGACAGATGTCTTCCTTTATTATTTATAAAGCAACCAGACACCCAAAACCTCATACGTCTCCTATCAGAGGTGTAAATTTTACCTGCATACAGTGAATAGATTGCTTATGTACTTTGTGAGGCAATAGTGCTTAATGTGGATGCATAACTACATAGCCTACCTTCTCTGTGGTTGCAAGCAACTTTGCACAGAATTTTCCATAAAAATGGAGATGTGTCTATATGTATGTATGTATATATATAAGCATTTCCATTCCTCAATGCAAAATGCATGACACCCATAGCTTGCTGGACTAAAAAAATACAAAATCTTCTCTTTTATGCATCACATACTCCTAGAATGATTGCACAGATGTTAAAATGGAGCATCTCCTATATTACCCCTAACTGTTGTTTTCTGGAAATTGTCTTGTAGAAAAAGATGTATTTAACAACTGGAAAATTGAGACAGTTTACTGAAGATTCAGAGGTTGCTTGCTATTTTTCTTTTATATCTTTGTGTCATGTCAAGCTTATAGAATAAGTATTTTGTCTTTCCATTTCCCTACTTTCACAAATTCACTGTGCTAAATGTTGCAGTGATTTTGAAGTCTAACATGTACAGTCTGTCTTAATATGTTTTTCTGGTGAGTAAATTATGTACACTTCCCAGCCCTTCTACTGTTTGGTCATTGAGAATCTGAAACACTGATGCTTTCTGATTTTTTCCTCCTCCTTTAGAAGGTACATGGTAATTTATGTTGGAAAGGGTCCCAGGTAGCATACCTAAGAGAAAGACCCTTTGAAGTCCTCTTCCTACAATTTTGAAAAAAACCAAAAAAAAAGCAAACAAAAAAAACCCAACCCAAAACAAACAAAAAAAAAACCTCCTACCCAATTCTGGTTGCAGGTTATAGAAGGAAACTAAGTGGGTCTAGCCATGAATATACTTTAAACTTACTTGTAATTGTGTTTAAAATAACAGAGTTAAAATTTAGTGGAACAAAAACTAAATCTTAAAAATACTCTTCTAAGCATTTCTTCCATGAGAACAGGCTGAGAAAGTTGGGGTTGTTCAGCCTGGGAAGAGAAAGTCCTGGAGAGAACTTTGTTGCAGCCTTTCAGCACTTAAAAGGGACTTCAGAAAAATGGGGAGAAACTTCTAAGCAGAGCCTACAGCAACAGAACAAGGGTAATGGTTTACAATTAAAGGAGGGTCAATTTAGATAAAATGAAGAAGTTTTTTACAACAAGGGTGGTGAAACACTGGAACAAGTTGCCCAGAGAGGTGTTAAATGCTCATCCCTGGAAGTGGTCAAGGTGAGGTTAGACAAGGCTCTGAACAGCCTGGTTGAGTTGAAGATCTCCCTGCTCATTGCAGGGGGGTTTGACTAAATGACCTTTAAATGTCTGTTCCAACACAAATTATCCTATGATTATAAACACAGTTCAGAATAGAAATAATAAATTGTAGGCCTATTATACAGTCATCCTGCATTCTTAAAGACATATCAAGGCTTCATATTTATAGTGCTTATAAAAGGACCTTTACTCCCTGGATGGGACTCAGCTGACTAAAATTTAGCAGTGTGATGCCATGTGTGCAGGCACAGCCCAGTGCCCGGGTCATTTCTCCACTGACCACCACTCACACAGCTTTAGCTGGATGAGTTCTGCCCTGGTGTGTTGGGAAATGATACCTTAATGCCCAGGCAAGACGAGCAGGCCCTGAAAGTTCAGTGTAAGACACATTTTAAAACATTAGTACCCATATTGTGAAGGTCAAGCTGTGCTGCCCCTTGATATCAAAAGATGACAAACATGATGCACAAAGATGAGCTTCAAAAAGTTTTGGATTAATTTAAGAAACAGACGTCTGCAGAGGAAGACATCTGAAGATCTAGGCTATGTGGGAGTAAGTCTCTTTTTAAGAGCTCAGGTATAAAATGCCAAGTTTTTTGCACCTTTGGATGAGGTAAAAATTAAATTCTGATTTCAAAAAAACTTCTAAACTCCCACATTAATCCCTTGAAGAATGGGTCCAATTTTACCTAATGTTAGCATTTAACTAAATAACACACATTATTGTTGAAAAACACTTGTAGATGAGCTTTTGTGCTCAAAGGTTCACTTGATATTCTTCTTTTTTTCCTCCAGAGAGATAGCTTGGTTTAATAGAGGGTACTTTGGAACTCTGGTAACAGTGTCTTACAGGTGACACTCTGCACTTCCCATGATCTAGAAGGACAAGCCCAAACTCCCCAACTCCTAGCAAACTCAGGAGTTTACAGGATTGAACTCTAATTCTGCCAATTCTGCTTCTCAAAAGATGTTTAAAAACCCCAAAACAGTAAAACTTAGAATTCCATCCAGACAAACCAATGAACATCCAGTTTGTCCCCTTGAATTTGTCAGAGTTGACATGGAATGGAAAACATACCCAAAGTGATACAAAACATATGGCCAGGTTAAATGGGCCAAAAGTTCATTTAACGTCACCAGTTATTAAATGCTGCCTTGGTTAACTGGTTCTGACAGTAGAACTCTAAAGATACAGCAAAACAGACACCCATCACTGCTTGTATTTTCTGTGAAGTAGTCTGTTGGAAAAAAAATAAGGTTTCAGAAGATGTTAGATCAGCTTCTGGGAGCACAGGTTTTAATGCTGAGAGTGAGAATCTTCTTTTTGCACTTGACACCACACATTAATTTGAGCAGTGAAGCTAGTTTTTTTTCCTTTCTCACTTTGCTCCCAAATAACTTATTGAACACATTAGCTTCACAGGTTTCCAGCTGGGAGATTCTTTACCACTTTCTCTTGCAACATTGTGCAACATGCCAAAGATTATGCTTAATTCACTTTAAATATTTAAAAGCTAAAGAAAATGCATAAAATAAATAAAATCAAACTTGATATTACTAAAAAAACTTACCCTCTTCCATTATATCTACATTATTCTCTTGAGATATAAAGAAGATACTAAAAAAACCCTCTTGCATTTACTTATCCACAAAACTTAAATCAACCTATTGTTTAGTTAATATAAAAATCAATTTTAAGATAGTTGTTTTCCTTCATTTAAGAACCTATATTTCTAATGAACAGTTAAATTTAAAAACAAACAAACAAACAAAAACAAACAAAACACACCAAAACCAAACGCCCTACATAACATTTCAAAGACAATCCCAGATGAAAAATTATGAAGAATCACTTTTTTGACCTGCTGACAGAATTATGACAGGAATAGTGCATTTTTAACTTGACATACATTTAACCTCATCTTCCAGATGAGAAACTGAATTGTTTTTAACAGAAAGCATCCAAAACCGGAGGTATCAACTGAAATAATTCTTTTAAAACACAGTTCCACAGTCTCCATGGAACTTCACAACACTGAAGTCAGAATTCCCATCTGTTCTGGACTATTTTTCCCATGCTCTAAACCCCTCTGCAAGATTTCAAGAGATCCAGAAAGAGGTCTTTAAAACTAAGCTAGAAGACTGAGAGGAGGTTCTATGCTTCAGAAGTTCAGGTATCTCCCAGTTCCCAAAACTTCCTGTCTGCAGAAGAATCTCTGGTATGCAGAGACTTACTTTCAGCAGTTCACATTCATGACGCAAAAAGACATGGAAACGAGAACAACGTAAGTACAGAATACATGCGATGAATCCACACGTCTAAACGCCGTATTATTTACCCAAAGGGAAAATGTAAGTGTGGCAAACCTCTGCTTTTGAAAAAAACCTACTTTTATTTAGTATATTTAAAGCAAAGGTAACCTCTCATACGCGCAAAGAGGAAATTTAGGCACAGAAATGTCTCTGCTAAGAGCAGATGAGACAGACCCACTCCTGAGCTGGGCTGAAGCCATCAGAAGCGTCTCAGAGCCCGAGCCGGAACGGCGGCAGCACCTGAACGCACCTCCTGAACGTCCCAGCTCACCAAGCAAAAGCCTCTCCAGCCAACTTCTGCTTAGGATTCTTCCTTCACAAACTTTTTTCCACTTCTTTGGGAGGGGAGGGTGGCCCAGAACACTGGTTTTACCCACCTGTATCTTTCATCCACAGCCACCCGGGTCTCCGGCAAACACCTCCCGAGCGGCGGCGGGAGCGCCGGTACCCCGGGCTGCCCTCCCGGGCGGTGGTCGCCAGCAGCCGGGAGCGGACCCCCCGCTCCCCGTGCCCGCGGAGCCGCAGGGCGCTCGCTCTGCGCGGGATGGAGGCGGCGGCTCGCCCTGCCGGCCCGCAGCCTTCTCCTTCTCCCCTCTCCAGGACACCCAGCTTCGGGAGGGCGGGAGAGAGTAAACAGATGGTTTTCACTAAATTAAAGAACAGGAGCGGCGAGGCGCATCTCGTCCCGCTGCCGCCCCGCGGCTCCCGGCGCAGCCCCCGCAGCTCCGCCCGCGCCGGGGCGGTGCCGCAGCCGGGGAGCCCCGCGATCCCGCACCCAGCCCTGCTGCCCTGGGGCATCGCTGGTGGGGCCGCATGTCTGCACGGCAAGCTTGGCCTGAGCGCTCGTTACACGCTTACAGCACTTTTTTGAGTTTTGTTAAGCAAGCAGGTATAAACACCTGCTCGGCAGCAGTCAGGAGTGCAGTTTAAACACGTGTCAAAATGCGGGGGGTTTGACTTGACATATCCAAAACCAGACATACCTTGTGTGTAATTTACCAGTCATCTGCTTTTTTCTGTGTTTTTCAGAAATCTTTATATTTTAAGCATTTACAGACTGAGCAAACACTATGGTTACTATGTGCTGAAACTAATGTTTTCAGAAGTGTGTATCTGTATTGCAGAAATAGCATATGGCTTGAAAAACGATGTCATACTGTGTCTTTCTGTCACTACTACTGCCTACTACTATACTGCTCTTTGAAACATACTGCTCTGGTCTCTCTACACAGAAAAAAAAAAAAAAAGAAGGTTCCCATGAGGAATTAATTCCTGAATAAAACCACAGAGGGAAAAAATATTCTAGAGTATACTTTGTTTTGTAGAACACCTCTTATCTCTGGTTCTTGATGAATTTCTAATGAGTCTTTTAATTTTCTAGATCACAGTTAAAGCCTGTAAAGTGATCATCATAGTCATCTTAGTCCACCTAAGCTAGACTTAACCTCTTTTCTGATCTCACTTGCAGCTTTTTCGCTCTGGCTTCAAGACAGACAAACTGATGCACCTATTGTCATAAAAAACCCGTCCAGAAAAAAAAAAAAAAAAA
>WEKY01033580.1:0-26591 GCA_013390045.1 Picathartes gymnocephalus
AATTTTAGGAGGCGGAAGCCCACTCCCAGTCACTGGCCCCTGGCCTGGCCACAGGCCCCTGGACATGAACACTGCCACTTTTCCATTGGAAAACAAAACTCACTCCCCCAGTTGCTTGATGTCAGTTTAAAGGACGTGTTTGGGACAACGAGGGCAACCAGAGACCTACTTGCTGGAAGCTTTGCTCTGGGAGAAATCCTGCTCCGAATGCAATTTTAGGAGGCAGAAGCCTGTTCCCGGACACAGGTCCCTGGACACAAATTCTGGCCCTTCTCCCTTTAAAATAAAACTGACCACTCCAGGTTCTTGATTTCAGTTTGGTGGAGGTGTTTGACACGCCATGGCCAGCCAGAGTTATAGTTACTGAAAGCTTTAGTGTGGGAGAAATCCTGCTCCTTTCGCAGTCTTAGGAGGCAGCAGCCCATTCCTGGACACAGGCCTCTGGACATGAATAATGCCCTGTTTCCATGGGAAATAACATTCACCGTGCCCCACGTGCTTAATGTCAGTTTAGGGGAGGCATTTGAGACTACAAGGGCCACAGACACCTAGTTGCTGGAAGCTTTGTTCAGGGAGAAATCCTGATCCATTCACAATTTTGGAAGGTGACAGGCCACTCTTGGACACAGGCCCCTGGACACAAACACTGACCATTTTCCCTGTAAAACAAAACTCTGCCCCCTAAATTCTAGATGTCAGTTTGCAGGAGGCGTTTGGTGTAGCTATACAGCTAGAGAGCTGAACTGGGAGTACGGCAGAACTCATGACAGAAGTGGATATGCTAACGCTGCTAGGACACAAGCCTTGGGCCTAGTCTTAGCAAGTGGAAGTGGGAGTTTAGAAAGAATGCTTAGCTTGTAATATTTTACATATTTATGTTAGGCTGTGCTTAGGTGGAATTAAGAAATATAGATAAGGTTGTGAAAATGGTAATTGCTTAAGCTCATGCTAAAAGGTATGTAAGATGAGACTGATCAATCAATAAATGGACTTCTTGCACCCATGCATTGAGTCCCCGTGTCTTTGTCACTCGCCTTCAGTTTGGCACTCCAAGGGCAGCCAGAATCCTAGTTGATGGCAGCTTGGGTCTGGGAGAAGTCCTGATCCCTTCGCAATTTTGGAAGGTGACAGCCAACTCTTGGACACAGGCCCCTGGATAAAAATGCTGTCCCTTTTCCCTGTAAAACAAAACTCACCCCCTTAAATTCTTGATGTCAGTTTGGAGGAGGCATTTGGCCCTCCAAGAGCAGTTAGAGTTCTAGGTGCTGGCATCTTTGGTCTGGGAGAAATCCTGATCTGTTCATAAATTTTGAAGGCAACCGCCTACTTCCGGGCACAGGCACCTAGACAAGAACGCTGGCCCTTTTCCCTGTAAAACAAAACTCATGCCCCAAAATTCTATATGTCAGTTTGGAGGAGGCGTTTGGCACTCCAAGGGCAGTCAGAGTCCTAGTTGCTGGCAGCTTTGGTGTGGGAGTAATCTTCCTTGGTTCTCAATCTTAGAACGCGGAAGACCACTCTTGGACTGAGGCCCCTAGACACGAACACGGCCCTTTTCCCTGTAAAACAAAACTCACCCCCCTAAATTCTAGATGTCAGTTTGGAGGAGGTATTTGGCACTTGAAGGGCAGGCAGCCAAGGGAAGACAAGGGAAACTTGGAGCTTCTGTTGTGCTGGGGGAACACATCACAGAACAGAAATAGACTGCAGACCTCAGAGACTGATCTGACCCAACAGTTTGTTAAGGAAGTAAAAATAAATAAGCAATTAAAATGACCTCTGCAGAAGAATGGATGAGCTTTGTTGAGATTATTTAGTTTGTACCATTTCACACACGATACAAGGGTCTGAAACAAGCATTTGTTCTCAAAGGGAGTGAGAGCTAACAATCTGAACCTCAGGTTTAAAGGTGGAGGACATCAAAGCCACATTTTGAGGGGACTGCATGTCCCAAGAGGAACTAGATAGAAGTCAGTTGGACCAACAGGCTCAGCTAAAAGACAAGACATGTTAGGGAAAGTGACAGTTTATTCTTCTCTCCTTCAACTCATTAGGAAATGCATTATTACTCTCAAGCCAATTGTAAGGCAAAAAAAAAAAAAGTAACACACAGACTCCCATAGTCCCATTTGTAGAATTGATTACATTAAGACTTGCGTATAACTTCAAAACCAGAAGATTTTTGGTAAGCATTTATATGTATTCCATTTTCTAAGAAATCTCTCTTGCCTCAGGCAGCTCTCTGGGTGAAACACTGAACCCTGGATATTTTACAATCCATAGCACAGTCATAACTAAAGGTTGTTGTAAGTAAAGGTTAAAATCTTCTTTATTCAAAGGCACAAGGCCAAAGCAACACAGGTCAGCAGGGCCTGGGTAGTGTCCCTGAACTTATATTTTTTCATTTTTTTCTTTAGTCTCCAATTTTAAGCCTTTAGCTTTTAGCCAAAGCTCAGATGCTCAGCAGCACAAACCTGCTTCATGAACAAAAAAACTGAAGGTGTTTCCAAAGAAAAGGTTTGCCAAAGAAAACAGAAGCCTTGGCAGCAAATAATTTGTGCAACCAAAGGCCAGTATGACTGGATTCCACTGCACTTGTAAGTGAGACGTTTGTTCCCAGAGTTACTGCTGGCATGTGAATGGGAGGAATATTAACATTCTGCACTGACTAGTCATGTCCTGTCAATCCCAGGACAGGGTGCCTCTGATGACAGAAAAATGTGCATTTAAATAATTTGTAAAATTTCTCCATTTCCATTAATACATGGAATGATAAATATTATCTATAAGACTTAAATAGTAGTCCCAAGAATAACTTGTAACTCCAGCAAACAGAATGGATCAGCATAAAACAAATAAAGATGCATCTTACTTTACAAATCAAAGGTTACAATTACTATAAAATACCTCCCTCAGCCACTGGAAAATTCAGTCAGCTCCATTAATGGCCAGGGACCCCTAGATTTAGTGGGGACTGCACCTCCTGGCCTTGCCCATGACACCCACTGCCATGGGGGAAATAGACTCAGTGAGACCAACCTTTTCTGGAAATACAAACAATCACATTTCTGGGATCTTATCTGTGAATACAGGACTGTCCAAGCCCAAATCCAAAAGGAAAAGCACTCTAGAAAGCACATTTCCAAATTCAGGGCTTAAAATCTCTAAGTGTGTACATATAAAAATGAAAGATCCCAGAGCTCCTCTAAGATTCTTAAAAAACCCGTGTCTACTTTGTCTTCAAGTAACTGCAATTAATTTCTCAAATTTTATTGGGGCCTAGAACTGCTGTAATACCTTTAGGCTGTCTGCTTTTAATGCTACTGCTGAAAATACCCAATGTACTCGTAAGGAAAAAGATAACTGAAAATCTCTCCACGATCTGAGAAATTATGAATAACAAGAACTTTACTGTACAGTTGTAAGCTTGTTTTGAGTCAACGAACACCCATGATGTGATATCTGAACAGGAAGGGACAGAAGGAGGCTGATACCTAATATGCTCACAAGCTTTCCCAGTGCCCAATCTCAGAAAGCAGATTTCAGTCAGAATACCTGAGTCTAACTGATGCAAATAAGATATAAAATGCATGTGTAGTTTTATTTGCATTTCACATTATCTCCTGCATTCCTGCAGGGAAGTTAAAAAACTGCAATACCTCTATAAAATTATATACCACTTTGAGCCAAACCAGCAGCAAATTCTCTTTCACTATTCATTTCAGCCACAGCTTGAATAGACTGTTCAAAGTGCTCTACAAAACTAAGACACTATACAACAGATGCTCTGCTGCCTCTTCCTTCTCCTGAGGTGATGCAGCATAGCTCGGAAGTTTGGAATGAGATCAGAGTACCAGCAGCAATACTGACAGCTTCTCCCTGGGAGAGCACTACAGCTTTTTGTTTATTCCACTTTCCACCTGAACCACTGTCACAGTCTGACAAAGGAATGGCTCTGTAATCCAGTGTTTCAGTGAATCCAGAATAAACCAGAAAACTGTAGGCTTATTCCTGCTCTCCATGAACAATGTAGTGCCCTCAGCCAACTCGCTGTGTTCCCAGTATTTAATGAGCATTTAGTAACACTGACATAAGTGAGTTCTGGCTCACCAGAATGTCATGGTCCACACTACAATTACCTTCTGAACCTCATCATCTGTACCAGGGAAACCAGCTTCATATGGCACAGCTTTCCCCATCCCAGAACCAGGGATTAGATTTAAGACTAACATGATTTCTTCAAAACAGAGATGCTCTTCCCAAGCTTTTGTTTGTTGTTTGAAGGCAAAAAAGGTGCATTATAGCATCTCTCATCAAACCCTCAAAAGTAAAGTGACTTGAAGATAAAAATGCCCCCACTGGAAGATCCACAGATGCAGAGTCTATGCTGGCACCCAGATAGGGAGTGGATGAGCCTCTGTGTTAAAGATGTATTTGTCAAGGTTTATTAAGTCTATGTCATCTGAAAACAGCAGAAACATGTATTTGAGTGTTTCTCCAAGGAAGAAGCTCTCCATTTTATCCCGTGGCTCTGGATTACTGGGATTCTGAACGTTGTTAATGGAAGTATAACCACCTGTTGGAACCTGTGCAAAAAAAAAAAAAAAAATAGTATTTTTACATAACCTAAAATAATTTTTTACTTCCTAACATCCATATGCACTTGGAGAAGATAAGAAACAGATCATCATGTTTTCATGTTTTTCATTTCATACTTGGTTTTTATTTACATATAAAGCTTCAGTAATGAAAAAAGAAGTCACACTGCATTTTAAAAGAAACCACAATGATAAATGAAGCAAAATGTCTATTTGTACTTAGGGTAAAGAGGTATCAGAAAGAACATCCCTTTGAAGCTTCTGGACAAATACACAGAAAGGAACCAACAACTCCTACGTTAGAGCTGGCCCAAGCCTTGTATCCATTTCTCTTAAGAACAGATTATTGATATTTGGTGCCACACTTTCACAACACATCAGTGACATCTCTACGAGCACTGTAATCAGAATGAATAGGAAAACCTTCTATTAAACCACTAATACCATTTTGTGCTAATTTTTTTTTTCTTTGGCAACTTTAATTGAAGAGTTCTTTCAATCCAGCTATGTCCTCCTCAGCTTCCAAAGTCTAAAAACTACAGATTCTAACACTTTGGTAGTCTTGCCTACAGCTTCTGCATTTCACTTTTTCATCAATGTAATACAAGTTCTTTCACTTTACAGACTAAGCAGAGTATCTCCATCTGTATGAAAACAATTTTTCTGTACATACTTAAAAATTTCCCCACAGTTATCTGATGAATCTTGAAACATAGTATGTTTTCAAAGTTGGTGTTAGAAAGCAAGTGAGCAAATACAGTCCTGACAGAAAAAGGTCATTATAAACTGGCCTTACCCGGGTGTATCTGTTGAAATTCTGCAAGATTTCCCAGCCCCAGTCTTGGTATTTCTTATCACCAGTGAATCTGTACATATAAAAAAGGCTTTCCACAGTTTCTGGTCGCAATAAGTTGTGCCTGTCTGCAGGCTGAAAGAGAAAAAATGGCAAGAATATTTCAGGCAGGGAATTTCCTCAAGGATACATGCAGCAAGAAAAGTAATTATTCCCATCTCCATCTGCTCCTAAGAGTTTGCTATGTGTAAGTCAGCTTCTAAATATACTGCTGGGGTAACTAAAACCAAAGGCTAGGGTACAGCTAGAAGGCAAGGCAGCGAAAGAATTAACTGCTCCACAACAAACCCCATTCCTAATATCTTGCCGAGAGTTCAACAGCAGAATAGAGCTACAGAGCAATCATGGAATTGGAGTTCAGGTCAGCCATCTGCTCACCTTGACTTCCACATCCTTGTGGCCCTTCTGTGCATGGAGGTTGAAGTGTACGATCTCTGGGCTCAGGCCTGTCTCTACTTGAGCATACATCTGGTGGCAGGTTTCTATAAGAGTTTCAGCCAATTTCATATGATCAGCAGCTAGTCCATTGTGAGCTCCCAATGCTAAAGTACCCGGCAAGAAGCAAACCAAGTGATCCTGCAAGACAAGACAACTCTTACTGAGAAGTTACACATCAAACGGCAAGGGGAGGCAGGGGAGCCATGAGTGTACCTTTGTCTTTTTAATTCTTTTATTCTTTCTCTTCTTCAAAATACATTTCTGGTACCAACAACCTGAGGATAACTTTTTAACAATCTGATGTAATGTAACATGAGGCGGGGAGCATTATCACAGAAATTGTTAATTTCAAAAATGTACAAGAATGTGTTTTTATGACAAGTTTCTGAAAAAAGGTCTCAGGTCACGCTGACGGGAAGCAGAATGTCTTTTGGTTTACCAGAAGCATATATTTCATATCAGCTCATGCAGGGTATCAACAGAACCACCTAAAGGCTTGGTTGTCCTTAATCTGGGGCCAATCTACCATTGATATAAGAAAGTATGCACTGCAGATTAATGTCACATATGGAATCTCAAATGATTCTCAACATTCAGAATCAAAGCTCAGGTCTCATCATCCAAAAACGTAGTAAAACCAGTCTGATGCTCCTGTATGGACCTTTAAAAGCTTTGTCTGGTCCTTAAGGAAAAAGGTCAGCGTCAACATAGGAGCCAAACATCCCCCACTTTTCCAGCTGGCCAAGGTAAGAGACCTGTCCAGCCTTTCACCCAATAATAATGGATTAAAACCAGAATTCTGACTCCTTGAAACAGAAGAAAGTGTTCTGACACATACAGACACCTAAGCCAATCTATCTCTTTCAATTAATTCTGTCCTATCTTGGCATGGGGCAGCCCCCTCTACCCAAAACCCAGACTATGGTCTTACTCACAGCAGGTTTTTTGGAGAGCTTTTGGGAAATTCAGATCCAAGAAGCACATGCTGAAAACTAGAACTGAGTATCTTAAAAATACTACATCAGGAAATGCTATATATTAATAATACATTGTTTGTCTTTCAGACAAGTCATGCACACATACAATACCTGCACTACATGAGATTTTTAACTGAAATACCTTAAAATGCACAAATTAGGAGCAGAGGGTTAAGACCAATCAATTTTCCCTACAGCAAACAGCTTACTGTTTTATTCAAGAATTTTCCAGGTAGGAAAATAAAGATGTCATGAATGGACAGAAACCTTCAAAATTATTAATTTCTTTTTTAACCCCATAATACAATATTAGATTACATGCTTCTTTTGAAGGCAAATCTGAAAACACAGGTGTGCAAGTGTCTACATATGTTTTTGAATTATGGAAAATGAATAATACATAAAAGAGGTATTGTCTCAACCATTTCAGACACTGGAATTTTATGACCAAAACAGAAAAAAAAAAGAGAAAGAAAACTTAATTCCAGCACCAAAATGTTCAGTCTTGAAGGAACAAAATGGGTTTACTAGAGTAACTCATAGAGAAGGCCCCTGGTTTGCACATGTGATTAGTATCTACAAGGCGGTTACTAATTACTGCCATCACACTGGAGAAATGTGTATGTATATATTGTCTTTGGTTTTGAGTTTTTGCTGGTTTGGGGTTTTTTTTTTTCCTTTGGAGAGGGAAAAGCTTTGCATTTGCCTCTGTGTTGGGTTTTATGTAAATTTTGTAATGGTTTTTCTTTTGCAGTTGTATTTCTTACCATCTTGGCACTAAAATGGCCATGTGCAAGCTCTCCTACAAAAGTAAGTTTCTTGGGTTCTGATCTCTGAAGAAGATGCTTTTTCACTCCTTCTATGGCTCTCATATAGTCTTCCAACAGCCTGTGAAAAAAAATCATTCCCAGTTGGCTCACATGCACGCAGTCAGAACATATTTGATCACAGCTGATATTCAGCACAATCTTTTAGGCAATTGCTACTTCAGTCTAAAGAACAGTATTTAACTAAACATGAAAACTTAAAAAACACACTCAGTAACCATCAACATGACATTAATTGGTTGTCACTACCATGAAGCAATATTGCGTTTACTTGAAAAGTAAATAATAATACTTTAGTACTTATTAAAATATTAAAGAAAACACCTGCAACTGTTTCTAGGCAATAATCAGATTTTATTTCAAAAATCCTTGGAAGCAGAGTTACTGAAATCACAGGAAATCTAGGCTGGGAAGGACCTCTTGGAGGTCTCTACTTCAACCCTCTGCTCTGAGGCAGATTCAGTTACATCAGGTTGTGTGAGTGGTTATCCAAGCAATTTTTTAGTACCCTGTTGGGGGTTGGGTTGTCTTTCCTTTTGTTTCCTTTTAACCGTATAGAATTTTTTTCCATTCAGTTGCTAAATGACCCTTATCACTGAGTACTTAAGAAGAACAAAGGATATAGCTAAGCCTAAGGAGAGGGCCATCTATGTTTACTGTTCTGTCAAGGAGTTTTTTTTCTCGAAGCGGGGTGGAGGAATATCTCGGCGGACACTGGGTTTCGGAGGACGACACGGGAAGGGGGCTGCTCTGCTGTTTTGGGGGAGAGAAGTTTTTCGCTGCTGCTGCTGGAGCCCTGGCTTGGAGCTGTTTTCTTCTGCCTCTTGGGTGAGCCTCTGCTTGTGAGAGCAGCCACTGAACCTGTTGCCATCTGCTCGGGTGCCCGGAATCCCTGAGCTCGCCTCTCCTTGCTGGGCTAGGAGCCGGGCGGCTGCTGACCCCCGCCCCCGCCGCTCCTTCGGCACTGCTCTGGGTTTCACTGCGCTGCAGCCCCGCTCCCCCGCCTGCCGAGACGTCCTGCCGTCCCAGTTTGCTGCTTTCCAAGAATCCTGCTGGGGCACTGGGATCGACTGCTCCAAGGGGGTTTGTGAAGCAAAACCTCTCTTCCGTTTTCTTTTCCCCTGCTGACTGAACCACCATAGCACGTGCTCCCTGCCGGCTGTGACCATCACTGCACCGAGGGGGAAAGTGCCCTCAGGCCAGGGGGCCGGGACCGGGTTCTTGGTTCTATTTGTTGTTAGTGCCTTAAGAGTTGTTGTTTGTTTGTTTTATTATAAATACTAGTAAAGAACTGTTATTCCTACTCCCATATCTTTGCCTGAGAACCCCTTAATTTCAAAATTACAATAATTCGGAGGGGAGGGGTTCACATTCTCCATCCCAAGGGAGGCTCCTGCCTTCCCTAGCAGACACCTGTCCTTCAAACCAGGACATATCCCCATGCAAAGATGGAGATGCAAGGAGTTTGAGCAACCTTTTCCAACTGACCTTTCTCATTGTGAAACATTGTTTCACAGTATTTAATTTCACTTTTCCTTGTTTTCACGTACTTTCAGTATGGAAAACAACCTGTTGATTAATACCATTGTGAGGCTCAAAAAATTGTGATCCCAAAGACAACGGTTGTCCATTTACAGTGAGGTAAGGCTTGGAAAGAGCAGTGATGAAAGCTTTGTTTGCAGAAAGGCATCTGCTCTGACACACAAAAATGCCTCCAAGAGGCATGTTTTTGCTGTCTGCATTAAATTCCTTGAAATTAACAAGTCTAACATAATTAGACTCATATGCAGACTTGTCTTGAAAGAAAGCTGCTTTTCCAACATCTTTAACTCCTCCCTGCAAGCACTCTTCCACTAATGCAGTACAGATAAAAGAAACATGTAAGACTTGAAGAGGGACTTTTTACAAGGGCACGTAGTGATAGAGCAAGGGTCTTCAAACTGAAAGTAAGTAGATTGCCACTGGATATTAGGAAGAAATTCTTCCCTGTGATGGTGGGGAGGCCCTGGCACAGGTTGCCCAGAGAAGGTGTGGCTGCCCCTGGATCCCTGGAAGTGCCCAAGGTCAGGTTGGATGGGGCTTGGAGCAACCTGGTCTAGCAGAATGTGTCCCTGCCCGTGGCAGGAGTGGGCCAGGATGGGCTTTAAGATCCTTTCCAACCCCGACCAGTCTGGGATTCTGGAATTAGAGAGAAGATAACACAAACATCAAACTTCTGTCTCCTTTCACCTTTCACTAACAAACCCAGAGGAAGCACAGACATCGCTGTTGAAAGGAAATGCCCACAGCACTTCAGAAGTGTCTAATTATGCTCAATATCTATTGAAAAGACTTAGTTCTCATCTCCTGTCTGTGACGCTCCTTGCATTTGATGAACTGAGGAAGAAAAGTTTTTTGTAGAGAGGGAGTTTTAAGACTAAGGCTACCTCTCCTCGTGTTCTTTCATCAAGTTACCACAGGTCTCTTTCTGCTTAGCTTGCTTAGAAACAGTAGTAAGTTCAGCTGACTCTTGGGCACATGCATTATTTTTCTTTAAGCAGCAAAGTACAAAAGGGTTTTACAGCTCACCTAATTATCACACCAATATCAGAAGTGTAAAGAACTTACTCATTTTCTTTCTTTCCACCCTGAATCCACTGCTTGAGCAGATACTCATAGTAGCTGTCAGCTCTCGCTCCCAGAGTGTAAACCCCCAGGTGGGTGAACTGCCCGCTGTTGGTGTTTATGAACATAGGCACGAGGCCATCGTTTTTCCCTGAGAGGGTGTGAACATGCTTCATCACCTCATCTACAGCTCTCTACAAGGAAGAAAATGGCAAACAAATTATATGTATAAATGAGGTACAGAACTGTGTCTAGTCACTATAGTCCAGTAACAAATCTGTAACTTTGCTTCCCCAAATCAGCATCAGGGGCAACAAGTTCAGCTAGAGCAATATATTAAATTTAATATTTCAGACTTTTGGACTCTCAAACTATGATGTTCTGGGTTTGTTTAAGTACTCTGAAGCAATTATAACTGTTTCCTTTCCTTGAAGGCAAGCCCACTCAAAAGCCAGTACTACAGCACTCAGATTTACTCAGATTTGCAAAGTAGAAGTCCAGGAAAAATAACAACTACATGAATCTATTTAGCAATAGCTAAGGCTCTTTAAATTGCTGCATTCTCCAACACTGAGCTGTGCATACAGTTTAAAATAATAACATCAGCAAACAAAAAGAAAAGTGGAAAACAATATTTTCCCTGAAATTCTTTTTGTTTCAACTAACTTTTTGCTATATGGTGACCTGCTCTCAGACTCTTATCTAATGAGTGGTATTTTAGTTCCTTGGATGGTAAGATTTCAGTTTTGTTCTCTGCATATAGAAAATCATATCAAGAAACCACACTCAGAAGTTTTTATTTTTTTAGTTAAAAGTTGTTTCCGAGGAAGAAAAATAATTGGTCATCTCCACTACTACTTTTGGTATTCAATAAAATAATGGAATATTTTGTTTCTTTTTCTTCCCTTGTCTAGTTTCACAACTTATTTATCATAACTTATAGACTCCTGAGACTGTGAGTACTAATGGAGAGTCAGTGGTAGAGCTGCAGAGAAATGAAAAGAGAGACATCAACTGATTCTTCCATACCTGGAATTTCTCATCTCCAGTCAGACGAGAGAGCTCCCTAAACTCCAACTGGATGCTGGTCACCTCTGCCACAGTGCTGTCAGATGTCCAGCGAGGGGGATGTGCAGTGCCCCGACCAATGTTGACATCAGAATATGGTATTTTGGAGGGGGTCTTGAATGCTGGCATAAGCCTGTTTCCAATGTCTTTCTAAAGAAAACCCAGGAGCACAGGACAAAACAACAAACAAAACAAAAATACATACATACACATGCACATCTCATTAGATTTTCTTCACAAAGCAGACAGAAAAAGAACAGCAGCTTAGTTTTAGATGATGCACGCAATTAAAGAAATTCAAAAAGTCATTAACTGATTCCTAGTAATGAGCAGAGTTTCCACCTTGTAATTAGCACTGCAGACCTCATCTGAGGCTGCAATCCCTGACAAGCAGTCACTGGCTGATCTAGCTAATCTGATAAGGTGGCTGGTGCTGTTAAGACACACAGAAAGGGCAACAGAAGACAACTATTACCCTTTGTCAATTATTTATTTCCTCTTTTGTTTCATGAACTTTATGATGGTCAGCCATTTATCAGAAGAGCAGACATACAAGAAGTGGTGACAAACACAGCAAGACGTTGAGGTTGTAGAGAGAGCAGAGGTGCAGGCTTCAAAGCTTAATGGTAAATGTCTTTCCCACCACTTTAAATATGAAACTGTTAAAAACCAGCAACATTTAACTTTCTGAGGAATCTTCCCTCAACTTTGTCCAATATGGAATACATAACCCAGTTTCATTTGTAAGGCCAGTCACTCACAGCTTTTTCCAGGAAAAGGTTGTCTCTGGAGAGGTGGTAGGTGCTCAGCAAGCCACCTAGGATACGGATAGTGCTCTCAAATAGGTTCACATCCACATTTTTATCAAATACTAAATCATTTGCTACCCATTTTCTTGCTTCTTCAAATTCTGTAAAGCATAAATGTAGTTCAGTTATGAACTTCTGGCATGTTCCAACAACTAAAGACATGAATACTCCATACATCTGTGACAGTTACTTGTATTTGTCTACAGAGATGATCATTTTAGGTAGAAAAATTAAATGAAGAGCACATGCTGGCAGAAGTTTCATTACCAGTGGCTTAATTCTTATTCATCACACACCACAGATGCATATAGACAGAAATATCCACCAAAACATAAAGTCCTTAATAGTTTAAGAAATTAAGAAATAGAGGAATTTTTTAATTACAATAGTCCAGAAATTAAAATCTTTCAAATCCATCCATTTGACTTGTCAGATAATTAGTAACACTTTCACTTAACAGCTTTAGCCTAGCAATGTCCTCAGGAGCCTGCTTCAGCACCTAACACCCAAAATCCCAAGACATTGCAATTTTTTTCTCTAGAAACAAAAATGGTTGTTTATCACACTCCTAATTAAAAAGAAAGATTAAAAGAAAAGCTGTATTAGGTTTGTCAACCAGCTTAGCAGAAGCATCACTCAATGACTGCTTTGGCACAGGGTCTCTCTCCATGCTGCATGTGAGTCAGCTTAGCCCTCACAAGTGGAGGCTGAGCTATTTCAGCGATCTCACAGCTTCTGGAAACTCCTGCTTGTGAGAAGCAGCAGAACAACCAGTTTGCCAGAAATGGAAGGTATTCCTTAGGAGATAAACTCTGAAGCAAATGGATGTACTTGACCCCTCCAGTCTTGGATGCTGGGCAAATACAGGATGTTGGGCACACTGAGAAGAATTACTAAAAATCTCCACGTCAGTGTTGTCAGCAGTACAACAGCAAAGGCAGAGTTCTCTGCCACAGAAGCTTTTGCATTCATCAGCTGATAAGAAAGACTAGCAGCCTCAACAGAACTTGCATTTACACAGCATTTATTATTCAGAAGAAACCCCAGGAGCTCTCTACGGCAATCAACAGAACAGATATAAAATAGAAAGAGGCCCTCACCAAGAACCCCTTTTCAACACATCTCTAATACTAATAATTTATTTTAAAAGCTCTACTCAGTTCACAATTATTTTTTTAGGAAAAAAAAAGAGCAGCACACTGACAACTTGACGAAACTTCAAGATAGCCTGCTCAGGCCTAGAGCTACACACATATGACATTATTTTACACAAACTTCAAAGGTAGAAGAGACAGAACCATGAAATACTTTGAGTATTAATTGTATCCTCACTGGCAGCTCTGCTCTTCCTATCTTGACAGAAGAAGCTGCAAGATTAATAGAAGTTTACAAAGGAGGCTATCTACCATGGTTAAATAGATACAGTTCCAGAAATTTTAAAATCCCATTAAAAAAAACTTCTGCATCACTAGGAAAAAAAAAAAACCAAAACAACCAACAACAAAAAATCGTCTTAAACACTAAGCATTTAAGTTTTTTGTAACAGAATTGCAAAATTTTGGGCTTAGTTTTTAAAATCTGTTCGAAAGTTTTCTAACATGGTCATTTCCAGAGTAACTCTCAAAAATACAGACAGCAAAGCAATTCAGGAAAGAGGTACTGAGCACTCCCCTTTCTCCAGCCATGGATTCCTTATGGAAACAGCCTTCTTAAATCCATATATGAAATATTCATATTAGGTGTGATAAAACACAAGCAAGGAACATACAGGCAAACGACCCAAGAGTGCTGGGCAGAAAGCCTCCAGTGGCTGTATAATGGCACAGAGGTAGCACTGGGGTTTTAGTACAGAAACAAAGACCGGGAAGTTTATTAAAACATCCCTCAAATTCTATCAGATATATACATTGTGTATACATACATATGTATGTATTTACTCTCACAGGAAAGCTAAATTTATAGGCCATGTGTAATTAATATTCCCCTCAAAGAACTCTGAACATGCACTGCCTGAAGAGAAATTAAGGAATTACTTTAGAGGGAAAAAAATGGAAGAGGAAAAAAAATTACCTTCTTTTAAGCCTAAAATCCACATGGTATCCAAGGCATCAATTAAGGTAAGCCCAAGTCCAAACCACTCACTGTAGGACTTGGACAAAGGCTTCAGCTCATCATGACCCCAGGCAAAATCCTTGTACCCTTTCCAGGCATGGCGGAAGGCTTCGATCACAGCCAGCTGGCGTTCATTTATGGGCACTGCAAAGGAGAAACAGCACCTTGCTCAGGACTTCTGCAGGGCACTGATGAACTCTACTACGCACCCCTTTACTGCATTCCACCGAAAATAAAATTTCTTCCAAACTAAGTGATCAGTGGAATGGAAAAACCACCCTCAAAATATTCTTTTCACAATATTCTTTCCTCTGCAGAATAACCAGTGTTTCCAGTCAGCAATTCAGCCAAGTGGCAACAGATTTCTCCCTGGCAACAAAACTGTCACTTCTGCAAGTAAAGCATTAAAATAATCACATGCACAGTTGTAGATGAGTAGCACTAAAGCTCAAAGAGATGAAAGTCAGGAAATACCAGATCAAGATCCATGGTAATTCAGGTGCTGAATATATACGCTTAATAATGAAATCCTCAGCTAATTCAACACATAACATTTTTTCTTCACCTTCCCTCTCTTACTAACTGCTTTCTGTTAAATTTAAAATCACTTCTACAAAATTATTTCTATTGAACTTTAATACCAAAACAGAAAGAAAATTTATCTGTTCCATCTTGGCAAAACCTTATCTTTTTCCATAGTTGTACTGATTTTTTTGCTTGCAATTTGCCATGAGGTGGAGCTTATGTTGCACATTGAACATGAAAAATTTCAAGCCATTAGCCAAAATTTTAAAGAATTATGAACAAAGACTTGTAGAGTGGGAAATATCAAGCAGAATAACTAACCCCATAAATATTAAGCTGGCAAAAATGCAAATACATCACATTGAAATATGCCACGTTTATCACACCAGAACTTCCTGGTTTCTTTTCTGAACTCAGAAAAAGGAACAACAGGTTCTTTGCTCCACAAGCGCAATAACTTCAAAAATAACTTCTGCTGCTTTCTGGTGAGCCTTAAAAACAGTTCCATTTAGTTCTGGGAGGAAGTCACTTTCCCTGTATTTGCAGAGCAAAAGGAAAGGCATGGCTGAAAAGGAAGGTGTCTCTCTCATGCCCTCCTTCTTAAGATTATCCTGTCCTGCAACATCTGCCGCCTCCCAGAGGCTATATTTTGAAGATTTGTCTCTAAAATTTATTTTCAAATTCTGAAGGCTAACAAGCATGAAGGCTGGCATAGTGAAATAAGAACACTGAAAACCTAAGATGTTCTAGGTAACCAATCTCTCCTACACTTTTTGTTTCCTTTAATCTAAATAAATAAATAGATAAGATAATGTGTATGGGGAGAAATTGCACAACTTCAACCATAAAAGCAAACAAAAAAAAAAAGGTATCATTAGCTGTCCTATTTACCTGGTTCTTTCTGGTCTTCATCTTCCACAGATGAAGGTTTTTCTGGTTCCATTGTTTTACTGGATGGAGGTTCAGTGCTTTGGTCAGGTTCTATCACTGCTCCTCTCCAGCTGCAAATACAAGGGACTGTAATTAAGACTTATGTTGGTCACAGAAAACCATGCAAATGAATGGCACTTATCTGCATTTCCTTTATCACACAATACTTTGATAAAACAGGATTTAGATTTTGCATCAAGGATCAAAATAACTAAGTTGCCCACTAGGTAAGTTTTCTGTTCAAGGAAAGAAATTTTCTTGCAGAGAAATTTTACTTGATTAAGAAATGTGTGTTACAAGCTCTTGGAATTTCACTAAATATCTTGGCAATTGAATTTAATAAAAAACTTCTTAACATACATCAAACACCTGAAAATGCTGTATTACAGGTGATTTATTATCTACCCGCTCTGAAATGACCACAGTAGCTACTAATGCTAAATAGTACCACATAAAAGATGATCACCAAAACTCATGATTAAGCACAACGGATGAGATGCTCAAAGTACTAACTTCGCTATCAAGGGATCACAGGCCTTCTCTGCCACCACACATGCGTTAATCAGTTTTTATGAGTTTTATGAAGAATCTCCTGAAGGAGAAGTCTTTCAGAATGGACTTGAAGTCAAGCCAAGTTCATATCAAGAGCAAAAAATCTTGACCATACCATTTAATATAAAGGTATGTTGCCTTTGAGCCCATTATATGCTTCCTAAGGGAACCAGGCTTACAGGACCTTAAAGTTTATATTGTTTACAGTAAGCAGATCTTCTGACTTACATAAATGCAATATTTCATTTCTTCTTACTTTCATTCTTTAAATTTGTAACTACACTTTGTTTTTATTGCTCTTTTGAAGTTCTCGTTACCACCTTTTTAACTCTGAGTTACAGCACAAGCAAAAGCAACACAATAAAACACTTTCAGACAATACTGATAGCCAAAATGCTGAGCCAGGCACAGTTCTGATGCTATGATCAGCTCATCTGAGCCAGGGCTGAAGAGAACACAAAGACATAAAACCCCCAAGCCTCGTGTTCCAAGTCTGAAGAACCTATGCTAAACTTTCAGTAGTCTTTTCTATAATCACGTTATTTTCCTTCACTTATTCCCAAAACAAAACACTTCCATAACCATAGAAGCACAGACCTTCTGTTAAAGATACTACTACATCTGTACAAGGGATGAGGCATCTTGTAGGAAAGAAGTACATGGTGTTACATGCACACAACTAGGTACACATCCATTGGTTCTGCCTGGTCGGCCTGGGGCCCACTGTGTTTAGTGGCACCAACCCACAAGCAGCACTGACACTGCTATCACTTTCCAAACCTCCCCCAGGACAAAGACACTTGTAGCAGCACTACTATATTGACAGTTACATTAACATTTATTACAACAAACAGCAGAAAGCTCTGGACGCCAAGAATCCTTCTGAACATTAAGAGTGTCTAAGTGCATTAGAAATACAGCCAGCCTCTCAGGGCTTCAAACTCTCTGCAGCTGTGTGATGCAAACAGTCATATCAGAGAAACTGCACATTCATCAAAATGAAATCTATCAGCCTAGCAATATCAGCAGTTATCAGGCCAAGCCAGAGAACAAACCCATACATGCAAAGAAAGAAAATAACCTCAGACAGATACAACAAAAAGCCCTTAAAATTTTCACTCCAACATTCAATGGATCTTGGTGGGGGCAAGGCGGAAGCACTATACGTTGCCTGAAATGTTTCTACCTGATAATGGACTTCTCTGTTTTCTCTACTTTATCTGCTTTGACCAGCTCTTCTACAGCCCTCACGGTATCATGTTGGGTCTTCAGCCTCATGTCTCTCCATGGTGCCTTGATCTGAAGATTGGAAGGACCACGACGAACATGAGGCAGTTTTGGTCGCTTCTGAGAATATAAAGGAAAAAAAAATGTGCTTGGTAAGTTGCAGAGATGGCAAAATTTTAAACCATAAATCAACATCATTCCAGTATTAAACATAAATTCAGATGAATCTTATTTTGTTTGTTTTGCAGCAGGCAAATTCTGACCTGAACGGAAGGTATGCGAAAGACCTGGTGGTTTTGTTTGCTTTAAACTTTTGGTAAAATCATCCAGTTCTTAAGTTTACACTGATAAACTACTTCTAAACTACCTCTGCTGCTACCAGGTATTTGTTTAACACAAGGCAGTGACAAAGGATTGCAAGGATATTTGATTCCATTTTACCAGGCACAGCAAGTTTATGAGAATTAGCAAAAAGAATGCAAAAATAAAGTTTACACAATACCAGTGTAAATATCAAGAATACATGTACAGTAATACATGTACATTTTTGCATGATGAAGAAAAGATTTCATACAAAATTTTGTATTCGTTAACTGAAAATTCTTGAATTAATGAGATAAATCCATGACAAACAACACAGTAACCAGTATTCCTTTGCTCCACTAATTCACACAGTCAGTTGATGCTCCTTTCCCACTGCATTCCCCACAAACATGACCCTTCCAAACCTCCTATCATCTGCTCTTTCTGATGCTATTTCTCAAGCTCCCAGATAAACCATGACTCCAGGCTCCTCACAACAGAGGAGACTGATGAACACAGCAGTAAGAAACAGCATACAGAACATGTAAATAAAAAAGATAAAGTCAAGAAATACTACCCCAAAACCCTTCCTGAGAGGACAGCATTCCACCAAGAGTGCACTTTTATTGCAAGTTCTAACTCCTTCCTCCACAACTGTTGGAATCAAGCACTATTTGCCTTCACAAACTCCTTGTGGCATTACAAAACTAATTTCTTCTCACATTACCTGCAGTGAAAGGTCAGGGTAGTCTCCATGGTTGGCATCTGCTTTCTGGGGTGCTGGCAGAACAGCTGGATTTGCCAGCTTTAATCCAGGAATTACTTGTTCTGTTCTCTGATCATCCAGTGATTTATTTGTTATACCTAGACACACAAAACTACTCAGCACAAGGAATCAATAGTTAAGGCTGCAGGTAGAAATTTATAACAATTTGCTCCATTCAAGTAGTAGATGCACCTCCAAAAACTGTTCGCATTCACACAACATTGATAAACACACACTAATTGTTAGATGAAAAGTGTATTTTGGTATTAATCCTCTCCCTAATATAAAAGGAGGCTGCTAAAAGGCACATGGGGATTTTTTAAATTGCTACTATTTCAGTTTTTCAGTACAATTAATAAGATAATATCAGAGGTAAATGTGCCTTAGTATTACACAAATGTTTGGAATTTCTAAACTGACAGGCAGTCAAAACCAAGAGAGGATTATCTTATTCTAGTGATTAGGTTTGAGCTACATACAAACATAATTAAAAAACCACACTCAAAACCTTCAAATCTTAATCAACTGTCATAATTTAGGAATGGTACTCCCCAATTCAGTGCTCCCTGAAACCACAAAAACCACACTGCCACTCTCTTTCCCATGTCTGTTTTCCCCTCCCCTTCCCCCTTCCCTCTGGGGTGGATGGAGTTGAAAATTGGAGGCACAGAAAGCAAAGATCACAGGCTGAGACAAGAACGATTTACTGGAAACAGCAATGAAATAAGAAAACAAACAGTAAGGGCAACAGTATTAATAACAAAAGGTACAGGAAAAAGAAACTATCTACATGAAGGCATGAAGACGGATGGCTGCCCCTGCCATGTTTTCTCTACGAGAAGGAACCCCTTTTCACCAGCACAGAGAGTCCCCTTCTCCCATGCCCAGCAGTGACTGAGGCGGTACAGAGTAACATCCAGGCCTTAGCCACACCCCCTCCCAGCTACTTCGAAAAATTAACTGTCCTGGCTGAAACCAGGACATCAACTAAAACAAAACGCTGCTCTAGTCAAGATAAAGAAAGAAAAGGCATACAAAAAATATTTTTGATTAAGCATTACATCATTCAAACATCACATAAAATCATCTCAGAACTGCACTTTCATGAATACACCCAGTCATTGCTAATAGAAATTAAAAATGGTCAAAAGACCCACAACAATTTCCTAACTCTAACACCTCATTCTGGCAATTCCACGCTGTACAGAATACATACTTCTCCATGCTTCCCCCATGCTTGTGTACGAAATTACTCCACACACTGCCAAGAATGCAAAAAGGAAGAGAATGACACTCCGCTGGAGTCGGGACAGCTGCTTCCATTTCTTTAGGAGAGAAAAGAAGTGAAAGAAAGAATATTTAGCATGACATTAACAACCTACTCTGTTGAAAATAAACTCTTAGCAGTTCATTCAGATTGAAACCCACAAAATCGAGTAGGTTTAATTTTACCCTGTTTCCAACTGCATATATCCATTACTTATTTTCTTTGATGACAGAGAAAATAGAAATCCAATCAGCTAGCACAAGGCACAACAAGCTCACAAAAATGTAGAGCCACTTGCTGCAAGAACCTCAGAACCTGCCAAATGCCAAGACTCCCAGAAACCTTCAACTACACCTGACTTTGATCACAACCTCCACTGGCTGACCTGAGCACCTGCCCAGCTATCAACTAGGAAATCAGCCAAAAGCCTCTTTCTTCCTGGCTGGGGAGGGACTGCAGAGCGCAGAGAAGAGAAAGAGAAGTCAGGTATCCTGGCTCTGACAAGCATGGGCACCACAAAAAAAAAACAAAAAAAAAAACAAAAAAAAAAACCAAAAAAAAAAACAAAGCCACCAACCTGTAGCAATGTGAAAATGAAGTAAAACACCACAACAACAAACAAGACAAACCCACAATCTTTTCAAGTTTAGTCCTGGGCAAAAATGTACTGCTAACACTAGAGTATATGCAACAATCACTGAAAAATTGACAGCAAATGGTACATTAACCTGAAAGAGGCCAATGTACATTAGCCTCCATTTACAGAGAGGAGCTGGAGTTAAACATTAAGGGCTAAATTGTCACTGTTACTTTTCCAACAGTCCTCCTAAAATTCACTAATTCTGGTTTGGGTATACAGAGAGGGAATTTCATTGCCAATGCTACGCTTGGGAACAACCTTTCCCACAAACCACACAGTACTTCCCACAGTGCTCATCCTCTTAGCAACAGCCAGAGACCGGGAATGTCTCAGGGCAGAACTGTCGATGTGCTCACACTGTGAGTCTCACAGCACAGTTTCCTGCCTTCCACCTGCACTGTTGACTGTACAGGAATACTGTACACCCTCCTCTGTGCACACTGCAAGATACTGGTCCCACAGTGTCTTCAGTTCTACATGCATGGCAAACTGTATGACCTTCTCCCTGTTGCACAAAGATGCTTGAAATCCAGCAGTCCTGTGGTTCATCAGGGTAGGATGGGAAAAGAAGCCTTAATTGTGGTGTTTTGCAATGGGTAGGAGTAAGGCACAAGGACATGTGAGGGCATTCACCACCATCTTACTGGTTTTTTGCTCACAAAGTATAAGGATAAAATGAAGGGTGATGACTCAGGCCCATATTTTTCTAGCTGGTAATAAAAAGAGAACTGTGGGACTGTGTCCCTAAACAAGCTCTTCATACACTTCATCTGATGACCTGTAAAACCTCTATAGGTGACTATACATCATCTCCTATCTGCAACAAGGGTTATCTCGTCCCTCCCACTCTTTCCCACACAACACTCTCCAGCCCGACTCCCACCGCACATGAAGCTGCCTGCCCATTCTACCCACAAGGAGACAAGAAGGTCACTTCCCAGAGCTCTGCCAGAGGACCCCTCTCCTCACACTCAGATTTCACACTGAAAGCAGAACTGTTCCCTTTACTCTCCTAGGGTAGAAGGCAGGACTCTCCCCTTAAGCCTTAACACAGGGAACAAAGGCACAGAGACCAAATCTCACTCCCCTCATTCCTGTCTAGACAGCGCAGTCTTGCCCCTCATATGTCCACTAGCACAGGGCAGGATTTTACCTTATGCCCCCGTCCCAGCTTTGTTCGTGAAAATTAAGACATGACATGGAGATACCTCAGCCAGCCCGCGCCCTACGCACCCTACCCCGCGGAGAACAGCCCGGCGAGCACTCTGAGAGCAGAGCCCAGGGCGGGGTCGCCCCAGCGTCCAGGGCCCACAGCCGTGGCCTCTGCCCGACTCGGAAATGGGGTATCACCACGAGTCCCCCATGACACTCCAGCTGCACCTAAGCCCAGGGACACTCCTGACCGCCCAACAGCCCTCCCCCATCGCCAGGTGTGCCCCGCACCCGGCCCTGGGATACCTCCGGTACCGCACAGCTCCCCGCGTGGCCCTCACCCGCCAGCAGGAGCGCCGCCGCCAGGCCTTGCTGTTGTTGTAGCCACCGACCCCGACCGCCTCTTCCCGGCCGAGAGTGACGGAGATGAAGTCCCGGCGCGGCGGTCCCGCGGCGGCGGCGGCACCCGAGTACATAGTGGTGCCTCAGGGGCCGCCTACCGCCATGGCCCCGCGGGACGGAGCGGCCGCTTCCGGCAACCGTTTCCGGTGCAGCTCTGGCGCCGGCGCGTCAGCACTCGGTGGCACCGGGGCGAGGCGGGACCCAGTGCTCCCCGTGGTGCCGCAGAGGCACCGGTCCTGAGGAAGCCCCGTCGGGATGGGCCCTCTACGCGGGACGGGCAGGCGGAGGTCTCAACCCGCGCTGCCCACTCGCCGAGTCGCCCCGAGGCCGCAGCCCTCGGCGTGGGCCCGGTCCGAGCTCCCCACCTACTTCACGAGTTCCGCCTTCAGGCCGGGGCGGGGGTGCTCGGGGCTGCGCTGATTTTGCCCTTGCCTCTCGCTGTCCCGGCGCACCTCGCCGAACCGCGCCCTGCCCAGCGAGGACAAGTGCCGGGGTGGGCAGTGAGGCAGAGGAGAGGCTGGGAATCCTCGCTGTTCTTCGGTGTCGTGAGAGTACAATATAGAGACTAGTCACAGAGTCATTGGTATGGAAGAACTGGAAGACGTGCACGTGTCAAAAATGAAGAGAGACCAGCTCTCACAGTGACTCAGCTCAGCTTTATTTGACAAACGACAATCTAGGGGCCGCGGGCTCACACCACCGCGGCTTCTCCGGGCGGCTCGGAAGGAGAAGCGCTGCTCCGGCGATCTGGGCCCTCGGAGGGCGCTAGCTGGAGCGGCGCGGCCAGAGCAGGGCTCTCCCGGCGGTCGGATCTTATGACCAGAATCTTCTCCCTCGCCTGAATGGTCCGTCGAACACTGCCAACCGCGCCTCTACCCCGATTTTTATGGGGTTCGAGGCGAGGCCTGATTGGTGGGTTTTTCAATCCTCTTTGCGGTTGGTCAGTTTCAAATTTTGGCTCGTGGCTGGCTCAAACGTCTAGGGGTGTGTCTGNTTCAAATACAAACTATTAAACAGTGTAACACTCACCAACTTTAACTTGAACAGTTCTAACAGTTTTATGCCTATCTATTTATCACACATGTGCGAGGTTATAAGGAAAATCAACTCAGTAAATGGCAATGGCCTGCAAGTCCCCGTGGAGCTGGGAGGAGGCCGCTGTGGTGAGGTGCAGCCAGTTGTGATAAATAGATAGGTATGATACTGTTAAAGCTGTTCAAGTTGAAGTTGTTTGAATGTTACTGTTTAATAGTTTGTAAGTCACTGTTGTATTTGAAATGTTTGCAAGTTTGGGAACCCCTTTGTATTCTTCCTGTTGCCCCCCCCCCCCAAGATGGCGCTGACACAGGGACCCCAGAATGAGCCATACAGTGCTTTTATTAAAACCTAGACACACCCCTAGACGCTCGAGCCAATCACGAGCTAAAATTTGGAACTGACCAACCACAAGAAGGAGTGAAAAACCCACCAATTGGACCTCACCTTGGTCCCCATAAAAGAGCAGGATAGAGGCCCGACTGGGGGTCTTTGACGGACACTCCTGTGAGGAAGAAGATCCTGCTCTGAGGATCGGATCGCCGGAACAGCACTCCTCCTCCTCTGTGCTGCCTGGAGAGACTGTGGAGGTGTGAACCATCTACCCCACGAGCCGCCCATTCCGCCTGTCCTTCCCAAATAAAGCTGAGTCATTTAAGCTGAATCACTGCGAGAGCTGGTCCCTCTACTCATTTTTCACAAGGTGGAGGGGGCACGGACAGTGTGGCTCCTCCCACCCACCTCGAGAGTGAGCATGGCCAAGGAAAACCCTGAAGTGCCGCTGCCTCTGGGAGGACCGGGAAGTGCTGTCTGATGGCATTATTAACTGATACTGAAAAACCGAGACACACGGTTTTCCAGCAGGCAATGTGGGAACATGGGCCTGAGAGCAGACAGCTGGAATCTGTGAGAGGATGTATGTGAGTGGATGAAAAGCAGCTTAACCAGTTGTGTAAATAAACCCTTCCATAAGACCTGGCACTGAATTCTGGTACGCAGCAGGAGGCACTTATCCCACAATTCCTTCCTTCAGCTGCTCCTCCACAGCCCCCCAGCCCTGTGTCACTCCCTCTACAGTTAAGAGCTCCCTGCATCTTCCCTGCAGAGAAGGAGGGACATACTTGGGGTAGGGAAGAGTATCATTTAGTGACGTACACATTCAGAGCCATAGCAGGACCAGGTTTGTAATAACTTCTAGCTCAGGTTCATAGTCCAACGGGAAGAAGGCAGCATTTAAGCAACTGCTTTAAGACTGCTGCTCTAAGTGCTGGCACTGAATTCACCTCCAGCTGTGCCTAAGTGGCAGGTTAGCCTGCATCATTTGAGCCCTTACATTTGGAATCCACCTCACAGTAGATTTCAAGATAAAACTGAAAATTTGGTGTTTTCTGAGCATTTCATGATTAAGAAAACTCATCAATCAAAAATCCTGGTAGATATGAACAGCACATCAACAAGCAGAAGAACAATTTAAGATGCCTAAAGCATGCGTTCATTTTTAGTATTAATTTTTCTATCACAGGAAACTTCATGTAACTTAAAAACATATTAATGTAACTTAAAAACATATTTAAATCCCCAGCAGGCTTCACATGAGTGTCAAGAGACAAACAGGGGGAGAGAGGTAAGAAAGGAACATTTGCTTCTGACATTTGCTGGGTTCAGCCCTAAACCCCCAAATGACAGCAATCTGCCATTTGTGAGGTATTACTGCCTTTCCCTACTGATTGTGCTATAAATAGAGCCCTGTTTAAGAAGTGCCTCTCATTGGAAAGCAAAGTAAAAGTTGCATTGCAGCGACTGCTCATTACCTACACACCAGCTGCGAGTGACTCAGAACCATATTACTCAAATCGACTTGAAATAAGACAACCACCACCTGCAATTAGACTCCCTTCCCTCAATAAACTAAGCTGAAAAGCTTGGAAAAAATATACAGCATTGCAGACAAGAACACGATGTTCTGTTTTCTGATGAAAAAATAGATCCCACAATGTCAGCCCCGTTCAGGAATTATCCTCTGCTCAGTTCCATATGCCCCTGTAATCTGAAGGGTGTGCACTGCAGCCTCCAGATAAACCACCACTGACACCATCCTGCAGCTGTGGTGACAACATTCATAGGGACAGAGACAAGTGTGTTTTTCTCACATACAAGAAACACAGACACATAGAAATCACACTAACGTCTTTATTGTTAAAAATGCTTAGATGTCCAGAAGTTTTTAGCGTACTACAGGCCTTCCCTTTGTTTTAGGTACTTTTTTTCATTTTATAATGCATACATAGACTTTGTTAGATACAGGACAGATTTTTTTGTTGAAGTTCTCTCAAAATTGTTTCTATATTCCTGTTTAAAATGTGAAAAGTCATAGAAAATAAAAAACCCAAGAGACAAGGCATTCAGCATTCTAATTTAGCTTCTTCTTGAAAACAACCTTGAAAACTGTGTCAGCAACTCTGTGTGCATGTAAGCTGAAGCTTCAAAAGAGAAAGAACTTTAGAAAAAGCAAGAGATCTTTCTTTATAACACAGCACAGTGTAAAGCAAACGTGCTTGAATTGCTGAGCAATACTCACAAATATACAACACAATTTATTCTCAGATACAAAACTTGACTGACAGGAATGGAATGTGTCATCGAAACACTGTGCAAAAAGACTACAGAACTGGGTGACAGGGACAAATGCTTCATTTATACTAAAAATGTGAATTACTGGCTGCACGTGCCAACTGAGGTAATCAGAACTGCCATTAGCTAGTCTGCATGTGTGAAAGCATCATTACTCAAGTTCATGCAGAAACACTTTACAACCAAAAGCTCTGATACTGACATTTAGATGCTTTCTTTGGAAAACCTGAGTATACTTACAAACTGCATTTACTCTCCAAGTAATTTTTATACTTCCCCATTCCCTTCTCTATTATTTTGAAGAGAGCTTCACATCAGAAATTGCAGAAAGTCATGGAACTTACTTATGCTCAATGAAATAGCATAAGCAATTCCTCAGTAGAAGCTGATGCATGAAATAACATTTCAGATGAAACATCCTTCTCACTACCTTCCCTAACAGCATATTTACAGGAAGAGTATGGAACATTTCTGATGCAAAGGCCAGCCACCAGAGAGCGCAGCTGACGCCTCCTCACCAAGGCTGAAACGACTTGGGTATGCTCAGCGCAGGTTCTGCATTAGATGGGCATGAGCTTCTCGGGGCAGTGTCCAAAAACTGAACAGGAAGAATCACTGGTGGGTCAAGGGTCAGGGGTACCCTGGGACCCCTGGCCAGGGCTGAGTTCACATAAGTTCTGGCAATTAGTGTCCTTCATTAACGGATGCTTATCTTTACATTATGGTTAGGAACATTTCTAAAAGAAAGGCATCTTTGGAATTATTTCCTAGGTGAAAGAGTGCTGGAAAATCACCTGGGCAAAAACTGTAGAAGTGGAGGCTAATGTTTTGCTGTGTACCCTGTTGATGCTGAGAATAAGTCTTTTTTTTTTTTT
>WEKY01033580.1:26629-39982 GCA_013390045.1 Picathartes gymnocephalus
TGTTTTGGTTAAGCACTAAATTCTACCATGGGGATTTGTTTCTCTTACTACTTTCAGTACTTCAAGAGAGCCTTGTCTGAGGGATATGGTATATATTAAACAGGAAATGGAAAGGAAAACTGTTATAGTCAGGAAGGGCAGAGGGTTGTGAAAATATTCTCTTTTTTTAAATTAAGAAAACCCAAGTCACTACAACTGTAAGGAGCAATCAGTCTAGGCATGGCACCAGCGAGCCCAGATACACAACTAGTCTGTTCTGCTTTGGACTCCAAGCCTCAAGCAATGCTTAGGCACAGCAACATCCCTAGATACAGCAGACTCTGTATGATCATCTTAGAAGATGCAATTGCTGAATTGGATCTTCTAATCAGCACATGATTAGGGAAAAAACTGACTGCTGGAGAGAAAACCTCAGTACCCAAAGTCCTTCCATACTTTTCAGGATGGGGCCTCAAACTGACTGCAGCTGTGCACACAATTTAGAAACAAAACCAAACCAAAAAAAACAACCACGCCAACACAAACAAGATACCTAACAAGGCACTGAAGATATTGAATCTTCTAGAAGGCAAAGCTGATTTATCAGGTCTTGACTGGCTCTTTTCCATATTCATATGCAACAGTAAGTAAGAAATGTAGGATCTGTTTAGCACCCAGAAAGTGTTAATCCACATTCACATCCAATAATACAAAACAGACTGAGGTAAAAGGCACCACCTTCAAAGTTACAAAACAGAACTGGGGAGCTTGCACACGTGTGTAATCACAACTGCTGCGAGGATTTGGCACCAATCAGACGCTACAAAGCAATTATTTTTATAATGCACTTCATAGCTGACATTTTAGTACTGTCAGTTCTTATAATGGATCTGACAAACATTGATCTGATTTGAGAGGAAAAGGCTTCCCACTTTAAGAATTTTCCAGCATTTCCACTTTGTTTTCGTCGAGTACAAAGGGAGAAGGGAACTCTTTGTTCTTCATGTACACCTCCAGACCCTGAGAAGGTGTGAGAACAGTATTGTTAGGCTGTAAATGCACTATTTTAAGTCCTCAAGGAATGACTGACGAAGGTCAAGGACAGGCAACAGTAGCAGTTTCCACAGTGACAAAGTGTTTCAGGGGTTCAAGAAGCAGGGGCGATAAGGAACCCTAAAACCTGATGTCAGAAACAAGTTTCTTGGGGGGACAGCATGGGAAGGTGTGTCCTTAACTGACAGAATAATCCTAGCAATGAAAAGCCAAATTGCTGTGTTTCCATTTTGTTCTGACAACCGATTGATTGCAATGAGTTCACCACCTGCATGTGTTGAGGAATACACCTAGTGCAGGTAGCTGGCTTGCAAGTTAACACATGTGGAAACCTAGCAAACAGTGCCCACACATTCTCCTGCAATCTACTATTTCTCAGCCTGTCCATCTAACACAGGGAAGTTCCTATTCTCACTACTAAATGAAAGCAGGTTTCTCAGGGTCAATTATTTTCAGAGGGACAAACTTGAGAAATGGCTTCCCTAAAGCCAACACACACATCACACTTCTCAGTCAGGTTTCACTTACTGTGGGACATGGGCACAAATGAGCACAGAACCCATTTTCTAATTTGAATATTCTGCACTTCTCATTAAGACCTCAAAGTGCTCGTGAGTCTTAATGAAACTGCAGTCTTGCTGCAAATCTCATTTTACGGATGGCTAAAACTGAGAGTGAACAAACTGCTGAAGAGTAAATCATAATGGAACCACATTATGGTAACACAGAGCCCAAGTCCCTGTTTCCTTGATCTTACAATTTCTCAGCAAGCCCAGGCTAAAGAAAACACCTGTGTTCAGAAGGCAATCAGATGCATACCTGCACACTCTTAAAACTGCCTCCATAGATAGTTATTCTTACCTCTCCAAAGTAAGACACTAATGGAGAAATCTCACACACAGCTGGAGGATCTTCAGTTCCTGGGAGACTAAAGAAGAGAACACAGGATTAACTTCCTGCCATGCTTAAAAACCAATGCATATTCTTCAAAAGATTGTCCAGAATAGGATATCCAGAAGGATAAGACATTTGTTATAGTCACGTGCACCAGACATTATGTGAAAACAACGTGTGAAAATAAAAAGGAATTAGCAGGTCCCAAATGTTACCCAGCAAAACATTTTTTGCTGAGCACCCCTTTTATAGAGATGCTTTTGAAGTAAAATGAACAGCCTGTGGGTTTATTGAACTATGAGTTGATGAAGTAATGGCCCCATGGAGTAAAAGCAGCTTTCCATTACACATGATTCAGGAAGGTATCCGAACTGGTAATCACTCTAACAACCAATCCTTAAGCCCACCTGAGAATCCTGTTGGGGCCACAGTCAGAAAAGCTGTCAGGGCCTACGAATTTAAATTCCTTGCATTGCTAAATCCAGAGTGATGGAAAAGGCTGCCCCTGTCTAACAAGGTGCTATAGGAAGGTGTGGATACTGTCAGTGACAGGAAGGGCCAACTCATTACCCCAAGAGCAAGGATCTGCCAGAGAGAATGCCCAGAGCCCCGTGTGCTAATTACCTGGGGCACCCACAGTCACAAGAGGAGCAGGAACTGTAATAGACATCAACCTGCATATCCAAAGAGGACCAGCTGAACAAAAATCATGCTGAGCCACCCTGTGACTACACTAATGCCCGGTTTTGGAGAGCCCAGCATGTGCCATTGGCCAGCTGGCACAGCTGAGCGCTTCCGGCAGAGAAGCTGCAGAGAAGGTCACAGAGATTTATACCTGTGTTTTTCTGGTATCCTGCAACCATTTTCATCCACAAATCTGGCCCCAGCCTTGAGAGCCCAGCGGTAATGCTGGGCCAGGAGGGCTTGCCGAGCAGTGGTAGGAGTATCTTTGTCAGCTGTGTCTGCATTTTTTAGTGGCGAGAACTCCTCTTCTCTCAGAACTTCAAATGCCACAAAATTCCTACCAGCAAAGGGAACAAAACAACGATCATGAAAACCGGAGCTAGTCATCAGCCCCACTAATGCAACAACATTCATGGTGGAAAGGCTTATATGTAATTTTGGGAGAAGCACTATATGCAGCCTGAGGCAGTCAAGTCAAGGGAAGCCCACCGTCCATCTGAAGAGCCTAGGACTACCAGGGCTGTAGAATGGAAAAACACAGGAAGCCTTGTCTCTTTGGGAACATAACAGCAGCCTCTCAACCTACCGGAGCTGTGTTCAGGGGAGATAAAAAGCAACAGTTCTGAAGAGATGCCAGAGAAACATCTTTAGGCAATGGGAGGTTCTTTGACAAGACAGCTCAGAGCACAGCAGGACAGAGAGCACAGCACTGTCCAGAGCTTAGGCACAGCACAAGCAGTACACTCACTGTAGAGCACCCCACCATGCCCCAATAAATGCCCCCTGCCTGGGAGTCTGTAGGTAAGGACCAACTAAGGACACCAGTTCCCAGGAAGAAATTAGCAACAAGGGAGGCCACACAGGTGAATGTGAAGTACACCTGTTTACCAGAAATGGGAATGCAAATCAAAAAGCACCACAGCAACATCTGCGCATTTCTGCACTTCATGTGTGAAGAACAGCTGCCAAGGTGGTTTTGAGCTGTTAAAAAAGCACAAGGAACCACTGCTTGCAAATGAGTCTTGTCATGGCTCAGAACTCAGCAGTGTTCCCATCATCCTGGTTTCGTCTTTAGTTTGATACTACTTTATTTAACACATGTTGGGAAACAGAGACTGGTTCAAACTTTGAGCTCTCTATTCTAAAGGAAATAATCTAGAAAGATAAATACTATCCCCAAACAAAGATAATTCAGTTTGCCTGAGGTCTCTCTTTGGCATTTATTTAAGCCTAAAGCAGAATCTTCACTGCTGAATTTGAGATCTTGGAAAAATAGATTTTATAACAACACTTATGCTTAATTGCTAAAATCCCACATTTCCTAGACACAAGTACCCCTGACTACATATGTCACAGCAATCCCAGCTATGTTGTAGAACCTGGAAAGTGAACACTGACAGTTCCCACAGCAACTGTAACTTGGCCCCACAGTGCTTAAGTAAACAGTTTTCTGAGCACAAGGGGTGCGAGCTGAGCCCTGGCATAAGAGCATCCAAAAATGTAACCAGAGCTGCAGTTGCCATGGAAGCCACAATGCTGAAAGACCCATTTTTTTTGCAAGTCTGAATACTCCAATATGGGCTTCATTGGCTTTGCACTCGATTTCCTTTTATTTTTCCCTGGCTGGCAGAGGCCAGGCCAGCCAACACACCCTCAGCAGGATGACCAGTCTGGGAGCAGGGTTGGTGCAAGCACTGAGTGCCTTGTGAGCTCCTCTTAGAGCCTGCAGCATTACTGTTTGATTGGAGCTGGGTGTAGATCCAACAACCTTCCTAACAAGCCACCCACAAACAATGTGCTCCCTGGGATGGCTTGTTTCAACCTACAGTCATTCAAACAAACACTGAGAAGGGGAGGAGAAAAGTAAAATTATGTCTATCACTAACTTAGAGAACTGGAACACATCAAACACAAACTTCTCCAGCTTTATCCCGTTCGGTTTCAGTGGTTTTACCAGATTTCCCTCCTTGTCAATGTAGGGCACCTTCTTTATGGCTACATGATGCTTCAACTGTGACTCCCATTTCCTGCAAAAGGAGAAGAAACATTTTATTTAGTTCAAGCCCATTTAGAAAAAAGCAACACACCTGAGGGAAGCAGATGGCTTATTACTGCTCTGAGTCAACTCTCAATCATTGTGGGCGTTGCTCCCTCCCAAGTGATGCAAGTCACATCCAGGAAACGCTTCCTGGAGCAGAGCAGCCTGGCCATGGGCTCTCTCTGTACCACTGGGACATGACAGTCAGAGGAGAGGGAGAACTTTGCATCAAGCTGAAATTGCAGGCAGAGGTTACAAAAAAAAAGAGGCAACCCAAATTGTTACCTGATTGGGATGAAAACAGAGCAGAGCAGATCCCTCACCCAAGGGTGGTTCAAGCTCTTCTGGAAGGTTGTACAGCTGCTCACTGAATGCACAGCATCACCCCATTCCCCAACACCAAGGTGCAGACCTCACTCTCTCCTGCAAACTCTGTTGTCCCAAGCGTTGGCATGGGTGACATTCCCACTGGAAATCCATGGTGTGAGGCTGCATCACTGACCACACTGCAGCCCACCCAGCTGCTCACCCTTGAAGGCCCAGGAAGATGGTGCACTGGTATATCTCAATTGATTTAGTTACAGTGAACCTGGGAACCTCTTCCTTGGGTAGGGCCTGGAGAGCATGCTGGGGCTGTCAGAAAGGGGACTGCTTGGAAGAGAGAGGAGGTGAAAGACAACCGCCAGCTGAAATTACAGAGTGGGAAACAGGAACACCCAGTCTTGGAGGCATTTCTGGGCTGCACAGCCACCTAGAAGGTCTGCTGGGACTTACTGGGCCACTGTTTCCAGGAACTCAACAGTGAAGAAGTGGTTACAGATGTTGCCAGCACTGAAAATCAGTCCCCCCTCAGGGCACTGCTGCTGTGCAGTCTCCGGGCTGATCTCGCTGTACTCCACCACCTGGTACACCCCATCCACACAGCACACCACCCCAACAGGCTCTGTGGGGCAGGCCTTCTCCACCACCTGCAGCCACAGGACACACGTTTATGACAAAGAGGAAGAAAATTCCAGGACTATTCCAACTCCCAACTACAAACAATCCCACATGACTGTTGCCTGCTGATCATCCAGCACCTCAGGGCTGTGCAAGGGGCACAGAGCAGTCTGGAGGCACATTTTGCCCAACAATTCAACATAAATCCCAGTACTCAACCACTTAATTTGACAGTTTCTCAGAAGATAAACCAGTTAAAGGTAATTAGCATGCTGGGGGGGCACTTTTCTTATCAAGGACTAGGATCTGGCATTAAAAGAAAGCTGTTTGCAGCTATCAGCCTTCAGCTCCCCATTTGCCTGAACAGTGCTAATGACTCAAGTAACACAAATTTCTCTTCACGCATCAGCTGCTTTAGGTTAACAAAATCCAGGCTGTTAAGGCTTTCCCCATCTTCCACAGCAGAGCATAAGAAATGCTTCCATTAGACTTAAAGGTGCATTTGTAGAACACAACCCAGTCCAATATGGCTTCTAGACAGCCCAATTCCCTTTGTAGAAAGGGCTGGGTGTAGAGGTGAAGCAATTCCAGCATGTAGTTTCCTGTGCAGCTATAGTCCCTGCTCTAACTGAATTTTATTTTCCACAAAAATAAAAAAAAATCTGTTCTGGGAAGAACAGAGGACACCCACGGGTAGGGATTTGAAATGTAGTGCAGGCAGCAAGCAACTCTAAATCTGCTCAGAGTGAGCTGCTGATGGGCAAAAGGTTGAACACCGCAGCTCATATAAGCACCCCGCAGCCAGCAGCTTCCAAACGTCATCAGACCCAAACTCCCTGTAGGAAACCAGCCCAGTGCTAGCACTGCTTCACCTTTGCACCGCAGTCTGCCCCTTTGGAAATACAGAAACCTATGAAGACTGGATCTGCCATTTTCACGAGGATATTGTCCACACAGTATACATGGACATACTGGATTCCACGCTGCTTCATATCATCCAAGATCTTATTATCCATCAAAGCACGGTATAAGCCACCATTGCCATCTATAATGCAAGAAAAAAGAGAAAGTCTTGGCTCATTAGTGACTTTGGGGTGGGCTTTTTTGTAGCTAACACAGCAAAAGCAGAAAGTACTGAACAAACTTTCTCGAACAGAAGAGCAGGGAATGCTTTCTAGCCAAGAGCCACTGGTACTAGGTTTTATTTCCAGTTCTGCCACACAGTTCAGGGGAGCATGCTCCTCTCTTCACCCCAGCTCTCTCACTTGAAGAGAGGGACCATGGGGACGAGCCTCACTGAGCAGCATTACAAGACTTTATGAAGGCTAGTAAGATCCTCAGAGGGAGAATACTGAAGGGCAAATCTATGCAGAGGGTGGGAAAAGTCTTTTACACTTCTCCTCCAGTACAGGGCAAAAGCTTATTTATTCTCCTGGAGAAAGACTAAAATAAATCTTATTCTCTGTTTATCTTCTCCCCACAACTTCTCAATGCCTTTTTAAAGGCCTGAACTGCAACTGTACAAAAGACACCTGCATGTTTATCACAGATCACCCATTTACAGTTCCTCCTGGGATGCCCCTGTCAGCTCGGGAGAACCACTCTGCAGCTGCAAAATGGTCCCAACAGGGCTGCTGTCACTAAATCTCTAATCATGTCTAGGTTAAAAGAATATTACAAGGTGAGACACTGCTGTCGTTTTGAAAAGAGTTCATCTTGCTGCTTTTTTACGCATTTCCAGCTATCAGCCTTGAGCTCCTGACCTTCACCACAGGAGGCAGCACCCCAGAGACCTCACAGAGAGCTCTGCTGATGCACCTTTTTCCTACCCTGCAGCCACAGCACTCCTAATCCTGCCAATACTCCCAGACTTGGATAAAAAACATGTGCTGTGGTCAAATCTCCAGCAAGAACTAAACAGAGGTATGCTCCTGATTACCAATCTGAAACATTAGCAGAACCTTTCCACATTAACTGGAAGCATCAACCCTGACCCCTAAAGCCTGCTGTGTGCCTGGGCTGGCTGATGGCCCATAGCAACTATCAACACACCTAACGGTACTGCAGTATGGAAGAGCAAACAGCAGGTACCTGGAGCCATGGCAATCTTCCCCTTCTCCTCCAAGATGGCCTTCCCATCAAAGGTGACAGCAGGCAGCATCCTCTGTTCAAACATGACGACATTGCATCTATCCAAGTTGAAGTAGTTGTGTTGTACAAAAAACTCTTCTGTTGGCTCCAGTGTGAACTCACTTGTCATGATGTACCTGGGCAGGAATGGAGGCTGGGCAATGAGAAGGAACAACACAACAAAAGGCCAAAACCACAAACTGACCACAAAAGAGAGGAATCCCAGCAGTATGAAATGAGAGACACTGCAGCATCCTATGGTGAGCAACTGCACATGAGAGCTCTCCTCCAGAACTCATCCTGCAGTAAGGCTGCATGGGGTCCTATGACCATATCAGGGTATGATCCTACCCTGGCCTAGCTCCAGCCAGCACAGAAGAGGCTTGCCCTAAACGTGAACAACATCAGGATATTTGGATGAGCTGGCAAACAAGACGAAGGGCAGAAAACAGCCTCATTCACTCTAGATTCAAACTGATGTTAAGTGTCTACAGAAACCCTGACCAGTTCATTCTGCCAGCACCTCTTCAGTGCCAAGACAAACAGCAGTATTTTCATATGTTGGCTGCATGGTTTGGTTTTGTCTTAAGTTTTTCTATTTCCTCCTTTCCTTTCAGCTCCACATTGCTTCTGTCTTTTCCTACACTATACTCCTTCACTACTGTCTAAAAGCCACCTTCATCATCTACCTGTAAAATTCTTCAACAACTATCAGCATAGAAATATAAGGTCCTCTGTCAACATGAGGAAACAACACAGGAGAGCCTGGACCGCAATTCCTCATCCCAAATTTACATCTCTGTAGCACAACATAGCCTGGGCCCAGGTGTACCGGAGCAGCAAACTGCTTCAACTGCCTCCTCACCCTTGGGAGGGGACCTCGAAGCAGATGTGGCATCTTGCAAATAATCCATCCTGGCTTCCAGCAGCACCAGGGATGATGTATTTGCAATTCAGGTCCTGTATACAAGGCTTCCGGAAGAAGCACAATATGGACTCACCTTCCATGAGGAAACAATGTATGAATCAACTTTGACCTCCAATTTGTAAAACAATGTGGCAACCTAAAGCCCTCAGACACCTGCTCTTTCTCTGCCAAAACCTTGCCTCAGACGAGACACTGATTCCATAAGGGTACTTCTACATAGTCTTCATGGTCTAACAAAGAACATTTAGCAGAAAACATTTCCAGACATATCTGCAGTGCCTTCCTCTCATCCACCACATCTCATAGGGAATTCACATGTTGCACTTTGCCCAGAGCTCATCTCTTTTGAAAGCCAGGAGCAGCCAGCAGTACTGGCAACTGTAAACAGTGACAGCAGGAGGTGGCCTGAACACAAAGCAAGAAGTTTTTTGCTGTGGCAGAGATTACGGGCAAGGGACAAGGACGGGAAGAGGGGCTTGGAAGGCAAGATATAGGTTCTCCTCCATGCAGGAACCTGAGAAAGCAGAAATGGATGAAATTTCTTGTAAAGCATCTGAAACAATCACTGAGAAGTGCTGTTTACAGTGTTGCCAGTAGCTGCTTGGAAAGCCAGCAAAGTACAGCAGTTCGGGTTGTGGTCAGTGATGCAATGGCAGTACTCAATCCCTCAGGTCTGTAGACATGGACCTGCCACCTCTCATCCCTCTGCACCCTCCTCCAGCCACTGGCATTGCAAATCCTGCCAACAAAAGGCTCCCCTTGACCTGTCTCTGTATAGCACCCAGCTCAGTGCTTCTTGAAGACAACATGGGCAAGGCTGGAATGCAAAAGCCCTGCACAGCAGGTCTGGCTCTCGGTCACCTACCAGGGAATGGCACACTTGCAGTGGTGTCTCTTGCCAGCAAGCTGCTCCACTTTGCGGATTCTTTCTGCTTGGATCTGGTACAAGTTCTTCCCACTGGGCAACCCCACGTTGTACATGCCCTTGGGATAGCTGACTCCCAGGCGGGTTCCTTGTCCTCCAGCCAAGAGCAGCACTGCCACCTTGTTCTGTGAGATCTGATGTAAACCTAAACAGGAAAAGAAGCCCAAGAGAACATAAGAACCTCCAAAGCAATCAACACCCCATGTTCTTCTCCTCAGCCTTTCTGCAGAGTTCAGGCAACAGTCAGAAGCTGCCAGTTCAATGCTGGCAGTTTAGACAGAAATATGCCACTGCACACACAGGAGAAAATTTGTTTTATCTCCTGGACGTAGCCGTTTCCTCACCTAAAGCAACAACTGGTGCAAAAACAGACAATAGCCATGAACTGCAGCTTAGGAGATTCAAATTAAGATACAAAATCTTTACTAGGGAGGTAGTGCAACACTGGAAAAGACATCCAGAGAGGAAGGAGATGTCCCCTAAGGTTTTCAAGGCTTACTTTAGTAAAGCTGTAGCTGACCTGGCCTTGGGCTGTGTACAGTTCTGTTCCAAATGCGGGCTGGACTAGAGACCTCCAGAGGTCCCTTATCATTTCTATTTCCCAAAGAAGCCAAGTCTCATCATCTTGAGTAAAGCATGAGAATTTCTGGAATCTGCCTTAATCAATTATCTGTACCTGTGCTCCAGCTTCAGTAGAAGCTGAAGACACCTGCAGTCAGGGCTAGTAACACAGCCAAGCCTGCAGGAGCCACAATTTCCACAATCTAATTGAAACCAGTGTCAGTGCTCCTAGCAAACCAGGAAGTCCAGAACCTGGGAAAGAACCAGAGCGCATAATGAACACTCAGCTCACTCTCAGACTTTCGTCCCTGCCTTCTCCAAAGTCAGCATCACAATAATGACTGACAACTGTGAGAAAGATTTTTCATTAAGGTACACATTGTTTCTCTGGGAATGCAAGGAACATAGGGCTTGCCCATGTCAGAAGCCACAGCTCTGCTGCAGTAGGTACTAGGGCATTCTGCCACTGCACAGCACTGAACTGCCACTGCTCCTGCAGTCAAGGACAGCCTGTCGAACACCCCAGCCTTCAGCAAACACCCCAAATTAACCACAGCTGAGGCTAAAACACTCTTGATTTGGACTGAAAGATATGGGGACCAAATAAATTGAATTAGAAAAAAACAGAATTGGGTTTATGCTAATCTTTAAATAATCGGCTGTTTAAATGAACAATAGAGCAAAAATACCAATCGCTGTTTTAACAACCTGGCTGGATTTTAATTCTGTTTAGAACTGCAGCTTCCAGCAATTTTTTCAGCAAAGACTTAGTTGTCCATGACTTTGTAGTAACACAATTCCCCTTCCCATGCTTAAAAGTTTCAGTCTCACCACAGCAGTAACACAAGTCCTTCTCCCCAAACACACCCCTTCCAAAAAGGCTGGTGGTGTCCAGGCACACAGGGAGCTGGTTCCACCGCCATGGTTCTGCTGTAGAACAGCCTCTGGGGTCACAGGGCCACAGGAGTGAGAACTGGCAGCCACCTCTGGAGATCTTCAGTCCTCCAAGTGGGATTATGAGAGCTCCCTGAGGAGAAACCTGTGGGTGGAAATCTTGGGATTTCAAAGTTTTAGGAGGTCCTTGGATAGCAGTGGAAGCTTGAATAGGTTTAAATTTGTAATGTAAAAGACATGGAGGATCTGGGTGAGCTGCATGGTGATGCAAATAAGACATCCAGCATTTCACAACAAACCACAAGCAATACATGGCTCCTTTGTGCCTCCACTGAGCTGCCTATGAGACTCAAAGTACAGAGCAGAGGCTCTCAGGTATTAGTTACACCACGAGCACTTGCCCCAGTCCCATCACATGGTTTTCCTGCACGCTCAGCTGTTTGCCAGCGCAGGGCACCACTGCAGAAGAAGGGAAAGACCTGAGTGGAGGGGCGCCAGGGCATGGCTCCAAACCTTCTTGAGGCATGGCTTGGGAGGTGGCTCTTTCCCTACTGGGATCCAGGACAAAAAGAATTTATGGAGCGCAAAAAAAATCCTAAAAAAGTTGCCCTGTGGGACACTTCCAAACTGTTCTGCCCAATCCCTGGAAATGCTCAAGGCCAGGTTGGACAGGCCCCTGAGCAATCTCATCTAGTGGGTGGCATCCACACCCATGGCAGGAGAGTTAGAACAAGATAATCTTGTCTTTAATATCCCTTCCAACCCAAACCACTCTGTGATTCTGTGAAACAGGCAATTAAAACATGTTTTAAAAATTATTTTTCTTTAAAATAATCTAGAACTGAAACTGCTTGAGCTAGTATTTCACAGCAATTTAAACCAAAGCTGCTTGAGGTCTGAGCTCAGCATTTGCTGGTCTCAGTTGCTGTAACATGGGGGGTGCTGCTTTGGGGTGCAATTGAGATTCACCCACCAGTGGAACAAGTTGGGCACTTGACCCACTGCATCTCCCCCATGCACTGCCAGGCTCACACCAATACACACAGTCAGGTTCTGACGCAACAGACCACATCCCAAAGATCTCAAATTAGACGTTTCTGCAGAGCAACAGATTGTGACCAACAGCATCATTCACATGACACTCTGGAGTGAACACGATATTGGGAAAGTCAAGGAGGTCCCCACTTTGCCCCACAGCATCCAGGAGCTACAATTCTCAGCCGCAGCTCACAGGTGCCACAGCTGGCGTCACCCCACTGAAATGCAGATGCCCCAGAGGAGAGAGCAGTTCTCAGAAGTTTTCCACGCTGTAACAAGGGGATGGGATCTGCCCAAGGGGGAGCTGGCATCTCACACCCATCTCCTGGAGGGGCCTCTCACTGCAGGGACTGAAACCTCAACCTCAGCAGAACAAACCCAAGCCCAAAGCAATATCACTGATAACATCAATGATGTAATTTTTTTTACAATCCAGCAGACTGACAGGGCCATATTCCAGGAGGGCTCACCATGGTGCACATGAACAATCCAGACAGGGGAGTGCATCCCATCACTTATGGCATTCTCAGTATTTATGGTACAACCCTCCAACCCAGACAGTTTTTCCAAGTTCTGATCTTAAGTCACCATGAAAACAAATAACCCCAAAAATTTGAGTAAATAGCTCTGCTCCAACTTCCCATCTGTAAAATTGCTAATATTCACAACTAAAGTTCATAAGCACTGACTCACCTGGCTGTAATGGAAAGATCTATCCCCTTAAAAAAAAAATCCAGCTTATTTTCCACAGCATATAAAATACAAACAGCTCAACTAAACAGAAAATGTGTTGGCTGCTGAGATACCCATCAATGCTGCAGTCAGTCCCACTCTGTATAAAAAGAAAAAAAAAAAAAAAGATTTTGTAGGAGGAAGAGACTGGTCTTGCAAGAACAGACTGAATTCTTACTGAACAGGCACATCAGTCCCATTATAACAGCAGCCAGCAAGAGAAGAAGACTCCAAGCTTTTCAATTGTGCAGATGTAGCGGGTTGGGCTTTTTCCTGGCCAATGCACCAATTTATGTAGTGGTTTTACGTACGCTGGCCTCCTGTGATGAGATAAGGATTAAGAGAAATGTAAAGCAAGTCCAAACCTTGAAAGATAAAAGATAGTTTATTAACAGAACTACGGACAAAAGAAAAAAACCAAAAGAAAATCAACCCCTAGATGTTTCTCTTCCCCCACCTTATTTGTCTTTCCGTACCAACACTTCTTTTTCCATTAACAACCTAAGAAACCAAAACTTAAAGGTCTTTGGTCAGTTTACCATCTTTGAAACAAACTTT
>WEKY01033581.1:0-29538 GCA_013390045.1 Picathartes gymnocephalus
TTAGGCTGAAAGCAGCTGAAAACACAAGTGCAGTTTTCTCAGAGACTACTTGGCAGTTTTCCTCCCTCTCTTCCACATCTGTAACATATTTCAGTTTAGACAGCCACCCAAGAAGAGAGGCTGCTTGGCTTCCTTCAAGACTAAGTCTTGAAGTGCAAGAAAATGAGGTGCTGCAGGCTAGGTGTCAGGAAAGACAGTCCAGCTTACTGTAGAGGAAGTTGGCTGCTGTTTATGTAACCTGAGAGAACATATCATGGTCAAAATAGGTTTGAATAAAAAACTAGAATAGATTCATCTTGGCTCAGCAGTGGCCCTGACCCCACAGCCCTTGAAGCACAAGCTATGTAATAATGGTGGTTTGGTGGCAGAGTCCACCCAGAACAATTAGTCTAGTTGAGGATGTGAATTCAACCCCAAGTTCCGCCTTCACTCAAGCTTGTAACTTAACCAGTTTCAGGGCCTGGATCACAGATGCAGTCTGCCAATGTATTCTCACCATTTTCTGTTGTATCTGCTAGAACAGTTACAAATTCTTTTGTAACTTCACTGTAAAGGAACATCTCATCTTGCTGCAGGAAATGGTTGTGTGATTCAGGAGTCTTAGTGATTAAAGGGGAACAAAATTAACAATGACAGACAACTGGCTCTGCGTTTTTTTTTTGGACCTCACTGAACCTAGGGTCACTCAGCTACTGAAACATCACCATCCACATTGCTGGAAAACAAAGGGAAAAGTCCCGGAAGGAAAGAAGAGTCCAGGCATGTTATCCAAGTCAAAGTAGAATATTTATGTAACTGAAAGTAATGACACTTGTAGCGCAATGACAAGCCCCAGTTTCTTTATTTCTGCTTGGAAATGAACCATCTTCTTCAAAACATTTGTGCTTTGCTATCATGTGCCTGTTCTGCAGTCCCCATAATGCACACTTCACTCTACTGAGGATAAGGAAGCACCTCCTTGGAGTTCTACAGGTAAGTTACTTCTTCATTTTGTAACTTGTGTGATATAAAGAATTCACTCAAAGCATCTTCATTTAAGTGTTTCCAACTGCTGGATTTTTAAAGTCACATTAATGTGACTCATTAATCTCACCCCAATCCCATAAATTAATGATTAATCCTCATTGAACCCCCACCCCATGAATAAGCAAAGTGCAGTGCTCTTGAACTATAACAATGGCTTCAAGCAGGACTTCATCACAGAAAGAAATTTTGCTAAGAGAAAAATATGATTAAAAAGAATACAGAAAGGTATGGTCTCTGAAACGTAAAAAAAAATATATACTGGCACTTTATGAAGGCACAACAGGAACTACCTCAGGCATCCAACCAACAGTCTTTGGTCACATCCAGAAAAGAAGGGTCCCCATTTCAAAGGCAGCTTGATAGAAGACACCTATCAAGGAGCACATGGTAAGTGTCATTACAGCAAACACAGGTGCAACACTTCTCTCATCAGGCTCAGCACTAGAGCAGCTTAGTTCAGAGGCCCACCCTGACAGTGAGTAGCAGATGGGCTGTGTCAAGCAACGATGTGTGGTGGCATGTGTCACAATGTGTCACTGTTGCAAGGTAGAAAACCAACAAGGTCCGTTTTTCTGTGACAAAAGCTTCCAGCATTTGGGGGTTTTTCTGTATTTACATTTCTTCCAATAGAAATAGGCAAACAGATGAAAGAAGTGGTGTGATGGGTGCATCTCAAGGCTCTGACCACACACAGTGTGCAAGGGAGAGTGTGGCTACAGGCAGCTCTCCTTCACCCCAGTACTACAGGTAGCCAGGGCTAGCATGAGTCTACATTGCCTTGATTTCTGGCAGTTTCAGGGGGGGCCACCCCTGCCATTTATAGTATGACACCAGCTGCTTGGGCACTTCAGCCAGAACCATCTGGGAAAGTGCTTCCTGGGGAGCCTGAAAAGAGAATGAGGAGAATAAATCAGAAATACCACAGAGAACAGATTTATTAGCCTAGTGAAAAAATCTCTTAGAGAATTCGGAACACCCCCCCCCCATTCTGTTCTCAGAATTGCTTGCTACAGCTTTAGGAGCACTTCCAGTCAGTCTCAGTGAGCACTGTTGATGAAAACCACTTGTTCTCATCTCAACTTCAGACCCATATAGCCTTTATATGGCCCTAGTCTGAGTGAAAAACTGCCCCAGCTACTAAGCAATGTCTGTTATTTTGGGTTTTCATTTGAATCACTCAACCCAACTGACTGTGCAAAGTGCGTGAATGCCAATGCCAACAGTGGAAGTCAGAGAGCTGGGGAGTGATTGGACTGCTTTCAACAGCAGAGAAGACTGATCTCAACTTCAATCACTCATGGGCCTCAACATCAAAGACTGACAGTATGATCTCAGTTCCTTGCCTAAATGTTCACATCCCAGGACAAAGAACATCCTCTCTAACCCTGCAATAGCCAAGAGATAGTATGTGAGATCAATTATACAATGAGAGCTCTCAAGAACTGCAAGACAGCAAGACACCGCTTTGAACACAGAAGCCAACATCTCAACTCTCACTGGGAACAAGCAGCACAGGCATGCCCACTGAGCATGCAGCTTGCTGCCTTGTCAAGACTATGGTCATTTTTAGAATGCATACATCCTGGCACTGGGACTCTTGTGAATTTTAAAACGTACATTTTTGAACCGTTGGAAAGGCACAAACTGGACAATGTCCCATGCAGCTGGCTCTCCTGTCACAGATTTCAGAACACCACTGTCTCCATCAAGGAACTCCATTGCTTTAAAATCGGCTTCACCAACACCAACAATGATGATGGACATGGGCAACTTAGAGGCATTTACAACTGCTTGCCTAGTTTGGTCTAGATCAGTGATCTCTCCATCTGTGATGATCAGCAAGATAAAGTATTGCTGAAAAACATGAGAAAGCATCCAGTTACGTATTTCAACACCAGAGCTCACATAACTGAAGGTAGACAGAGCACTCCCTTAGGCTAAGAAAGAAAACTGATGTTGCTGTGATTGAGACAAAACCAGAACATTAAAGAAATTTATGTTCATTTGTATTTTTTCCTATGTCTAATGATTTTCACTGTGCACTTCCAATTTTCTCTGTACTAGAAAAAAGAGGAAGAATTAAGTTCAATTTATAAAGAACAGTTACATCAATTGGCAAAAAGTACTAGAGACAAAACGTACTACTAAATCAACACAGCTGCATACAGAATTCACTGATAGGTGCTGTTTTACTGACTGACATTCAGAAAGGCTAGAGATATTTAATATCCCTGCAGTATAACTCAAAAAGCCTCGGTTCTTTTGTTATCAATAATCTAAATTAGAAGCATTAGAAGTATTAGAAATCTCAAAACACAGCAGTGACAAATAACATGAGACATTCCAGAGATAACACAAAGGGAAGAATACAGGAGATTTTCCAGAAAGAAAGGAGTACCTCAAACCAATGTCTTAGTGTGGTAAAGTGCTTAAAATTTGTATCATTTTCCAGAAACTAAAGTTTAGTACCTGGTTCTGAAATGAGCAACTGCTATTTTATAGCAGCTATTTACAGACTTCAAAGGAGGCAAACACAATAAAAATAAGAGAAAACGGAATTTCCAATTCCAAAGCACAGCTAACACAAATTGCTGTACCCGAATGCTGACAGATTCTTTATTTATATAGGTTTAAATCTGAAAGAAAAAGTAGAGACATTTGACACAAGAATTAGGAAGATTTCCCCAAATTGCTGCAAAGGTTAAAAAATACCCTCAGAAATGCAAGAAATGGATCTCCTTAGTCGAAGTATCTCACAGCATGGGAAATGTATTTGATAGACACAAAAACAAGTAGCACCAAGAATACTGACACAGCTAGGTGATAAAACAAGTAGCACAGTATATGTTAAATTTTTTTCTGATTGGTCTGTCAAAATGAAATCAGCTAAAAATCTATCAGGACATCCAAGTCCTTCATCCTTAAGAAAAATTAATTAAGTTTAAAGAAATGAAGTTAAATTTTAACAGCAACCATGGCCACAGGAGCACACAAATGAGCCCATGACCATAGAGATGCACAGATGCTCTGCAATCAGCACACTGACTGAACAATTCTCAGACTCCATGCCATTATGGTGGGATGGATAGTCAAGCCCTCTGGTAGTTTCTTAGAGGCTTTTTCTCAACATTGAGAGCAAAATTGTTTGGCACAAAACTCTATTCTATGTGCATGCCCTACAGGTGACAGAGCTTGGTAAGAGAAATTAGAGTGAGGCAACTGCTGCCACAGTCCAACTGGTCTAACAGTCAACCCAGCACCCCTGTACAATGCAACAGTTAAGTACAGTGCAAGCAAACAGAGAGAAATAAGTATGAATTTATTGAGCAATGAAACTAATGTGACTGTCTACCCAGTATAGGTTCATATCAGTATGTACCAAGAGAGCACCAACATGCTCTCTGTAGGCTGACAATGGACGACCAAGCTTGGGAATCTAAGGAAGGAAGATAACGTCAATTTACTATTCCATTATATTCAATCATAAACATGGAAAACAGAAACATCAACCCAAAGTAGATCCACAATAAAGGCCTTGCACTCACTCCAGCAGTTCCTTGTTGCAGTGAGTGTGCTGCAAACCTTGCCACATGGTTTATAATAGGAGAGAAGTTGGTTGGCCCATAGAGTTGGATCTGAGGCAGAATCTGGCAGTACGCATGCACTATTCCTTGGATCCCTGCAACACAAGGCAGAAAAGTTGCCACAAGACTCCACAATTCCTCCAGTCCTTATTTTATAAGCATTACTAAATAGCAGAGGCAAAGGACAACACACACAGCTGTCAACTCCTGAAGGGCAAATAAGCAGCAGCATAACGGGAAATACAGGAAGCACAGAGATGAAAACAGTGGACAGCTGCAGAGATTGGATTTGCACATTTCTTCCCAATTCTACATTCTCCACATCAGTGTTTGTGCCTTTAACATCACAAAGCTCAGGATTCTAGCTTTTGAGTTGGAAGGGCTGATTGAGAAGGCTTTAAACTAGGTTTGAAGGGGGAAGGTGATAAGACCAGGCTTGGCAGACATGAGCCTAGGCTGGCATGGCAGCATGAGGGGTGAAATCAAAAGCCCAGCTGAAGTGCATCTATACCCCACTGACTTCGAAGTGTGTGAGTCTCACCAGAACACACTTGCACCCTTACGGAGACAAGCCAGGGACTCCTATGGTAATAAAAGCCAAAAGGGAAACAGCAGAAAATTATCTCAAAGGAATTATGAGTGTTCCTCTAGGAAGGCAATACAGCCAACAGCCCAGCTGAGTGCTTTACACCAATGCACAGAGCACGGGCAGCAAACAGGAGGACCTGGAAGCCACTGTGCTGCTAGAAAGCTAAAACCTTGTGCCATTATTGAAACTTGGCGGGACACCCCATGGGAACCCTGTCACTAGAGTACAGCTATTGATAGCTACAGGCTGTAAGGAAGGAACAGGAGAGTAAGGAGAGGTGGAGGGGTTGCCCTCTATGCCAGGAGGTGGATTGAGTATGAAGAGCTGTCTCTGCAGAACAGCCATGTGGGTAAAAATCAGACAGAAAGCCTGTGGGTAAAAATCAGTGAACAAGGCAACAAAGGGTACTTCATGGTTGGGGTCTACTACAGGCTGCTTGATCAAGGGGAGTCTGTTGATGAAGGCTTTCTGCTCCAGCTACAGGAGGCATTATGCTCACAGGCTCTTGTCCTGCTGGGAGACTTCAACTGTCCTGATATCTGCTGGGAAAGTATCACAGTGAGCTGTAGGCAACCCAGGAGACTGCTGGAATGCATGGAGAATAACTTATTGACCCAGGTAATCAAAAGCCCTGCTAGAGAGGATGCATTACTGGATCTGTTGGTCATCAACGCCAAGGCAGCTAATTGGGAACATCAAGACCAGAGGCAGCCTGCACTGCAGTGATCATGCATTGGTGGAATTGGCAGTCCTGAGGAATATGGGTCAGGTAAGAGTAAAGTTAGGCCCCTCAAGGTTAGGAAAGCAGACTTCCAGCTCTTCAGTGAGATAGTCAGTGGGATCCCCTAGGATACTGCCCTCCAGCACAAGGGAGAACCACCAGAGCTTGGCAGATTTTTAAAGAAGCCTTCCATAGAACACAAGAGCTAGCAATCCCAGGAGCAAGAAATCAGGCAAGGAAGGCAAAAGACCAGCCTAGCTGAGTAGGGAATTGCTGGTCAAACTAAAGGGAAAGAAGCAAATGCATAGACAATTGAAGCTAAGGCAGGTCACCCTGAAAGAGTATAAAGTTCAGATGTATAGGGATGGCCAAAGTGGAGCTGGAACTGAACCTGGCAAGGCAGGTAAAGAGTAAAAGGAAGGGCTTCTACAGGCTCATGAACCAGAAAAGTCAAAGGTGTTAGCCTGGAGAATGCTGGAAAACTGATAACAGATGAGGAGGCTGAGGTACCCAATAGCTTTTTTGCCGCAATCTTCAATGGCAAACTCTCTTTCCACACCTCAGCAGGATGAGGACTGGGGGAGCAAGGTCCCTCCCACTGTAAGTAAAGATCAGGTGTGTGATCACCTGAGGTACCTGAATGTACTTAAGTCTATGGGACCCATAGATGCATCCCAGAACCCTGAGGGAATTGGTTGATGGAGTTGCCAAGCCACTCTCCATATTTGAAAACTCACGGCAGTCAGGTGAAGTCCCAGGTGACTGGAAAAGGAGCAGCACTGTCCCCATTTTTTAAAAGGGTAGAAAGGAGGACCCTGGGAACTACCCACCTGTCAGCCTCACCCCTGTGCCTGGGAAGATCATGGAACAGACCCTCCTGGAAGCTCTGCTAAGGACATGGAGGTGATTCAGAACAGCCAGCATGGCTTCACCAAGGGCAAGTCCTCCCTGACCAACCCAGTGGCCTTGTAGGATGCCGTAGCTCAGTAGAAAGGGAGGGGACACGGATGTCATTGATCTGGACTTCTGCAAAGCCTTTGACACAGATCCCCGCAACATCCTTCTCTCTAAATTGGAGAGAGATGGATTTGATGAGTGGACTGTTAGATGGATAAGAAAGTGGTTGGACAGTCACATCCAGAGGGCAGTGCTCAACAGCTCAGAGTCCCGATGGACATCAGTGACAAGTGGGGTCCCTTAGGGGTCCATATTGGGACCACTGTTGTTTACTATCTTCATTAGTACATGAAGGGAACAAGTGCACCCTCAGCAGGTTTGCAGATGACACACCTGAAGGACATGTCAGGCCATCCGGAGGGACCTGGACAAGCTTGAGAAGTGGCCCATGGGAATCCCATGAGGTTTAATAAGGCCAGATGCTGCTGCTGCACCTGGGTTGGGTATCAGTCCCGGTATGGATCCAGACTGGGGCAGGAACAGAGCGAGAGGAGCCCTGCTGTGAGGAACCAATTTAGTTTTGATTCAGCCATTTCAGTTTGCCTTAACCCTGGTTGTCAGCGTTGTCAGAGACATTAGGGGGGAGGTTGTGTACATGTGCCACTTGCAGGGTGCTGCCAGGAGTTGGGAAAGCCTCATCTCTGGGAGGACTTCGCCTGCAACATCTCACATGGGGCAGTCAGTAGGAGACACTGAGAAGGGGCTTCTCCAATCGGGTCACTAAGATGTCTCCACTAATGAGCGCAAAGAAAGTTTGGACCNTCTCTTATGAGGAAAGGCTGAGAGAATTGGGTTTGTTCAGCCTGAAAAAGAGGAGGCTTAGGGGGGACATAATTGCAGCCTTCCAGTCCTAAAGGGGGCTTACAAGTAAGATGGAGAGGGACTTTTTACAAGAGCATGTAGTGACAGGACAAAGAGGAATGGATTCAAACAGAATAGGTTTAGATTAGATATTAGGAGGAAATTCTTTTCTGTGAGGGTGGTGAGGCACTGGAACAAGTTGTCCAGAGTAGTTGTGGCTGCCCCTTCCTTGGAAGTGTTCAAGGTCAGGCTGGATAGAACTCTGAGCAACCTGGCCTAAAGAAAGGTCTCCCTGCCCATGGTAGGGGTTTGAAACTAGATGATCTTTAATGTCCTTTACAATTCAAACCATTCTATGATTCTATGAGGTTGCAGGAAAAATAACCTAGTAAACATATGCTGAAGACTGTGTTTACTTTGTCCCTTCTACCCTGTCAATCTACCTTGTTTAATTGGTTATGTTCTAATTAGACAAGGTCAGAAGCTCTTGGGAACACTAACTTTTCATTTTCTTTGTGCAGAAGTTAGAAAATCCCTGATTGAAGAGTCAACCATTTCTGTAACAGAAATAGCAATCTCTAAGGGGTTTTTTAATGAAAAAAGCTTTTATCAGCTTAACTAAACAAAAAAAATTTTTAAGTCCTATCTTAAACGGTACATATTCTTCTACAGATCTATCTAAATTGGCCTGTTCCTGGCTTGTATCAATGCAGCTTCATTTGCCACTGCTGTTTACATTGTCCACCATCATGGTACCACTCAAAAATGCTGCACAAGGACTCTAAAAGACCACAGGCCCAGATCCCAGTGAGGCAGACAAGGCTGAACTGAGAAGAAATGCTTGGATTTTAGCACTGAATCTCTAATTTCACTTTTTGATAGCCTAAGACCAGAGAGAAAAACTAAGTGAAAAATGCTTGTTCAAGAACAATTCTGCGTGACAGCATGCTGAGAGAGATCTTAGCCCCTAAAGGTCATAATCTAGGATCGGACGCAGTCCTTAAATATAGCAGTGTGTTGGGGTAACCCTGTCTGGATATGAGATGCCCACCAAAGTCATTTATCACCCCACTCTTCAGCTGGACAGGGGAGAAAAACCACAATAAGGCTCATGGGTCAAGATAAGGACAGGGAGATTGCTCAGAACCCACTGTCATGGGCAAACCAGATTCGACATGGGGAAATCAGCTGAATTTGTTGCCAATCAAATCAGAATAGGATAAAGAAAAGTAGAAACTAAATCTTAAAAACATCTTCCCCTCACCTCCCCTCTTCTCAGGCTCAAATTCACTCCTAAATTCTCTCTCTCCTCCCCCCTCAGTGGCACAGTGAATGGGGGCTGTGGACAGTTCACATGTCATCTCTGCCGCTCCTTCCTCACTCAGAGGAAAGTCTCTCCTCACTCCTCCCCTGCCCCAGCATAGGGTCACTCCCACAGGAGACAATTCTCAATAAATTTCTCCCACGTGAGTCCTTCCCACAAGCTGCAGATCTTCATGAACTGCCTGTGTAGGTCCCTCCCAGAAGATGCACTCCTTCAGGAACAGACTGCTCCAGGCTGCAGCTTGGATGGGGTGGTGGTGGGTATTTGCTCACCCATGGACTCCATGGACTGCAGGGGCACAGCTGTCTCACCATGGTCTTTACCACAGGCTGCAGGGGAATCTCTGCTTGAGTGCTTGGAACACTTCCTCCTCCTCTACCAGCCTTGGTGTCTCCAGTATTGTCCCTCTCACATATTCTCACTCCTTCCCTTTGATTGCTGCCACACAGGGTTTTTTTCCCTTTCTTAAATCTGTTATCCCACCATCACTGATCAGCTTGGCCTTTGCCAGTGATGAGTCTGTCTTGGAGCTGGCTGGCATTGGCTCTACCAGACACTGAGGAAGCCTCTGGCAGCTTGTCAGAGAAACCACGCCTGTAGCTCCCACTACCAAAACCTTGCCATACAGACCCAATATAACCTGAAACCACCTCCACTGAAGATGATGGCTACAAAAAAAGCAAGATTTTAAGACAAACTTTAAAAGAGAGCAGTCAAACATATCCACATATATCCACATTGCTGGTGAAGTAACCCTGGTTTCTAAAAGCCTCAGCAGATGGTGGCTCTGGAATCTCAACAAGCACACGGCTGAGCTGAATCCACTGCCACCTGTAACCCAGCAGAAGTAATCAAGTTGAAGCAACAAAATTTTTAGTACAGACTGACAATCAGTTAAATCTAGACCCCTTCAGTGGAGCTTATGGAGCTTGCACAGAAATCTGCATCAACACACATCTGCCTCTGTCAGCATTAAGGTGAGAGTAAATCTCTCTTTGCCCCATGTCTTGGTGCTGCATTTGATTTTCACCAGTTGTGAAATAAACACAACACTTCAAACATCTACCCCACTCAGCGACATTATTAATAAAGAGGTGTCCTCACCTTGACAATAAGGGTTGTTGGGGTTGAAGTTCAAAGCAAACTCATGAGATACCTTGGGAAATAGGACATTACAAACAGTTAGGGAATGCAGACATGGACAGAGCAAGGGTCCAGCATTGTGAAGGTCCTACCTGCCAGCTAGGAGGAACCTGAGCTCCAAATCCAAATGCAGGAAACAGCTTGTCTCTGGAAAAAAAAGGGCAACAACAAAAAATGAGAAAGAGCAGTTCTGTAATAACTCACTCTTCAGTTCTATTGACCAAAAGTAGCTGGAGACCAAGGACGAATTCCTGCCATAAGGAATTGGTACATCATCTAGCTGCCCATAGCCCGGCACCAGGTATCCAATGGTTTCAGGCTTGGGCTTGAGAGTTAGAAAATTTCTTTCAGTGCAGCACCCCACAGATCTCTCAGGAGATTTCAACGTAGCAGGAGAAAAGCCAGCCTGGTTACAGGACAAGGCAGACAAACATGTTCCCATTCCCATTGAACCAAACAGGACATTCATGTTTGCAATGCATCATCTGAAACAAGGGATCAGTGCCCAGCTGAAGCACCAAGGGAATCAGAAGGGACAAGCCAAGCAAATAGGCCAAATTATGAAGGGCTGCCATTGCCCTTCCTAGCACTGACAGAAGCAAGAGGAAACAGCAGCAGCTCCTAAAGGGATGTCCCAAGGAAAGGCAGACCCTCCATCATTAAAACAGTGAAGGCTAGAACAAGCTGTGACACATTTTTGACATGGTGACTAGATCAGTCAAGATCATGACATACATGTCGTAATCCTGGACTACACTTCCCACACTCCATATGGCAATCAGGTACTCATTTATCCCATCTGGGCTGATGTAGTGAAGAGAATCTGGTGACTTGGGATCTCCATTGGACGCAGTGAAGTCTACACCCACCTGATTAGGTAACATGACGGCAGCAAGTCACCGATACATCAGCACAAACAAATAAAGACTAACTATATCCAGAAACAGGGGGTTAGCTCAGGCCCACACAGTTCCTTTCCTCCCAGGCATACAGCATCCCTACAGAAGGACATGGACACAAGCCTGCACCCCTTTTCCCACCTGGGTACAGGTATTTCCAAGCCGTAGTAATCCTTTCCACTGACAGACTGAACCAATTTCTCAAAAGAAGTTTAAGAAGCTCTAGCTCCATTAAAGTGCTACTTTACAAAAAGTAAAAATACAGTATCCTTCGTGTTTTGCAGACTGCATCACTGCAAATTCACACTGCATTTGCAGTCACTCATGCTGCCAATAAAAGTACTGAACACAACCTCACTGCTTTTGTCCTGTCACCTACCAATACAAGCAGTGGGGAACAACTCACCGTGAAGTTAATCTGGCAGCCTCCCATCACATAGTCCAGAAATGAATATTCTGTCTCAATCTAAAGGAACACACAGACAGTGTTACACCTACTCATTTCACTACGACCAGAAAATAAAAAAGCAAAAAAACCAACAAAAATCTTCCTACCTTGCAAGATTTTATCCTAATAATGCCAGAGTTTTTGTAGTTCTTTTTCTTTTGTTTTTTCTCAGGATAAATGCATTCATATTCCACCTATAGAAAGCAAGCACAGAAGCAAGTTTCAAAATATCTACCTTTACAGGAGAGCAAATTATTGAAACAGACAGTGTCACACATCCCACAATTTTCAGAGTTACCAAAATACCCAGCAGAATTAAGAAATTTAATTTTTAAAGGTCTGCAACTACTTTGGCTGCTATCTGACAAGCTAAACGGGGTGCTTTTGACACCAGCAGTGGGTAGAGGAGGCAAAAATCTTGGGGTGGGGAGCCCAAAAAAGCCTAGGCCATAGGTTCCCAGCGGCAGTGTTTCCCTGCTTGGATTCACTTGCATTGGTTTTGAACTCACAAGGGCTAGAAAAAAGGCAAGAACCTTCCACCCAGTTTTGGATTATGACCAGTCAAGCTGGCTGGCAACTGGAGTAGTCCTAGGCTATGTCCTGTGTGCGAATACATCTGCCTCAATTCAGGTGGGACATCTCCAGGAGAATGAGATGTCAGGTTTTCACTGCAGACAACAAACCAAAACCAGCACCACCAGCATGCAACTCAACTTACTCGAGACTGGATGACCAAGACAAGTGCCCCTTGGAAGGACTGCTGCCCTCTGTTAGCTGGCAAGGTGACCAGAGTGCTCAGGAGGGTCACGAACTCCAGCACAAACATTATCTGAGACAAGCTGTGCTTCTGGACTCCTCTGTTACAGCACCAACAAGCACTTCTATTTTCACTTGACTCAGCAGAGGCCAAAGCAAGCTGAACTGCTGGGAAAAGTAGCTCAGCAGACAATAGGGCCAGCAGGTAACAGGCTCAAGGATATTTTTAGAAACAGGAACCATGATAGAATGCAAAGAAAATAAAGAAATATAATTCCTATGCCAGTTTTTATTATTTCCAAATGTTGGCTTAGTAATACAAAAACACAGACAAAAATATGCATGTTTGGAGGCAACAACTAAAAGCATGTGTCAGAGGTCAGTATTAAAAAGGGACTTTGAAAGCCTGAATTCTGGACTAAGTTAGCAAGGGCTGAGGAAGCTCACCAGAGAGCCAGCACCAGCTGTCTGCATCTGTGCCAGGGTCGTTTCCAAAGTGCCTATCAAGTCATGTGAGCCATCGCTGTCGTGATCTGTACACTGCACCTGAAAGGAGGAGGGAGCAGGCAACAGGCAGGTGTCTTGCATTAGGGAGACTGGCCACCGCTCACTGCCCCATCTGCTGTCTGACAGCTCTGCATCGATGCTGGTGAGCTCCCCCATGCCATCAGGACTGGGGATGTTGGCCACATCACTAACTGAAACCCAGGAGCAAAGACACACAGCCAGAGTGAATCTCAAGAGAGGAACAAGTTCACTCCCTCACCCATTTAAGTATGCATGGTGAAAATGTAAAAAAAAAAAAAATCTTTCCCTGGTTTAAATGTAAGAGATTAAATAACTAAATAAAACTTTAAAAGAAACATTGAAACCCCCCAACATTTCACAGCCCAGATGTGTAAATGTGAGGTCATTCAGGACAAGGTATGCAACTGGGGTAATGAGAACCAGCAATTAAAACTTAATGTTATCTAAGCTATGCTCTTTTTTTCTGTCCAACAATAGCATCAATTCACAAGGAAATTCTAATTTCCATGGAACAGTAAATCTGTCTCTTTCTGCATCTTATACCAACCAAATTATAAATACTTTATTAATAAACAGTCATTTTTATATCAGCATGAAGGCTTCAGAACTAGATAATGCAAAAGAGCAATGCATTTACAAATAACAATATACTAATACTATGGCTTACAGCAACATGGTGCCATAGCTCGCCACAAAATCACCAGTGAGGAGCACTTCTAACACGTTCAGTGCATACAACTGCAGAACACGAGTAATTCCAGAAGCAGTCAACTAAGGGACAGTTGTAAGCAGCTGCCTCCTCCTCCTCTGAAGCTCACATGCCACACTGATTCAGGAACTGAGATCTGCCTTTAGTAATCAAGAAATTGACATCACTCCAGTATAAACCACAGTGAGGGCTTTCTCCTAAGGACAATGCGAGAAGATGAACCCATGGGTAAAACCCTGATAAGAATGTCAAATTCAATGGCTAGATATCTGAATTTGACACAGGGTTCTTTCAGGACTATTCCGAACTACTAGGGATCTTCCACCAGTACGAATGGAAAACCTGTACAAACAGCCAGGTGAATTATGGCCTAATGCAGTTACCTAAATGGGAAGCACCATGGCATCCTTCAGTGTCTTAATGGCAAAAGATACCAGAGAGACTGTTCCTCCTTCTCCATCCTTCCCACTCCACTTCTGCTCTTCTCTTCTAGACACTCCACCATGAAGCAACTCCCACTCCTCCTGCCTGAACTTCACTCGGCTTCTCCCAACAATTCTGACGTTTGCACATCACCCAAAAGCAACTGGATCATGCCAGGGACGCCAAGAGAGGAGGCTCTTGTGCAGAAGCCAGGGTGCAGACATTCAGTGAAGGGTCTCCTTCGTGCCAGTACACCTGGCAAGCTGCAGGGAATTCAGCAACTGCCACCTCCACACACCTCCTCTCCCCTCCTTCCTGCTCCCACCCTCCTCATAGCCATGCGAAGGACCAGTTTTGCTATTAGTTCTCAACATGGTATAGCTTAAAACAAACTTGTTTTTACAAAGGTTTTTTTCAAAGACTGGCCAAGATTCACTGCAGACAGCCCAGAGAGTGGTGTTGCTGCAAACAAAACTCTCCAATACTGCAGGACACTATATAGAGTTATTTATTGATTATTTCTTCGCAAATGAACTGTCCAGTACTCATTACGAGTCATGGAATACATTCAGCAAGGAAAAGGCCCCTTTCATCTACAGGAGGAACTTTCAAAATCCACAGCAAATTATTCTGTCTTTGTGTATATGCCATGAAACCTGTGAATATCAACATCCACAAATTTCTATTTTGCTACGTCTATTTGCTACATTTGCAGTTTGCATTTAAGTAACTATGGGGGTGAGCCGCTGCTTTCACTTATTTTTCACAAAACTGTCACAAAGATTAGGCTGTGTCACAAATATGAGCTGCTCTTAACACAGAACAAGGAGAACATCACTCTGCATCACGATGAAGAAAGAATTACCATAATACTAGGCAGCATTTGATCAAAAGATTTATGTTCACACACATATTCAGCATGTACTCCTCACACACAGCTGGGAGAATTGTTGTTGAAAGGAATGAAGGACTTGTCTTTACAAACAAACTGTGGGTCTGCTGGTAAATAAAACTAGCACTGAGAGATAAAAGAAACAATAGGAAGAATTCCACTGATTGATGAATGGAATGAAAGAGATTTGTCTTTACAAATAAACTGTAAGTCTACTGATAAATGAAATTGTATACTGAGAGATGAAAGAACCAATGGGAAGAACCATGAATTCCAGGAATTAAAAGAAAAAAATTTAAGGTGGGGGCAGCAGACGCTATACATTAGAAGGGAATCTTAGTCTCTGGTTCCAGGCAGTCTGTGCCTCTCATTGGCCTCAGCCAATGGAGAAAGAGAGAGGGAAAATGCAGCTGGGAAATTAGGATAAAAAGGAGGCTGTGTCCTCCAAAATTTTGAGAGGTTCCAGGCGAAATGCCCCATGGCCTCTCCCTTTATTCGAATAAAGTAAAAGGGACTCCTCGGTGTTCTCTTTGACATAAACCTCTGGTGTTTGTGGATATATTTTCCTAACATTGTGTTATAAATGAACTCTGTAAATTCGTGCTAAAATATGAATTGAAGTTATAAAGATTGAGGGATTCAGCCCCCTTCTAAAACCAGAAGTTTCAAAAACTCCTAAAACCAGTTTGACCAGGGAGGGGTTTTCACAACACCAGAGCAGCCAGAGAATCAATAGGTGGGAATTCCATCCCAGGTGGAGTCAGATTTGTATCACTAGGTGAAAACTCCATCCCAGGTGGAGTCAGATTTGTATCACAGCAACATTCACACCACAACCGGACGATGATTGCCCGATCCCTATCACCTGATATCTACACCCTGGCCATCAAGGAATTATGTTTCTGGGAATCCTATTGTGAAGACAGAGGAGCCAGCTGCACCAGGAGATGGACAACTCATCGCAGGATGGACCACACATCACACCCAGAAACCTCTTTTTTGTCCAGCCCTGTAACCTATTCAGGGCTGAAAAGAATGGACTAGATGCTGTCATCCCACCCAGAACTGTATAAAATCACCCTGGCTGAGACAGTCGGGGTGAACCGGGGGAGATCTGATGCGACAGAGGTCAGATCTATACGCGTTCACCCAGTACCGACCCCGGGCTCGGTGCTGCTCCTCAATATCGTGGCTCATTGTGACTGATCTTTCAGCTGCATAAATAGATTTCATTTCTTTATAAATTTGATTGGCAAATTTATTTATCACAATTGTTTAGGAGATAGACCAAAATGGCTGTTTCCGCTGTGCTAAAATTCAAGTTCTTCCTTCACTGACTGCTAGTATTTCATGCATAATTCCTCCTAGGTAAATTTTTGGAAGCCTCAAACTAGAGGTTTCAAGGAAAAAATTCCAAATGAAAAATAAAACAGTAGTGCAATATTATATACTTTAGTGTTATTAGTGAAACTCCTGCCTGTCAGTTTAGAATCCCCTGACTAACTTCCCCTGTTAAGGACAAGAACAGTTTTATCCTTTTTCAGGCTGCACTGGAAAATTTCACAGATTATTTGCATGCATCAAGAATTTTGGCTTAAATGAACTAACAGCAAAAAGCTATCCTTTTGAAGAAGCAGGTCACTCTGAAGTGGATTCCAAAGCACAGAAAGCTTCCAGAAAAACAAAACAAAATAACAACACAAATATTTATGGGCTATAGCAAATACAGCCGCACAAACCAGCATGTGTCAACCATGTCATGTCAGTTCTAACAAATGACACTATATACCTCTTAGCCACCTCCTCTACATGCTTGCTGCACACTTTTGAACCAAGATGACTTCTTTCTGACCTACGACTGTTGATTCCCCATCAAAAAGAGCTCACAAACACCACTTTAAACACTGCCACCTATCAAACAAGCCCAGCACACTTGTTGGAGGTCAGGATTTTTCTTTTTTTCTTTCAGGGAATTTTTCTCCCATTTGTTGCCTAAGAGATGAGAACAACAATACTTAAGAGAGACAAAAGTTGTGGCCCAGATAGGGAGGAGGGAGCAAGGGATGTAGTTGGCTGCAGTCTCTTAGCTGGGGAGTGAGCTTGGTAGCTGGGGTGTGGGGTTTCTCTTGGGAAGTGCAGAGATACCGTGAGACTTGGCTGGGGGTCAGGGCCTGGGCTCAGCTCTCTCTTGCACTCTGGCTCTCGGGATCAGAGTGAAACAAGAAACTTAAATTAGAACTGAAGAGAGTAGAAGTTAGAATAATAGTTTAGGAAAAAGGAATGTGCTATACTCAACATTTGCTGGAGGAGAGAGAGAAAACATTTCCTGCAGTCTGCACGGACAGAAGAAAGAGAGGAAAAGAGGCAAGGATTGATAAGGAGAGAATGAAGAAGTGGTCTCAGGTTCCACGGCAGTAATACAACAACTCCCTGCCTTGGACAGAAGCCAGAAGTCAAAAGGCCCTGAGAAGAGGTGGGAAGATAAGAGTCCAAACTTAGAAGAGGACTCTCTTATGTCATCCCAGTGACCACCAGAGATAACCAGAAGAACACTGGCCTGATTACCATCTGGGGCAAAGATGGGTGGGATTGAAAGNCTCCGTGTATCCAGCGCTGAATAAACATACCTACTTTACAGCTTAACACGGGCTGTGGAGTCCTTTCTGCGCCTCAAGAGGGCAGATGATTGTGGGTTTAGTGCTGGACTGCTGCTGCCCAGAGGATTCACTACCACTGAGGAGTTTTGTCCTCCACTGCTTCTCACTGTGAGTGAGCCTCTGCTCGTAAGAGCAGCCGTGAACTGGGACCTTTTCAACACGGGACCTTCACTGGGAGAGACCCTAAGGGGAAACCCAGGACCCCTCTCCCTCTCCTGCTGCTTGTGGGAGCCAGGCTGCCACTGCCCAGCCCTGCAGTTTTCTGCAGGTGATTCAGAGTTTTTGCTACACTTTAACTCAACACCCCGCATCTGCTGGGATCCACATTGCTCCTGCCACAGCTTCTGCGTTTTCTGCTACACTTTGTTTGCCACCCGGGGTCTGCTCACTTCTGCTGTTCCAGCCCGCTGTTCTGAGGTTCCTGCTACAGTCCAGCTCGCCACCCAGAGTGGCAGACACCCAACAGGACCGTGAGTTTGCCAAGGAAGCCTGTTCTCCATCCCTCCCGCCGGCCCGCCCGCCCGCAATCCCCGTGTGGGGAGAGGCGGCCGAGCTCGCGGCACAGCGCCCCCTGCAGGCGCGGGGGAATCATCGCCCCCGCCCGGCCCGGCCGGGAGCCACCAGCGCCCCTGCCGGCTGTGCCCGCAACTGCAGCAGAGGGGAAGGTGCTGCAGCCGGGAGAAGGCTGGGCTGGCTCTCTGCCTTTGTTTGTTGGTGCTGCCGGTGCTGCTGTTTGTTTGCCTTGTTATACACACACACACACCAGTAAAGAGCTGCTATTCTGTGCCCATATCTTTGCCTGAAAGCCCCGTAATTTCAAAGTTATAGTAATTTGGAGGGGAGGGTTTATATTTTCCATTCCAAGGGAGGTTTCCACCTTCCTTGGCAGACACCTGTCTTTTAAACTAAGACAACACCTGAAGATCTATTTCCAGGTTAATAATCTCAGTAATTCTTAGGAACTGCCATACTGCACAAAGAACAACATTAGCCTGCATGCTTTTCACTAAATCTTACATATCAAGCTTTCAGCATGAGATTTCTTCAGAGAGAGAATGAAGCAGTAAAATTCTGCAAACGTAAAGCATTTAGGTGTTAGATAAGTAGAGAGAAATTACACTCATGCAGAACTACCTATGCATTTAAATGTCTTTAAACTACCAATGCATTGCTTAGAAGAAAAATTTACATACTAAGTTACTATCAGATTTTCTTTTGTAGAAACATATTAAAAGATGTAGTTGTTCTGCTACACCTCTGCAAGCCAGGACCACAGAATTAGTTATCATATACAAGACCACAGGGGAATGCAGTTCTGACTCAAAACTAAATTTCTACTTGAAACGGATAGAAAAGGAGTTGGGAAAAGCTTCCAGTCTCATGAATGGATAAATCTGACAGATGCCTCTAAGTCCTCTCTGTGTCAGGATCCCAAGCCACTCAAGTTTGTCCAACATCTGCAAGTTTCTCAATTAACTTAGAAACAGTGCTAGAAAGCCACAATGAAAAAAACCCAAAACAACCAACCACCCAACCAAACAAGACACCAGCATCAAAGCTCAACTTGAAACCCTGGCCAGAATAGTGAAAAAAAACCCAGTTACAATTCTTCTTATGACTCATCATTGGAAATTGTGTCACTTCTGCATTTCCTGACTTCTCAATTTGACAACTCAGTATTTTAAAACAGACATATGATCACTTATCTGCCACGCTACAATTCTACAAAGGCAATCTAATAACTTAAATTTGACTATACCTGATAACTCACAGTTAGCATCAACAGAGAATGGACGACTTGGAACAACACAGAGGATTTCTAAAGGCTGTACCTTGATAGGTTTATTAAAATCTCCGCCACAGAAAGTTTGCAAGGGAACACTGAACTTCTTCCAGCATGGATCTAAGTTGTTCTTGATCACCTTAAAAAAATGACAGCATAATGTCACATGAGGAGTACAGCATGTAACTCACTAGGAATGATGACATGAGGGCTCTTCATGGCAAGTTAAGTGCAGCCTCAGCCAGTTCAACCCTGGCACATATCAATGGCCAAGTAAAAGCTCTGTAAGCAATAAAAGCTTGAAGCTCTCAGTAAAGTTAAATTTTACAGCCAAGCTCAACACCATTGAAAAGGAAGAAAGACTCTCTTCTCATTTGCTGTCCATGGTCAGACTCCTCACTCAGGTAGCTCCATCCAGTCACCAGGCAGCAAATAAACAATTTGCTGTAGCCATAGTGAGCAGGATACTTTCTCTGCAAAACTGGTGCAAAGCATGACCAGGAGTGGGACTCTCACTTTTAGTAAGAGTAAGCTGTCTGATCAACTCAAGGAAAACACTGTGTGGAAATTCTACCTCTGATCTGTACACGAGCTGCCATGTTCCAGCATCAGTCTGCTTGTAAAACTCCAGAAATGGATCTGATTTACCGAAGAAATCCTGCACACAAAAACCCAGAAGTAATCAGCCTCCTCTATATTTTAGCGAAGTGAGTAAAGAATTAACTAATTAATAGACAACACTTCAAACAAAGAACAAAGTCCAACTATACATTTATTTTCTTTTCTCACTTTTATTTTCCTTTTTAAAACTGCTGTACTCTAAGTCATCGGCATTTATCAGCTCCAGTTACAAGACCTCCTCCTCAGACCACTTCCACCCCTATAAATCACACCATCTTGCTAACTGAGACTTAGGTCACTAAATCCCTGTATTGGTTTTTGGCTTAAATAACATTGAGCAGAACACTTAAATTTCCATCTTTTCTCCTTTAACAAAAATACAGAAGTATCAGTTCACTGGAGACAATTATGTAACTGATCTGCATTAATATACAGAACGTTCCAAAGCCAAAATAATACCTCAAAACCTAAACCTGGCAGTTGAGTTTTTAGTTTGACATTGTGGACTACAACATGCAACTGTATCTCCAATTTATTCCATGGTAAATAACACAAAAGACAGTGCACCTTTGCTTACACACGGATTAGTGGCTTAGCTGAACGTCTGCAAACAGAGATTCCTGGCCAGAAGGCACAAAATGTAACTACTAAAGAAGCACACAATGTAATTTTTTTAAAAATCAATACCTTTTTGTCCAAGTTTTGGGCTTCAATTTCCAAGTACACAACCCTGGTATCTTTAATCTCCTCTGCTGAAATCTGTGCCATGGAAATTTAGGGGGAGGAAAAAGTGTAAACAAGGAATCACAAAGTTTTGCTTATACTTTGTCGATAAAAGAAACTGCAGTTTCTTTTAAATATCTCTCTCCTGTACACATGTAGCATTTGAAGATAAACTGACAGGAAACCAGAAAAGCCGCTTTATTCCAGCCAACACATTGAGAGAGGTTTTTCACACAAAAACCTTATCTGCCGTAATAGCACTCTTTCCTGCTGGCTTTCCCTGCTTCAATTCCAGCGGTCGGGTGAACACTGAGCTGGACACAACCTAAGGTTAGAAGACAGATAACAAAAATATCATGTTAGACAAAGAGCAAAGAATTACTCTTCAGGTGCAAAGTTTTTAAACTCTCATAAAAGATCCAAAAAGATTTAAATGTGTTTCTAACAGTGACAGCCATCTGTTTGTGCTCCTGAAAATCATCTTCTCTCACTATCCAGGAAACAGTGCCCACAAACACATCTCCAAATTTCACTTTAGCTTCCTATTTTTGCTACCTCTTAGACACCACTGACGTTGTCATCACAGGCAGTCAAAAAACTACTAAAACTTAAAATAGTATTTTATTTATGAAGTCTTTCTTTAATAATATGAATCCCACTTTTCTTCTCCTACCCAGCTATACACACCCCTTCTCAGGAAATGAATATAGAATCTTAAGTACTTTATCTCCCCTGATTTACCACCTGATGGTCACTTTGTGCAAAGAAAACTCCATGAGAGCCCTCCAAGCACAATGCTTCCTTACTCCCAGACTGCCTTTAGTGCTACAAGTGCCTCCTAAGTTAAGCAACTAATTACAAAATATGTGTATGTCTAACCTTTGCTTTGTGATTGACATAATGATTTTTCTAACCACGTTCAGTGGTAACACAAACAAACACGTTTAACAGTGTTTTCAAATTTGAGTATGTTGACACTTTAACAAAGCAGATTTTCACTTCATTTTTCGTAATAAAACCAACTCTCACTGCTACTTTGTGCATCACTTAACATGTCTACACATACCTGTCCCAGTGTGCACTCAATCCCTCCCAGGAAATCATCATCATTTAAATCAAAGGACTTGTTATCAATATCATACACGCTGAATTGCAGCTTCTGCACTTTCTCAAAGTAGTAGTCCACAACCAGTTTCTTGCAGAATTCAGGGTCTTGGCAGTTCTTGACCTTTTCTGTGCGATCTAGCTGCGCAAACACAGGAACAAAGCTGCTGACATTGAGTAAGAAGCCCATATTCTCCGACACAGCTTTTTACCTGCACCAGGTGAACACAGGCACCAGCAAGGCTACACACCCTGGACCATGCCTCGTGCTCAGTGACAAACCAGGCTGACTGATGGCTCACCGAAAAAGGAAATGGTATTGAAAAATAAACACTATTGTATGGGAAAATCCTGAAAATTAGGGGGAAAAGACTGCTGAAACAATGTATTCGGGAATGTGTGCTCTAGGGCAAGTCATACTGTTACAGGCAAATGAGCCTCCTGATGCAATTCTGACCAAACAAGTCAGCATTTAATGAAACTACTGAAGGTTTAACTGTGGGCAATGGGACTGCTCATCAATCGTAAATCTGAATTAAGTATGTCATGTACCTGCCAGGAAAACCTACGGGATGGAACGGGGGAGACCCGGCGTGTTTACACACACCGGCAGCGCACGGCCACCGGCCGCTCTTACCTCAGCCCACCGGCCACCGCCCGCGTCCTGCAGCAGGACGCAGAGCGGGTCCGACCTGGAGCCCAGGTCCCTGTCGAGGAGGCTCCGGCACGACACGGACAGCTCCACCCGGGACACACACGCGGCCATCTGCGGGCAGAGCACAGCGTCAGACGGCCCGGCCCGGACCCCGCGCGCCCCCGGTGCGGCGGAGCGGACGCACGCGCGGGCGGGGCGGGGCCGCGGCTACCGGCGCTCCACGGCCCCTCCCGCCCCGGGCCAGGAGGCTACGGAGGAGCGCGGTACCTCCGCGCAGCCGGGCGCCAACTGCGGCCCGCCCTCGGCTCTTGAATTCACGTATTTCTACCGGGCTCTCCCTGCTGCTCCCGCTTCCCCCGCAGGAGCCCTTCCCTCTGCCTCGATGCACGCTGCTGCCTGAGGTTTCTACAAAGGGCGGGGCCTGTTGTCCCCTCCCTGGGACCGCCGCTCACAGCTCCGCACAGGGACAGGGACCTCCGTCCCGCCAGCGCCGCAGCCACCGCCCCGCGCCGAAGAGTCGCCCCACGCGGTGAAAACATTGCCAAAGCGCCCCCGCTCGCCCACGGGAGCCACAAAGCCCCCGTGCTTTGCCTTGCTGGGTTCCAAAACACCGTAACATCATTCCGCAACCAGAGGATAACTAAATTTTATTACACATTAAACTGCAGACGCTTCTCCTTGAGGAAGAGCTATAATTCTCAAAACTGAATTAGAAGATAAGCCTTCAAGCATCAAAATACTGCAGAGACTGGACAGTTTGAGGACTAGAGCTTTAAATGGGAATATTTCGTAAAGAAGTTTCTTCTGAGTCTGGAAAATAAGGAAATACTTGTTTTGGCTTTTTAGTACCCAAGGACCCCATGGCTTCCTCATACTTGCAGGGTGAATATATTTAACTCAGAGATAAGCTTTTATTGTACAATATTTAATCCCTTGGACATCCCAGTCTGCAATCTACTGTGGACAAATGTTAACAAAGTCACTTAATACACCAGTGCATGGCACTCAGGTGCTCCACTGATGGTGGCAGGACAAAACCAGTACTCAGTAAAAATTAGCAAAGCTTTAGGCAAAGACAATCATAGTGCAGCTTTCAACTAAGGTCACCGTCATCATTTGGTTTAACACCAGCATATTTTAAAAGAACTTGTTTGAAGTAGTCTGGTGGTCAACTGTTCAAACTACTGGCAGGAGCCATTCATTTTCCACTTAGTTGCAAGTAGGACTCACAAAGAAACCACTGACTTTAATAATACATTTCTCCTAAAATCACAAGTCACAGGTATCGAGTTTTTTCTTTACCTACAGATATCATTCCACCAGACCAGCTTTCATCTCACACAGACTCACATCTGTGCAAACAGACAACAGCAAAAATTTGACACCCACTATTTGAAAACAAGATTAGGACATCCAGTCTGGGCTTCTTTGCCAACATTTTGCCTCTGTTTTTTTCTACTGCAACAGAAATTTCTGTACAAACAGGATGCACCTTTCCTCCCCAGTAGAGCTCAAAGGATCAGGAGTAAAGTTAACCTCAAAAAACCCAGCTCCCCATAAGCTTTAGCATCCCCAGCCAGCAGTGGTTCCTTTCTAAGACGAAACCATTACTGCAGTTCTTAAACTGCACACAAAACAAGCCCATACATATTTATTCCATGTTACAAAGACACCAAAATGGAAGAGTTTGAGATAGCAACTGTTAAATCACACAATGAAGCCAGGAGATGAAGGGACGCAAGTCCTCAAACCCAATCACCTCTTATCTGCTACCTGAATCTCTTCTCCAGATCAGCAGCAATGTAATTATGAAAATACTCTTCTGTTTCAAAGATTTGACTTCCAGTACCCTAATACCCAGAAGGCTGTCTCATCTTATTGTTTTAAATTTAGTAATGGCATAGGAAAATCCTATGAAATACAGTCCAGATGTTCTGCTGAACCACTAGCGACATTACAAACTGCAAGGGATCCTTTCCCACTATATCCTCTTGCTCCATCAGGAGATCACTGGGCACTCACTGATGCACATAACCACCAAGACACAACAGAGCACAAGCAGGCTGGCTGTTTGGAATGGCTGAGCAGGAACTGTCCTAACTGGCTGTACTCCCTCACCAACTTGGGGAGTAACAAGAAAGCAGGTTTAAAAACTACAGACTGAATCCTTATGAAAAGAGGGAGAGCTCCTTAACAGATTTAGATAAAAAAATCATTTTTAACCTGAAAACAGCAGTTTGAACTTCAGCCAGCAATTATTTATAGATTACTGCCTATGGATGTCCTTGAAGAGCCCACACAACCTTCTTTTCACTTCATGGCTACCCAAACACACTGTATGGTGTTCTCCAGTATCAGTCCATTCCTTGAATAGCAGCAGAAGTAAATCCTGGTTATAGACATCCCAGCAGCAAGAACGAAGAGTAGTTAGTCTGCTAAGATACAGCATCCATTTCAGCCAAGCCTGAAGACCTGCTTAGCCCCAGGTAAGCAACTTTGCCCATTTACCCTCCTCATGCAGTTAATTGAGCAGCACAAATCTCTGGAAATCTGCCTGCATTTGAAAAGCTTAGACAGATCAAAAGTTTAATATATTTTTATCCCCAAACATGCACATACCAAAAAAAACCCACCAAAAAACACAACAAAAACAAAAACTCAACAAAACAACAACCCCAAACAAACAAACCCCACAAAAAAACCCAAAAACAAACAAACAAAAAAACCCCCAGCAAAACCTGAACGGGAAGAAAAATAGTGACGTTCCTCACCAATTAGAAAAATCAGCTCCAACTTGATTTTTTAACAGAATTTCATTATGATAATATTGGCTCAAATTTTTTCTTTTCCTCCATAAAGTAAGATGTCTGAAATTTATTTTTATTTCTCATAGTAAGCTGTAGCAACTGCATCCTTCTATAAAAAAGTGAATAGCTTAAGTGAAATGTATCAGCTGACTTTCATCTCCACTTCTCTCCACAGAGTCCCAGTTCCTTTCCTCTGAGAGAAGTGACAATTCCAAAAGTTTTCAAAATGCCAGCAATTAGTGCTTGGACTTAGAACCACGCCACACCTAACACAAGCCCCCACCCTGTTCCTCTTTAAGCAGGAACCTATGATACCTTCTCTGATTTGCACTTCCACACAACGCTGCAACATCATCTTGGCATTTCATTACTCCAAGCTGCCCAGCTGGCACATGCCAGTTCCCTGCAAGGGACAGGCACTACAGCTGCCATTGTCCAAGCAGTAACCACTTACCAGTGCTGTGCAATAGACACATGATCAGAGAAAAATCTTCTAGTGGTTACTAAGCTCAAACAGTGCACGAAGGCTCTGATCTCAGGCTAAGCATACAGTTTGGTGCAATTACACTGAAAGAACTTGGGGTTTTATTATTTTTATTAACAGCCTTCCTTTTTTTCCTCAGCATGCATTCAAGAACACCAATTGTATTCAGCTTGCAGACAGGAATCAACATTTCAAAACCACATTTCATATTGTTTCACTGAGTTTTCATAGAGCATACTTATTCATATCCATTCATACACACAAAATAAACTTAGTTTTTAGACTTGTGATGGTATTTATAATGACAGAATATTATTTACATTTGTTGCAACACTCAGAATTTTCCAACAATTTCAGAAATTCTAAAATGCATTGTTTTCCTATTTTCCCCCTCACAACCACAGTTTATAGTTAATATTGATGTCTACTACTTGAACCTTCTGGTTTACAGAAGACAGAAGATTATTTCCAAAGCAAAACCAGCAGCTAAAGCAAACTACTTTCCACAAAGTTATCACATTTCATTTATAAAGGACTTATTATACCTTGATCCTTATCAGCTTGCAATAATGACAGTTTAACCATCTCCAACTGCCACTAGTACATTAAAGTACAGCATGGTCTCGAAGTCTCAAAACTAATCTAGCCACAGACATTCAGATGACCAAGTGAAAATGAACTCCAAGAGCAGTAATAAATTCAAACTCTCTTTAAAATACAGAAAACAGAGCTACTGGCTACATCCCATTATAGTGATTTAAAACAAAAAGGCAACATAAGTAAACCACCAGGTAAGTGCTGCTGCTTGAAATAATACAGCTGAGGTTGTGTTATACCCCCATTATCAACGATTATATGGACAATAGCCACAAACATCTGATCCAGTGCTCCCACAACCTGGGGATCTTACTGGTGAGAGGCATCACCTGTGAAGTTTCATCTTGAGCCAAATTCTGTACATTCCCTCAAGGGAAGAGTTTCCAACACACAGCTTCAGATCCATCAGGTACCTCTATTTTATGTTCTTATTTAGAATTGCACATGATATAACACCACATTTTGAAGAAAAAAAAAAATACATCACCCATGTTATCCCTACCAACACTAGAGCAAAATACTATTCATAGAAATCTGAACATCCCAAGCACGTACTCCAGAGAAGTCTTTCACTGCCCAACCAGATGTCATTCCCACTTGTACAAGTAAAACACAGAATGGTTCCATACTAGGTACACTTTCAGAAGTGCTCAGACAACCAAACTGAGGTCCAGTTTAAAAAGTCAAAATCATTTTTACTATGCATACCACCCTTTCCCTGTAAAGATGATCATAAACCCCAAGAGCTGTACAATATATATGAAAAGATAAATCTCAACTTTTCAACAGAGCTCTTCTACACTGAAATGAAGCACAGCAGTAAAGAAGTTGGTCCTAAACAATCAAACCAAGACAAAAAAAAAAAAGTTGCATTCTAAGAAAATCACATAGGACATTCTATGCTACACATTCAGAAGAATAAGCAATTACCTGCTACTTTCTGGAGTTTCATATAAGCATTTCAGAACTTCCAACCTTTTTCACATTTCTGCAGAAGAAACAACTTCCTTTCACACAGAAAACTTTCCAACATAAAGAAAATCAACACAGTGCCAAGTCTATAATATTAAATTTATTATTCCTCTAGTGATTCAGCTTAACCAAAACTTAAAGCAAGTCAATTATAAGAGAAGAAAGCACTGTACACTTGTGGCTGAAGAAAACTCCAAACCAAGAGTGATTGAAGGCTTTTACTGTCCCAGTTCAGAGCTTTGCAGGGTCTTGTATTTCCCCAAAATGCCACATATGGGTGCCTGAAGCATAAATAAATTCCTCTTTACTCATCCCTCCTGTATGAGTGCCACCATTAAGTCAACTAAGGATCAAGTGCTGGACACTCTTAAGGTGAGAATTATTGAATTACATAGTGTGTTTTATACACTTCCATCCCTCAGTAAGCCTGAAAGCCAGAGGCTCCTCTTCAGGCTGGGAGGATGAGATGAAGACAGTGAGCACTGGGCAAGAGGGGCACTGTGATCACCCCAGCATGGCAGCTCACAGAACCCACAGTCACCCAGAGGACAAGAAAAATCAAGTAACTTCATGGCATCAAACACCGTCAGCAGTATTTTTAGCAGTGCCAGGAGGTGGTATCTTCTGGAGAGAAAACGGTAGCACTATCAATGAATACAGCGTTGTGGGTCAGCCTGGTTTCACTGCTCGGCATAAAATGAAATATAAGCACGGATTCAGCCCAAGAAAACCTGCAGGTTTTTTTGTATTTAATCACACTAACAAAATCTCATTAAATACTGTACAAAATATCCAACCAGCTCTATTTCAGTGTACACCAAATTTCAGACATTAATTTAACACCTTGTTTAACTCAAACTTGAGACTTTAATGCATATGCTTCAGGACAGCTGATTTCCACAGAATTTACTCTGTACTGGACTGGCCATAACTCCTGCCTTACATTCTGCTTACAAACCCAGAACAAATGTCAGCAATCATGCCAGTAGGATGTCCCTACTACAATTTTCATCATCTTGGCCTTTTGCTATTCAATTACTCCAGAAATTAACCCAACACATGTAAAAGAGCATTTCTGTTATTTAATCTTGTACTTAGCAAAAACCTGTCACCTTCCCCTTGTCTCTTGCTTAGTTTAATCCCACATCTTCCAGTTATCACCCAACTTTCTTCAAAACTCCTTCTCTCTTTTTCTGCTGTGATCCTAAAATATGCAGACCAGAAGAAGCAATGCCTTCTCTCATTATTATTATTTTGAGGGGGCTGCCTGTTATATTCTGGGTTTTGATACAAAGCTGATCCTGGTGCTGAGGTCAGGATCACTTTCTGAATGTGTTATCAAAATAAGTTATAATTTGATCCTTCTTTCCTGAATGCCATAAGGCTCTAAAAGAAATCACATAGCTAGGTTTGTATCACTAGATGCACTAAAATGCATCTTTATTTTAAACTGAGATTAAGAGAGTCTAATGAGAAGGACCATAGCCCACAAATTATTAGTCAATAAAGGCCTTTTCCAGAGCTCCAGTTCTTCCATGGGCCACAGAGCCTCATCCCACAGCCCTAGATGTTCTGCAGAAAACACAAATGGCTGCAATTTTTTCTATCATTTCAGTATTTCTGGCGGTTTGCTGTGGGGACACAAGTGCATTAAGATCACAATTGCTACAGGCCAGAAATAAATCACTATTCTCCACACTGTGTTCCAAGCTGTCACCATACATACATATTAAGGGCTTAATTAACTGCTGTTACAGATTTAATATATAACCTGAAACAAAATGCATCTCCTAAGTGTTATAAAATAAAGAGAATGGTGAATACTATGAAGAACAACTTTCTAAACAAACTGCTGTCACCTTGCTTCAATCCTGGTAAAGAGTGCCCATGGTCTATCAGCCAGCCTTAATTCCAGGGATGCGAGCTCCCAGGGAGGACAGACACGCTTCCTCCAGGGTGAAGCAGAGGCTGTGCTGATGCTGAAACTCTGAGCCATGACCAAGGGTAAGACCCCCAGCCCAGCCCCTGAGCTCAGAACTGGACTGCAGGCCTCATCAAACACTTGAATGACCACTGTGCACCTATGGGCCTGCTGAACACATAGGAAGGTACAGCCTGGCTCCACTCACTGAGTTGTCTCCACATGAACCCTGAAGCTCCAGTATCACCATGAAAATGCGCGGCAGGAGGAAGGTGGTGTGTCCAAAGTCAGTGGATGAGTACAAGCTCTGACAACCAAACCTCCAAGAAGCTCCTGGAAACTCACTGAGGAGGCAAAGCTCCCATTTATAACAACAAAAATAACAAGCTTAGGACAGCTAAAAAAAAAAAAAAA
>WEKY01033581.1:29626-49087 GCA_013390045.1 Picathartes gymnocephalus
AAAAAGCAAAGCAAGCTGAAACAAAGCACAACAATCACAAATGGGATGGTCATTTCCAGTAAAAAATGCAAACAAGAACTTCAATCAGCTCATCTTCTTTACTGCAGCTTCCCCCCACCCAAGAGCCAAGTCCCAGCTCTGGGGAAAAAGCACCTTCTACAAATTCACCTTTACACCTGTACAATGTTCACTGTTAACTTGTACACCACCAATAAACCCTTTAATCATGACCAATAAACTCAAAGAAATGCCCATGCATGCCTTCACTATAGATATATTCTCCACTTTTCTGAGAAATAAGGAACTGATAGGTCAAATCTGAAACTATTTCAAATATTAGTTTGGAACATATTAAATTACAAAAAGTTTCAAATTAACTGGACTTAACCTGGACTTAAGCAAAACCTATTACTAAACCAACCTCTTCATGTAAAGAAAACATATTTCTAAGTTCTTCATAGTATTTAACAGCAGAATATCAAAATTCATTTCCTTGAATAACTTAACACAGTCTAGGGCTTTGGAGTCAATCACTAGACTTAAGCTACAATAGTAACTGCAATCCTACAAGTGTTCATTGACTCCTCCCACCAAGTAAGATTTTTTTTCCCATTCCTTTCATATTTATTCAGCTGCTTTTTCTTTCCCCTCACCATGACTCTCAAGTATTTATTACTGAAACTTAGAGAACAACTTAATTGAAAAATAGGCAACATCTGAAATACACAGACGTTTTTAACAACCCCAAACATGTATTTTACACTGCAAATCATCTTTGCCTTTCTCCAGTAAGGTCTTGTTCTTCCCCTTAAACACCAGCTACTTCTACTTCAGGCCTGAACAGCTACACATTCTGTCCCATTCCCCAGGTAATACCAGCTGGCTATCACCCAATCTTCCATTTTTCAATGCAAACTCCTTAAGCTGAGATCAAAGACTACACCATATCCCTCTTCTTTGGTTCTTCAACTACACTGCAGTTTCACCCGCAAGTACCTCCACACACCAGTTCTTACTTACACACACCCATGATTTCTGAAGAGATTCCTCAGGATTCATTCCGCTTTCCCCTTCACAACCTCTACCCTTCCCAAATGCTGCAAATCTAAACTATAGTACCACTATCCTGTAGTTATACAACATTGAAATAATTTTACCCATTCCTCCAAAACTAGGCATGGTGACTTCAAGGCAGAAACTCAGTAAGTCCATCTATCTAGACTAGTCCATACTGTGTAAATGGCATGAGTTCGAAGACTTTAAATACAAATATGCCAGCAATACATTTTACTGATCTTTGCTACTTTATCAAATGCACATGAAGAATTTTGGTGGGTACACTGTACCAATAGCCACTTAGTCAATGAAAAGCTTGTCATACCTGCTTCTTTTTATTGCACTTGTTGAATCATCACCCAAAAAGACTGAAATACTATAGAGGAATTCTTTACACTATTCTCAGTTGCCCTGCAGTTATTATTGCACAGTGACAACTCTTGCCTAAAAAATGAGTAAGGACATAAAGCAGAAGTGACCTTTCAATTTCTCCCACTTTAAGAACCACATTACTCCTTCAGGCTTTCTTCTTTATGGACTTTAATCTTGAATCTAGCTCACCAAATATGATCCAGAAAAAAATCCCAAACCTTACTATTAGTTTGGCAGTACTCCCAGGAAATTGACTTCTTTGACTTACTCACTGCAAGTTCAGCCTAACTGCCAACACTCTTTCAGTTCTTTCTGGTTTTGAGTGTGTGCTTCCTTTTACGAGAGATTCACACTGATTCTACTTTTCTGTCACTAATTATTACCAACTGTAGTATGAACATCTTAACTTCTCCATCCTAGTCTGTTGCAAAATAATGACACTTCAATACAAAAAAAAACCTAAAAAATCCCACCACCACAAAAGCCTGATATTAAGGAACTAGAATAAAGGGAAGGATATGGCAAGGGATTTTAAAAGCTTTTTTCTCTCCCCCATCCAGACTAACAGAACAATTTAAAGGCCACAAACACCAAACAGACCTCATGTTCCCTTTCTGTTCTGTTCCAGATCCCACTTCTCTTGCCAGTGCACCTCCACAAAAATACAAACCCAGTACAACAGTGGGTTCAAGCCATTCCGTTTGTCTCAGAGACAAGTGGTCCAAAATGATCACACAGTCTTCCTGCATTAAAGGAGAAGAGATTACACAAATGCAGGCAGACAGCTGTTTCCTCAAGTGCTCTTCCATGTCTGCTATCCACAGTATACACACTGTAATAGCTTCCAATCTGTATGCTGAAGAAGTCCATTGTCATTAGATTTGAATTTGCTACAAAGGTGTTCCACACCCTTGAGAAAACATGCCTCTGCAAGCCAAGCACCTGAAAACCCCTACAACTCCCACCAGGAACCCTCTTTCTTTTCTCAAAGTGAAATGAATAGTTTCAACAAACTTTTAAGAAACATGACTGAACTGAGGCAGACAGAATTCTCCAAGCAAAAACCACTCTGATGAAAAACTTAAGAGTAAATTTAATAGCTACAAAAGAATTAAATAAATTACATTTACTTTAAACTGAGAGACTCAGAGTTACCAGCATTAGGTGGAATCTGCAAACATGAGTTACAAACTGCAGAGCACCACCTGTCTCAACCAGGCAGCAGTCAGGACAAACATTAGACTGACTCAGCACCACAGTCATTTGTCCATCACAGATTCTTCACCACCAGAGCTTTTATGTGAACCTAATGGAGTAGCAGGGGATTTGGAAAGCAGAAAAAGATTGAAACAGTCTGTTAGCTGCCCAAAAAAAAAATCAAAAACCAGGTCCTTCCAACCTAAAGTACTTCTTCAAACCTAAACAAGACAGAAAAGAAGGTTATACTACATCACCACATCTTGGCTGGCACATAACACAGTTACAGGGATTCTTCTCACCTTTCATAATAACAAAATTAAGTGATTCTATGGTTATAATTCATTCCAGTCATTGCCCTGGAATAGCTGGTATTTCATAGAGATACATTACCTGCAGATTAATTGGGATTCATAGTACATTCACTTATTATTTCGTTTAAAACTAAGTATTTTAGGTTTCAGAAAACTTGCCGTAGTTTCTGCTTGAAGGTATTTTTACAGACCTAACTAATGACAATATGTAATGCAAAAAGTAACACAAGCTATCATGCAGAAGGAAAAGATGACAAAGTCCTCGTGGAGACATTAAAGTAGCCAAATACTACCTACTCATTCGAAGTAGCATGATATAGAGTGCTTGTGCTGCAAGGAAGAAATGCCATTTGGTTACTTTCTTAACAAAACTACAGCGTCAGTTACCCAAAGGGAGGGCTAAGTGTCCAGATGACAGAAAAAGGCCTTCAAAAAATTCAGGACACTTGTGCAGTAGGTCATGGTGTTGTGTATGTAATTTTCCACATATACTTGAAAGGCCTTTTTAAGAGATCCATCCAGTTAAAACGCCTTCACATACACACTGATTTAAGTGATAACAACTACAGATGTCTTTAAAAAAAACTTTAAAAAGACTTACCATCAAAAACTACTCTGATTTACAATCTAAGAAAACATAAGACTGCAGAGTTCAGGTTTAACTGTTTAACAGCAACTCAGATCAATTACCTATCTCATACATTCTATCATAACAGCTGAATTTACATTTCAGAACAGTTTAAGAATGTAAGCATTTAGTCACTGTTTTATTGTACTCTTTTTCACACAAACCCAGTTCTGAAGTTTCTGAACCCATGTACATTCTTCATTAAATCAGGGCACACTTGGTTGTTTTCACTATAGCTAAAGCATGAAAGTTTGGCCTCAACCTCTCAATTTCCCCTTTAATGCCCCATCTCTGATGATAATGTTGAAGTTCTCTTAAAGATATGATGAAAACTGACATACCAGTTACTGGGAGACAGATTAGCTATATTACCACCACTCTGCACACATACCTCCCAAAAGCACTCAAGTTCGTATTTGAAGAGAGCTCTTAAGTACTACTAAAAACACTCTTATGTATTCATATAAGACTGGACCTGCAACACAGAAAACTGGCTCTGCAGCAATGCTGGAATGTTGTGGGGGAACCCTAGGCAGATGAATCTGTGGTATTTAATAACTGCCTCCCCTCCTTAAGGAACAGGGTTTCCTGTACATTCAGTCAGGGAACTGCCAGTGTCCAATGTTACTTTAATTAGACCCTTCACTTTTATAGATGGTTGCACTAGTGTTGCTCAAACACACGTGGCTTATAAATTCTGCCCTTGTATGAGAAACATTTGCCTAATAATGAAAAAGTATTGGCAATCATCATTTTCACTTTAGAGTTGAGCTTCCTGTTCAAACAAGCAAGGGCTTTCCACAATCCATATTCATGCTCCCATCAAAACAAGTAGCAATGCTTTGGCTATACTGCTGAAAACAAAGAAGTTTCATAAAAAGCTCACTGAGAAGCACATTCTGGCAAAATGCCACCACAGCAAGGTCACTAACCAAATGGGTGCTACACAGAGGCTTCAAATTTTACTGACAGAGATCCTGTGAATTTCATCATAAATGGCTTTCAACCAAAATTGTCTAAAAGGAATTCTTGAAGTAGTTTAGGTTCTGACTATATCACTGTTTTCCTCCTCAAATCTGCCTAAGTGACTAGAAAGCATTTCTAAGCTTTCTACTGTCACACAGAGCAGTGCTACATCCACATATTCACATACAATGGAAAACAGTCAACATTAAACTATTTTTTCCAAACTCTGAAATTGCTAGCTGGAAGTTCCACCTTCCTTCAGATGGTCAGAAATCAGACCCATACAATCCAACTGGTTCCTTGTTTAGCAATACTGTAACTACAACACAAAGAATTCAAAGAGTCACCAGCCTTCCTGAAGTAGTGACCAGCCCAAAAGGCCAGGCTATGCCAGAGACAGTTTTAGGCAGGATTAATTCCTATTTTCCCTGTGCAAGCCTTACAAGCCATTACTTTTTGGTTTTAAACTTTACAGAGAAATTAAATTACACTCCCGTGTACTGTGCACCTTAAGGGCAATCCCCACTCCAGCCCCCAAAGTCTTTCCTGGCTATGATCTATGATCAACCAGGTCTAATTCACTGGTGATTCATAGCAAAAGAACTCAGAAGTTGAGGAAGAATGGTGAAGCTGGTGTGAGGACAGCAAATAGAGTTACAAACTGACTTTGTAGAACTCAGACTCATGCTAAAAGAAAAAACATTCCCTGTTTCTGAAAGCTTACCTAAATGTATTTGGGAAGCAACTAGTAAGACCATTCGAATTTCAGGCTGCAGACATGAGAACACACAAGAAAGATAACTCCAAAGGAGTAAGCTTTGCCTCTGCAAAAGCAGTAAAGGAACTGAGGTAGAACTCATCTGGCTGGCTTCTCTCTGAAGCTGCCATGCTGTGAATACACAAATCCAGAATGATAACAAAGGACACTGCACAGAAGTGATTACCAGCAAGTGAAAGCAGTCACAGCAGAACCATCTGACACCCATGTTCAGGCTGGAGCTACTGAAAAGGAACACTTTTAGGGCTGCTTTTTTTCCATTTGGTGTTTATAGCCGGGAGTGAAAAGCATCCAGGTCAGGAAGGTGGGAAACACTCCCTGCACAAACAACACCCAAACATTCCACACAGTAACAAAGCTCCAAGAAAATTACTAACAACTTCATCTGTATAGAAAACAAGCCACAGTTAGACCTACCTGATCATGAGATAGGGAAAGACCAATGGATTTCAGTATACAGCCACAAATCAATGTGCGTACTACCAACCAACAGGTTTTCATTCCATGGAAATCCAGACTCTGGAAAAAACAAATCTTTGAACTGCAATCACATTCTCACTGCCAAAAACAGATAGGAAGAGAACACTTTGAGGTTGCTCTTCCTGCAGAAGCATTAAACAGCTTCCCTTCCTCTCCCTCTGTACACAAACTCTAGCCCAGCTTTCCCAAAGCCATGAAAAAACCCCACAGCCACAGAGCAGCAAGGAGCATCAGCAAACCTGGAAAAGAGCAAAGACGAGCAAATGTATTTGGCAACTCTGCCTCCAGGCTAAAGCAGAGTTTATGAAAAACCTTACAGCAACAGAATTTAGCATCTCATTTTCTTTACAAAGACATGCACATCTAAAGCAGCCAACTGACATAAAACTAATTTGTGTATTTCTCTAAACTCAAACTAAATATTTCCTTGTTCAGTTTCAAAACTGCTTCTTTCCAACCAATTAGCAAATATAGCAACTAGCTGTTTTCTTGCACTAGAATCCATATTGAACAGGAATTGCAATCCTTTGTTTCAGGGTCTAATCCACGTATCTGAATAATGAACCTAAACCAACTGCTCTCAAACAGTGGTCCATTGGCCAACCAGAGGTTTCAAATGGTCCATAATACATGGTAGTTTCAGTTTGCAGATCAGAAAGCCAACACAGTTCAGTGCTGCTGAACAACGCGCTGAGGGCTAACAGCACGAGCTATGGGAAGCAGCACCTTTGGAACCACCACAGCAGAAGATTGATTGCATTCATTTCTATTCAGAATGGGAAAAAAACCCATACATCAAACAAATCATATTGTAAATATAACATTTTATCACTTTTTTTTTTAGCAGTAGTACTTAGACACACATAAGGAACTGCTAAAAACACCAACTTAGCCAGTTATACAAACACAAGTACCTTCTTTCCATTATTTGGAGAAATCAGGACATCAGTGTCACTGACTGTATTGTTCCAATGAGGCTAAGGATGTAACTTCCTGACACTCAAGGCATCAAGGTCAAAATAACTGCAGATTTGAGCAGCATCCACCAGCTGATTCTGTCTACTGCTACCTCTTGCTAGCAATCAGCTAGGGGTGTTACATCCAAGGGCAGTTTCTTACCTTCCACATTGGAGATGGGACCTCAGAGGTCCTACCCCCTATTTTTAAGGCTGTTCATAAATAGAAAAGTGCTAAGTAAGCAATTTTATGAACTCTAGATATGTAGTCTAAGGGTATTGCTCATAATTTAGTGTAACATAGTTTAAGACTACTTCTAACATGAAACCACGTTGTTACAGTAAACATCTTACATTTGCATCAACCCTTGATAACGAACTTTTCTCTGTATACCTTTAAAGGATCAACTGTAACTATTCGAGTTGTACTGTTTCTCATTCATACAAAAATCCTAAGTATGCTATGACTTTCTATTTTTTTCCAAGAACCTACCCTTAAGGAAGAGGAGATACTCACTAACTGATTTACACTAAAAGATAAGGAGCATCAACTGCTTGGCAAGATGAAGAGCCCCTGCCCCACCCCAAATCCTCCATTTAAACATTCCATCCAAGTCAACATTCCCAACACCAATGACTTTCTGGTTTCAATTTTTTTTTCAGGTAAGCATTGAAACATCTTTAGACCATACAGAAAAATCAAGAATAAGAAAAAAGCTTTCCAAAACAAACCTGCACTTTTAGCAAGTCCAAAGGAACAGGCACACAAGCATGTTTCACAGCATATGCTGTGTCTAGCCCGAACACTAAAAGCCGTGGATCCATTACCAAGAGGATCACGATGTGAAATCAAAAGACAGTAACACAGAACTGTGTATCTAATTCCAGACACCTGCAGTTTAATTAGATTCACAACAAGGCAAGCATTGTTGTGATTCATTTGAACTTGAAAAAGCAGTTATCACCAGTTTTGGTGAGTCAACACACACTAGTACCTTAAATCAATTCTGTGAACAATGAAGCCAAGTTTTCCTTTTCAGCAATTTTATTCTAATGTGAAACATGAAGAAACAAGCACCCAAAAAACTCCAATATAGTATGAAACTTTAATAAAAGTTGCTTAAAAAACAAAGAGCAAAATTTTAAAATAAACTGACTTGACTCCTAATCACACATCTTTCTGACATCAGGAAGAGTACTTTCAGACTGTCAGGAAAAAAAAGAAAGAAACAAAGATCTGCTGTTGAAACATTACTCCCAAAGACTGTTGAAACGCATAACATGAAGCTTCAGAGACAGACAGTTTTATTAACAGGAGGCTTAATTTTAAACAGTATATACAAATCACATGACTTTTCCAAAGTTGGGACCACCTAGTGATCTGGCAAAACAAAATTATGCTAATGAATTACAGAAGCATCTGTGTAATGCAACCGCCTCTTTATTGAAGTACACCTTTATACAATCCTTCCACGGATTCCTGTACTGTGAAATCCTCTCGGGATGCAGTGCTGCACAGGTTTGCAAATCTCTCCTACACACCACATGAATAAAACTGTTGCCACTTACACCTCTCAGTTTTGCCTGCCCATACACTTCAGTGTTTCATGGTATGCAACACCAAAAGGCACTGTTCTTCTTTGTCAAAAATAAACCAAAACCAGTTTGAAGTTTACTATGTTTAAGTACAATGATTTGCAGGGAATAGCACGATTTTTTTCAGGCAAAGCCCAAGCCTTAAAATTTCTCATAAGCCAAGCAAGGATGAACCAAAAAAACTCTACTTTTCACTTGTGTAATTACTTCCTTTCCATTTCTCTGTTTTTCCATGGAAGGTTTCACTGCACAACAAAGAAAATGGCAACTCTTTACAGACTTTGAACACAACAGCACAACTTTATTGCAAAAATATATAGTAAACTCAGTATTTTCAAGTTTTGGAGAAAAATAAATTTTATCTCTGAATTCACCCATAGCAGTAATTCACAACAGAGTTGCTGAAGATACAAGTTTCTTTCATTATAACCTAATTTAAAACTTTATCTGGACTCCAATCTTCTACTACCACTTTGGTTCTCTTAGCAGAGACTCTATGTGAGGAGTTCAAGAGATGTGAGAAACACTAATATCCAACTAGTGTCAAAAGATCCTTTTCCAACCGATTTGTGTAATCCTAACAAATCAAGCTACTTAAACAATAATGATTATTTTCAACTGAAAACATTTTAAATGTACTATAAAAGTCGTATGATTTATGTCTGAGGTTAGCTATACTTGTGGCAAAAGTCTTATTCTGCACAGTTATAATTGCAATATATAAATAACTAAAGGTTATACCACAAAGAACAGCTTGAATTTTACAGAACAATTCTGCTCATACTCATAGGAATTAGTTTGGTAGACACATCAGCAAAGGGCATAATTCAACTGTTCATACAGTGAGAATTTTGGAAAAAAAAAAGATACATACACAAAACAATAGATCTGTGTACACTGAAGATTCATTCAGTTGCAGAATAAAATCAGGACTTTAAACAAAGCTTTGACCTGTGAACAAAGCAAATTCAGCCAGCTTTGAACCAAATCTAAAAACTGCTATCTATTTTACAATGGCTTACAAGAACACCACTGAAGAGCTTCACTGACTTCATCTATTTCCCTTATCCAAAACTATGTCAAACCAATCTCAGTTTCTCAATAAGCACTGTGTCCAGAAGAGTTTACCAAGCTTTTATGATGAATAAGAATCTGTCCAGCTTCTCCACATATTTGTACGAGGAAAATCCACCGCACCTTCTCTCCTTGCAGTGTTTCTCATCTAACGGCTAACCCAGTGCTCTGTCTTATCAAAACCAATCTGTTTTACAATTTAAACAATCCACAGGTTCTATCCTGGAAATACTATAAAAACCAATCCAGATGCATTTGTCACAGCACTATGAATATCTATTCTACAACTACTTCAGAGGAACAGCTACCCTAACACAAGTTTTACTTTTCTGGAACCTATAGGCCTATCATTTAAATCAACAACAGCTGCCATAGCTTCATCACGAGACTCAAATGCAACCATTGCTTCTCCAGTGGGCATGCCTTTTTCATTGTATTTTAAGCACACGGAACCAGGGATCACTTGGTAACCATAAAAGAAATCCAAAATTTCATCCACCGAAACAGTAAAGGGCATATTCTGCACTTTAATGACAGTTGGCCCTGGCTTCCCAGACCCTGTTCCAAAACCTGGGGGCCCACCAATATGTATATTTCCTGGTCCAGGTCCAAACCCTGGAGGTCCACTTAAATGTCCAAGACTGCTAGCAATTGCTGGAGGACCAGCACCAAAGGCAGGGGGCCCACTTAAATTGCCAGGACCATTACCAAATGTCTGAGGACCCCCTGCAAAACCTGCTGGTCCACTCAAATTAGCAGGACCACCTGCAAAACCTGGTACTTCAATACTTGCACCAGGTAAACCACTAGCTGCAACTGTGGGTATTCCTGGTCTAGAATCAGGAAAGCCACCTATTCCAGGTGGTGGTAAAGGGGGACCAAATGTGCCAGACCCGCTGAAGTTACCAGGGAAATTGAACGGAGGACCATTGTTTGCTTCTTTAGCATTTCCCCCCAAGAAGGCATGCTCATCCCCACCAGGGCCCTGTGCTCCTGGCACAGCCGCATTTCCCTGGATCGGTATTTTCAGGATCTTCTTCCCTTGAGATGGTGGGTTTCTCTCAATATCTCTCATTTCTTCTACAGTTATCAAACGCAAATTAACATCTCTTCCATTCAGTTTTTTACGGTGCAAACGCTCTGCCTTACGAGCATCATCTTCAGCTTTAAACTGAACCAGTGCTTGTCCTAAACCTTGCCCAGTATTATCAACAAGAATTTGTACAGAGTTTTCTTCTACTGCCAGTCCCTCTAGAAACTGAAGTATTTCCATTTTTGTTATATTATATGGAATATTAGATATATGTGCACACAATTTTGGCAAGCCTGGTTCTCCCTCAGCATTCATCAGGATTTCTCTCTGGTCATAGCTGAAGTTCTGCAATCTTTTACGAATCATATCTATCTTTTCTAACATTGCCTTTTTTGTAATTGGATGTACCTGAATGAAGCGATTCCCTATGTACTGCTTATGATGACACAAAGCTGCTTTATAATCAGCTTCATTCCTAAACTCAACAAACCCCTCTCCAATTGCCTTCCCATTAGGTCCATAAGCTATATAAATGCTGTCCTCAACTATATCCAGCTTTTTAAAAAAATCTATCACATGTTTGTTCTCCGATTCAAAGGGAAGACCTTTCAAATAAACACAGAAACCGTGCTCATGGGGAGATCTCGACCGTGACCTTTTCTGTCCAGTGGGAGATTTGGACCTAGGATGAACCTGGGGAGGAGGATGTGCCTGCCCAGAGGGACCCATGGTTTGCTTGAAAGTTATGTGGCCTCCAGCAGCTACCCACTGTCTCTCTGTTGCAGGACTAACTTCAACATAGCGCTGAATCATCAGCATTCTGTTTCGCTTCAGTGCTTCAAAGGTATCTTGAGGAGAAAAAAACTTAACTAGTCCATTTCCATTATTTCGACCTACATGATCCTTCAGCATATGGATTGCATCCACACGGAGCCCAAGGAAAAAGTCTTTCACATCAGATTCTGTTGCAGTAAAGGGCATTCCATGAACGCTGACATACAAATCATCTGGATTGATTGGAATTGGCTTGACACTACCTTGAGAATTCATCTGGATAGGATTTACAGGATTCATGGGACCAATAAACAATGGATTCAAGCTGCTGTTCATATTCACTGCTGCTCCAGATCCATTCATTCCAGTGGGTAAGGGTGCTACAGGTGGAGGATTCATAGGAGGCATTCCTGATATGGGAGGCAGAGGTGTCATTGGAGGTACAGGGGGCACAGGGGGTATTGGAGTAACTGGAGGAACAGGAGGCAGTGTGGGTACAGGAGGTGGAACAGGTATAGGTGGAATAGAAGGCATTGGTGGCAGAGAGGGCATAGCTGGGATAGGAGGGATTGGTGGAGGAGGTACTGTGTTCATTGGGGATGCTGTGCTAGGTACAGTTGAGCTAAATGTTGGACTACCAAAGGTACTCCCAAGATTTGGAGGTGCGGTCCCCATACTGGCAGTAGAAAACGTGGATATGTTTTTATTGCTTTCATGCACTGTAGTAGAAGCAGTTACTACACTAGAAGGATTATTAAAGTTAGGTACAGTAGTAGGTAAGTTAACCCTTCCACTCATTCCAGAACTAGGTGGTGGTCCCGACCTGCTAGCATTTGCTGGTGGCATATCTAAATTGGCAGTTTCAAAACGCCTACGACTCAGTTCTATCATGTTCTGCATTTCAGTTTTACTGCTCAGCAACAATGTTACTTTTGACCCTTTAATTGTACCACCTGTGCGCATCATACCAAGCCTTGCATCTTCATCAGTGGCAAAAACGATGAAAGCCTCACCCAGTTCACCCCCTACAATATGCACGCCCCCATCAGGAATGGTCAATCCAGAGAAGAAGTGGCGAATGTCCATGGTCCCCGCCACAATCGGGAGACCTTGCAAGCGGATGACCACAGCCATGCTGCGCTGAAACAACACACACCTGCAGATGAGAAAAGGCAACGGCTATGTCAGACTACTGTTTGTGACACCATACAATTACCTACAGACACCATCTACTATATTTGTTTAAATACACCTAATAACATCTTGTAAAGATTAAGCGTGTTTATATTCCAAGTTGCTTATTGTTTGTTTACTTCATACAGACTGAAGTATTAAACATTTACCAACACAATCAGTATACATTTTGCACTAGAAATTCCAAAATAGCTGTTATACTAAGACCCACAAGTGTCAGTTAAAAAAAAAAAAAAGGAATGTCAAAAATCAGAACTATTACATCAGTAGTTCAATATTTAATTGAATGTAAGCAAAAGGAGTATTTTAGCCACACAAAACAATATTAATTTACTGGTATGGTATCCACTGTACCTAACAATGGGACTGAGAAATTCTTCTGCACAGCTATGGGAAACAAACAGTTCCCCTTAATTTAGAGAAGGATTTTACCTCCTGCCAGGTGAAGACAACTAGAAATGTAACAGTGGGTTGGTTAAGAACAAAAACCCATTATGGACAACCAGCAGCTGTGAGACTCACAAGACATCCTGACCGGGAGCATCTATATTATACAGTCCTGATGTTTTTCTCCTACCAAAGGCAAGAGGTCCAGGTGATCTGAAGCTTGCTATTATAAACTAGCCCCAGACGTTTTGTGACAATAGAGACCTCATCCAAATTAAATTAACATCTATGCATATCTAGCTAGATATACAACCTTTACAATTTTCAAAAATAAGGTATTTTTTAATAGTTGCAGATATTCTGTCATATGTCTCAGACATAAGTAAATGAATTTTATCTCCCCAGCTGGCATTAGCAGATGCTTAAGGTAATTCTGAACAGTTACTTTGTGACCTAAGAAGCCTGAGGTCATATCAGAAGTTGAAGAGGAAACTAGGTATTTGTCACTTATTCAAACCTTCAGCAAAGGCTGAAAGCATCATATTAGCAATATTAGCACAATTCAACAGTCCAGAAGCCAGTCTCTCATCCTAAACAATCAGCAATAGCATCATGCTTCACCTGAGCCACTTCATCTCTGAAACTTCTTGACTTCCTAAGTACAAGCCAGTTCAGTATCTGTATGGAAGATCTCCAAGGCTCCCATAAGTCACATACCAATAGTATTAACTCAGCATTTCAAATCAAGGAACCAGATCACAGAATCACAGAAGTGTCTAGGCTGGAAAAGACCTTAACAATCAAGCCCAACCAGGTGCCCCAATGCAACACCACAAAGCTATGCAACAAAGACTCCAGGTCATTACCAAAGCTCTGACCAACTGCAATCAATAACCAATGCATCTTCCAACAACTCAGCTATATTCCAGCATACAGTCAAATCTCTAAGTTAGCTCCATTTGCTTGTCCAGGTCATCCAAACACTTTAGAGAAGACAAGTCTTGAATGACTAGGTAAAGCCATAATTTAACCAGGTATGGCTGAATTCAGTACTTAATGAAAACAAGAGTAACCATTCTTCTATGAGGTGAAGAAGCAACAATTCTTTCGTTTGCGTGATGGAACCTCATATTACCAAAATGAGTCCTTAAGTATTTTGTTCTGTTGACCAACACACCACAGCTAAACTCTTCAACACACTAATGAACTCATGCAACATCCCGGGGTATTATAGGGCATTGCCCCACAACTAGGTGACACCAGAAACGTGTGGAGGACCTTTCTCCCTCGAGGAAACAGCAAACAAGCCCATTTGCACCAAGTCAGCTCTGCTGCTCTAGCTGCTGTGCATGAATATTGGATACCTTACTTCATCATCTTGAAAAAGAGACTAGAATTTGCAGTACAAACAAGAAGATTGAAAAAAAAACAAACAAAAAAACCCCACACCACTAAGAAAACCCCTATTCCCCTAAGGAAAGACAGCAACAGAAAGGCAAATATATACTAAGCTTTGGGGATAATTTTTTGTGAAAGCAACTTCCTCATCTCCATGGTGAGGTAACAGAAGCAACATCCTTGCCTATATCTCTTACATTTAATTACATTTAATCTGAAAATAAAATTCCTTGTCCAATCATTTTCCAACAACAAAATAACTTGTCCATGAGGAAGAAAAAGCACAAGTCAAAGGACTACATATGGTATCTAAACATCTAAAAACATATCTAAGACTTTTTGCACTGTTTCAAAAAGCAGTGTTTTATAATGATTCTGTTGTTTTACTTTAAATTTGCCTAGCATTGATGACAATCTCTGAAATTAAAGTTAAAAGGAAAATTCTGCCTCCTTTAAAGAAGCTATATTAAAGAGTATTGTAAACCCAAGGTTTATGTTGTGCTACAGGACTGCTTTTGAATTAGATGATCCTGAGGCAAGCAAGTGGTATAAAAGCATCCCTGGCTTTGCACCTATGCTTTCAAAACTGGAATACCACTAAAAGCAAATCTTGCCAGAAGGTTCAGATTTCTTCTACTACCTATTATACATAGAAATTAGTTTCAGAAAATTTTAAGTATCAGAAGTTAAAGACATTTGAAGTTTCTCATGTTAAATGGGAGACTATTTTTAGCTATTTCCTTAATGCAAAAGGGATGACAATCTGATATGGCCGTTGGTTGAACAAAGGCAACTTGAGAAGGTGTGCGGACTGAGGTCTGCTGGTTTGGAACCCCTTACATTCTTTATCAGAACTGACACCTGCTAGATAACTGCATTTATAAATTATTTCATGAATCCAGCCCAGAAGACAGATCAACAGATAAAGTCGCAAAAGACTTCAAGCATTTGAACATTTACATAACTTTTGGGATAATGCAAGTCTTTCAGTTTTGCATTCAATTCAAAACTTCCTAATAAATGCTAAGGGAGTACTTAAAAGTCTCGTTACTAAGTACTCTATTCAGATCCACTAAACCACTATTGACAATAAAATCCAAAGAGCTGCTTAGGCATATAGTCACTAGAAAAACCATCTGCAATGACTTCAATGTAGTTAATTCCATGCAGAGTATTAAGCTAACGCTTGCTTAATATGAAGCAAGAGGTGACAGTAACATGGTCTGAATAAAAAGCATTTTAAGGACTTTACTAATCAAATATTTTTGACAAAGGAACACGTAACATGGCTGCTTCATTTTTTCAGAATTTCGGTGCTAAGACAAAGTAGTAGTGTCACTTCTGTGATTTACAGAAAAATCTCAAGGACTAAAAGGGCCAAATTTTAAGTTTTTAAACACTCACAAACCACATTTTTTCCAAAATGCTCTTAGGAGACAATAACCCACTTGCTCAAATTTTCCAAGTAATGAAAACGCAAAGCCTGATCAAATATTTCACTGTTTACTTGCAAAGACCAACACATACAGAGGCAACATTAACTTCAGACACAAAACAGGCTGCACACCAGTTCAGCAGGCACTGAAGGCTTTTTGTTGGGCTGTCAGGCGTGTTCTCAGGCTGCCTGCTTTTCTCCTGGTATGAAAAGATACTTCCAGGCAAAAGTGGGTTTTGTTGTCATTTTATCTGTAGGACAAAATGACAAGAAATATTTCTGGAATATGTATTTGTGGAAGGACATATATATGTGGAAGGACAAGATCCTAGGGGTTTACTATGGACAATCCATCCTCATTAGCAAGCCACGATCAAAGCTGGAGATTAGCGTGCTGCTGACAATCAATCTGATTCAACTCATTTGATGAATCTTAACGTGCCTTGACAGTAATACCTTCAAAAATGTTGATGTTACACTGGAAAAAAAAGCTGTAAAAGATGACAATACTACTTATCTCATCAATGTGCTAGTCAGCAAAATAAGAATTTGGGTCATACATATAAATTCATACGCACACCAGACTAGGCTTTTAAAATGTATGGACTCTGCAATAGAAAAGTTCAGAAGATTCAACCTAGCCCCTGGGAACTATTAAAGTACAATACCCACATGATACACACACATACACACATATTTGGCAATTCTTGGCTGAAGACTAAGAACCTCAGAAACACTGGTACTGGAAGAAGAATTTTAAGTATGAGACTGTCTCGCAAAAGTTAAAGCTGCAAACTACAGTTTTGTCTCTTTCTTTTTTAAGGCTAAAATCAACCTGTTATAGTCATCTTTGAGCCAACTTGAAACTATCTGGTCCCTTTAAGTGCTGCGAAACCTAATTAGAACGAACTGACGTACACTTCTACATTCCAACAGTTACAAACATGCAGACCTGTGGCTTGCAGCAAAGTAACTGCATTTTCCAACAGTGCAAAATAACTGTGAGAGTGTTCCAGACTACCACATGCTGATGAAACAACAAAACATTAGTTTTGCAGAAAATTCTGTTTACAAGAAAAACATTGCCAAAACCAGCATCACCAGTGGTGAGTACACAAGCTACGGATTATTTGACCCAAGTCTTTTGACACAAATTCACAGATTCCAAAAGCTTCAAGTGTTTCTTAGGATATACTCAATATGCATATAAAGAAGTCTTCAATTCAAAAGCTCTTACCTGCAAAGACAGATGTTTTTTTCTTAACAAGTAGCAGAAGCCAAGCCAATCCTGTGGGCAACCAATTAAAACCAACTTTTAGACTGCAATAAAGAATAAATGGAGGCAAAAATCAATGCAGGCAACACAACAGCACTAACAGTCCACAAAGAACTGTATACATAGAATTTCAAACCTGCAACCACCACAAGGCACTGCAACGTACAAGAATATAACTGTGTGTTTTCTATACATTATCTCTATAGGACTTACTGGTAATCGCATTGTAAAGCTTTTGTATGGTTTCAAGACATAAATATGCCTTCCACAAAGAATACAGAAAGAGCCAGAAAACATTTAAGGAGTCTTTCAAAATTTCCCATCACCAATAGGTGAACAAATCTCTCTTTCAAAGGCAAAGAACAAGAGTTCAATACTTGAAAGCCCTGAATTTCACCAAACCCTTGCTTCATCAATAATAATATTCCTTCCACCAAATGTGCATCTACTTACTGAAACAAAGTAACATAGAGTAAGCCATGCCTAAGAAAACCACCCTAGAGCTGCAGGTGAAGAATTCTTCGAGTCACACTAGCTGGTGAAACTAGGTGACGTTTCACAGCCATGTCTAGGCAGTCAACTCCACAGAGCACACAGCAAGCACTCCCAGAAGATACTCTACTTTCATTTGTAATATGCCATTTCATTACCCAAATCCTGATCAAATACCCATTTTTTTTCATCCCTGTATAAAAATCATCTTTCCAGGTTTACAACTCAACAGAAAAGCCAAGCATTTTAAGTGGCAACAGATATATTTTGTATTTAAAGATGGGATGGAAAACCTTTGCTCTTTCATTACTTGGCAGACCACCTCACACTAAAACTGTGATTCGTTGGAAAGTCACTGAAGAATGAATCTCACTAAGAACAGATAACTGCCTCTTCCTCCTCACACAACCCCAACAAGCTGGTTTCAGTTACAAGCATCATTACCAAAGTGAACTTAGTGCAAGAAGTACTAACAAACCCTTCACAAACTCCCTAACAGAGGGAATGAAAATAAATATAGCTATTCGCACATCTTCCAGGACACTAATGGCAGACTTACAAGTGAGAAAGATACAACTACACTATACAGACTTATATTAAAATGGCAAATGCATTTAGAAAAATAAGACCTTTATTAGACTTTTAAGAGAAACATGCAATCCTATATTAGAAGGACTCAACTATGTACTTTCATGTACAGCAGTGTCAAGCAGCAGTTTACAAAGAAAGAAATGTAATCACCTGAAAAACCGTTTCATGCAAAACCACACCTGCTTCAAGCAGCAGATAAATTGTTCATGCACAAGGAATTTCCCATTTAGAAGAAAAACCCAAATCATTAGATGAATTTCCAGTATAGCAATCACAGTGTTGCATTCGTTCCTCTTCACAACACTGAAAACAAGCTGAAGATTTGTAGTGGACTAAGGCAACACAAACAAAACCAGGCAGCATTCAAAATAGGTGCCAACTCCACTCTGCTATGTTCCACTCTGCTTACTTCTCCACCAAACACCATCTACTTTTCGTTTCAAGTCTCAAATCTCCCAACTTAAAAGAAAACCATCCATGCCTTCTGTAGGTAAAAATATCCTTTCCAATCAACGGAATACGCAAGAGTACATTAACTAGACAAGCACCGGCTAGAGCACAGGCGTTCCCACATAATGCTGGCACCACATCTCTGGGAGTTCTCCGGAGAAACACCACAACACCCTGTCAGCTATACAGAAAGACCCAGCATCCACTAGACACACAACAAACGATTAAACCAGAGGAATCCATCACGGAAACAACCGGCCGATTTGCCTGCCTAACCCCAGCAGATCAAGGTGGGGAAGCAAACCACTCAGAATAACAGGTAGCTTTAAGAGTGAGTAAAACCAGAGCCATGAGGGTTTTTTCGAAAGAAAGCTCACACTATGTATTTTCGGGACCCGTTTAAACGCTAATTCGTTTTCTTTCTGGGAAGGGTGGCTTTAAGTTGTTTTTTTCGTTTATAGATTTGGGGAGGGGTGGTATTTTGTTTGGTTGGTTGTTGCTGTTTAGTTTCTTTTTTTTTTTATCGGAGCTGATTTTTACTAACAGATGTGAGCGCTATTTTACTGAACAGCAATTTCGCTGGTGTTTATAGGGTATCCTCGACGAACGATGGCAGCGCCGCAGACATACGGGACCTTCCTCCCCGCAAAGTGCGGAGTGTTTGCCTTGCTTCGTCCCCTGGGGCCGGGCAAGGCGCAGCGGCCCCGGCCGAGCACCCCCGGGACACAGACACGCCGGGGCCCCGCGCCAACAACGGGACCACGCAGCTCCCTGCCCGCCGGGCGCCGCTCCGGACGCGTCAAATCCCCGGCTCGGGTCCCGGCACAGCCCCCGCCATGCGGCCCTTGCACCGGCTCGGACCTCGGCGCAGCCGCAAGGTCACTCGGCCTCTCCCGCCGAACGGGTCCACGGTGCCTGCGCTCTGCCCGCACAGCCTCACCTGCCCGCGCAGCTCCGCGGGCCGCCGGGCGCGGGCGGCGAGAGGAAGCCAAGGGCGGGGGAGCGGCCGGGGCC
>WEKY01033582.1:9578-44780 GCA_013390045.1 Picathartes gymnocephalus
TGGCGGCTCGGCGCGTCGCGCCCGGTAGAAGAGCTTCCTCCTGATGTAGGCCTTGTCTGTGGAAATACTGTGGTGCGGGTGGAACAGCTTGTCCAAAGAGGTTGTGGAGTCTCCTTTACTGGACATACTCACGAACTGACTGGTCACAATCCTGTGGAATGTGCTCTAGGATGACCCTGCTCGAGCAGGGAAGTTGGCCTACATGACCCTCTGTGGTCCCATCTAACCTTACCTGTTCTGTGATATGGGCAGCGGGGGAAAGAGATCTAAAGTTATTCTCTGTGCAGAATTTGGAGAGGTGAAGAATCAGGGCAAAGATCTGGTGCAACGGAAGGCACAGCTGGCACAGTACAAGAGCAGCCAGCTGCACGAAGGTGGTGGTTGGTGAGAGCCACAGATCTGACATTTGGGAAGAGGAAGAATCACGATAGACCCATTTGTTTACAGCCATTCCACCTCCATCCATGGAAAGTTCTCTGCTTTCAGGAGAGTTGAACTGGACAGTTATGTCTTGCAGATTACAAAGGCAGTCAGTAGTAATTATCCTGTTATTGCTGAAAAATTTAGGGCCCATCAAGAAATCTACCCTGATTGACTCATATCTCAGTAGCAATGCAATGGAGTGTTACACAAATGGTATGGCTTCCCAGATCCTTGCTATTACTTTGACAAAATGCCTTCCCATGCGTTTAATAGTACTATACTAATTTAACTTCTGAAAGTTAAATGCATATGTGTAAGGAGCATGCAAGATCTGTTTTGAAATCAGCTTTGATTTTTAATGCAGAAGACAACAAATTTGGGATGATTTCTCCATTGTTTTTAATTATCTTTCAACTTAAATAATTTTGGTGAATTTTTAGAAGGGATTGAGCATTAGCAGTAAAAAAACTTGGATTCTTTTGGCATATGCCACAAAATTCTGTACAATGAAGATGGGTAGTTAGACTAGCTAATCAAAATTCTGCATCCTACAGTATTTCCGGAAGCAGGGCAAGGCAGTAGATACGGGTCTCCATGCTGTTTCTGCTTGCAGCAAACCTGCAAAAGGCACCTGTCTGCTCTAAGAGTAATACAGACTTGTGCAGCTCAGAGCAGCATTAAGTTGCTTCTTTAAGTTGTGTGCTGTTAGCCAGAATTTTGTCCTAAAAGACGTTAATGGAAGATGGGTAGTGTTTGCTCAGCCAATTAAATTAGACTAATACGAAAATACCAAGCGTGAAAGCACTAATGCAGTTGCTGCAACTATGAACTACATGAATATTGAGCACCACATACATTGCAGGAAGTTGTTCAGCAATAGAACATAACATAGTACCAATTACATTATTTTTAAAACATGCATGTAGTCATGCATTCATTCCAAAGGAACATGACAAGAATTATGCCAACCACAAAAAAAATCCCAAAACTGAAAGGAGTGGTATGCCAGATTTTAAAATTCCCACACACGTAAGCTCTACATGACCTCAGGTACCTAATAGAACTTGATCCTGAGAGCATCTTTGAAAAAGGAGCAAGATTATAGGTTCTGATTCTAAGGAAGCTTTTAAACTGGATCATGTTTGAAGATAAATGTGTGTTTATTCTACAAGGTTGCATTTGATTCTTATAAAAGTGTTTGTGGTTAATGAGGACTCTGATGCAGGGCTGAACTGCTATTTTACAGTGACAAATTTGATATTATGATTTCACAATAGAAAAAACAAGACACATGAAAATCTTTCTTAAGCACTTCAATTTCTCTGATAAAAAAGGCAGAAAAAATTCTGCATACAGTTCAAGGATCCATTGTGCTTTTATGTCAGTGGTAAGACCTTAGTGGCATAGCTGGAAACAGAATCTCACCTGAAAATCCTGGTGAAGTCATTACGATGAATCTCTATTACAGTTAGGGACACCCTTGAAGCTCTTCCATTCAGGAGGGAGAACAAAGGGAGGAAAGCACCCTTAACAGGAAAAGTTGGATGGCTGTGTGTCAACAGGTAGTTTTGTTTTTTACCTTTAAAGTTTCTCTTGCCAACTACAGGCAGTTTCTGTGTCATTACTTCACTTTGAAGAAGAAGCTGGAAAACAAGATGTCCGACTGAGATTAGGACTTCTTTCATGCAGTACCCTCTTTGGACTGGGCCCATAATAAAAATGTTTCCCAAGGCCAGAGAATATTTAGCTCTGTCACCTATCTTTAAAAGTTTTTGGAATATTTAAGTCAATTCAGGAATATTTATAGCACAAGTTAGAAGTCATTTGCTGGGGTGTCAAAAATGTCTCACATCGTGTTTCTTCTGGAAAAGATTTCATTTTGAAAAGCTGTTGCCATTACTGAAAAGTTGAATATATCCAAACTCCATATTGAAATTTGAAGTCTGCTCATATCTGACTTCGTTTAGATTTCATAAGAGAGGTGTTAGGCTCAGATAACAACCAAAGGGAATACCATAATGGGGATAAGCACTTTTTAAATATGTGCTATATCCCTGAAAGCATTTCACATGTAACATTGTGTCCTTCCTGTTCACTCTTCTTTGACAGAGAGAGGCGACAAATTAACTGATGTGCATCATTACATTTACAGTATCCTCCACGTCAGTATGTCTGAAAACAAAGCAAGACTGATTCTCAGATACTCTCAGTATTTGAAAGCTCAACCAAAATCCACAGAGAGTACAGGCACCTAGAATTTTTTTAAATGTCGGTTGTTTAATTCTATATTAGGAGAAAGAAGAGGTGGTTCAATTAATTGGCATTAATTAAGCATGACAGTATTAAAAGTGCCACAAAGACGAACTTCACAATGTGATATTCACCAAATTAACATTTTGAAAAGCCTTTTGTCTCTTCAACAGTTCATTTGCCACAGTGTTTTAAACATCACCCATCAATGTTATTCAAGAAGCTCTCAGAGTTCTTCACGGAAATGAGCCTGACTGAGTGCTCTGAATCACATCGATACAGAACAAAGAACAGGCATTAGAGCCCTGGTGTGCAGCTGCAGGGCCACAGGCTTCTTGGGATCACAGAGATGTGGAAGGATAGTTCACACAGCTGAATGCCACAGTGGGCAGATGTGGGCAGGATTTAGAAAGGACAGGTCAGGACAGTAGGGAGCGGATCTGGCTTTTTATGTCAGACAGCAGCAGGGATACGTGGAGTTCTGCCTGGTCTCTAGAGACCATGAGATGCTGGAGTCCAGGATCTTGAGAGATGGGAACAAGGCAAATCAAGAAACAGGATCATGACCCTGAACTTCAGGAGTTCACTGACCTAGAGATTAGGGGAAAGCAATATATGTTTATCTTGATTTCAGCAATGCCTTCACTGTTTTCTCCTGTAACATCCTCAATATACAGGCTGATGAAAAATGGACTAGGTAAGTGAGCAGGGAGGTGATTGAAAACTGGAAATTCCATTTAAAGACAAGGAAAAGCTTTTCAGCTGTGGGGGTGGCCAAACACTGCCACAGTTAGCTAAGAGAGGTAGAATCCACATCCTTGAAGAGAACCAAAACTCAGTCTGGGCACAGACCTGAGCTACCTGCTTAAGGTGATCCTACTTGGAGTAGGTGTAGTTGGGCTAGATGTTCTCTAGGGCCTTCCACCCTTAGTCATTCTGTGAGTGTTTGAAGAATTGTGTAGGTCAAACTGAGTTCTGGCTAACTGCTTGTGCTATTATTTAAAAATTAAGAGCTGTAGATACGAGACAGGTTGCTTAGATAGAATCCAGCTTGTCTTATTGCCCAGTGCTATAAGATAGGGCACCAATTCTAACCTATGTTTATGCTCATTTCTCATCTCATCTTCTCGTTATTCTTAATAACTTGAAGATATTCAAGTCATTCTTCTCTTTTGTACCCTCAATTGTTAAAGAAAAGCCTGAAAATGCTAACTAAGGATGTTTGGAAATGCTGCATACTTAAACATGTGTACAACCTACAAAAAATCGATAACACCTTGAGAGTTTAACTCAGAGAGTCAGATGTTCCTTGTGTTGTTAACTCATTCTCTCTCAAAAATACTCTGACTAGTCCTAAACCTTACTAACTCTCAGAAGCCAGGGTAGTATAATTCTCATAACTACTGCAAAGTTGTCCTTTAACGTTTGTCTGCCAGATTATGTGTTACTCAGCTTGAATAAACCTGAGAGACTGATTCCACAAGTGTTACGAAGTATTGATTCATTTCCTTTGAGTGTCTGGCTAAAGGGTGACTTGAGGAAAATGTAAAGTTTTATTCTTAAATAAATATTGTATATAAATGGATCATGTCAGCAACACTCAGATTTCATGATTGCCTGGAGTGGGAGCTGGATAATGAGACTTGTCAGCTCCACTGGATTTGTAGCAGGTATTTGTATAGAGCTGTTTTGAATGTTTCAGAAAAATTTGTGAACATTTGAAAGGCTTGTGGACCAGTCGCAGTAATGCTCCAGGTCTGGTTAAGTGAAATCAGCATAATTGTTCTTCAGAGGACCTTTAATTACGTGTTAGACATTTCACTTTACAAATAGGAATTATTTTAGAATAGGAACAGATCTTTCCATTAGGACTAGTAGTCACAGAAATGCTTTATGCTTAATTACAATTCAGTTTGGTTCCCCTAATCTCTTTTTTCCTTGAGGAAAAAATAAAAAGTTTGCTTCTTCAGGTTTAATTTCACTATTTTTTGAGGTCTGATTGACAGCAAAGCATAAAGGGAAAGATTTAAAACACACACAGAAAGAAAGCAAAAAAGAGTAAAACTGGACAGATTTTTTTCTTTTTTTGCAGGAGATGGGACAGGGGTAGGGTGACATGGGAAGTTATCCTCAAGAAATAAGAAAATCATCATGTAAAGCCTCCTAAGGAGATGAGATGAAAATGTGATCTGGTCTGGGAAACTTGAACATGCATCTTTCATAACTAAAATCATAAAACCTGTAATACACAGCCCCTGTAAACAGCTATCTGACTCAATCATCAGGTCAAACCTAGCCAATATATCTCTAACCAAATGAAAATATAGGAAATGTGAATGCCAGCTGTAGATTGCTAGGCTGCTATGAGGATCCAAAATAAAGAAAAACTGTAGTGATTCTCTGAAAGATAAAACTTACTTTTCTTTCTGACCTGTTTTAAGCAGTTTACGTCATTAATTGAGTGAGCCATGACCTGATGTATTATGCTTTTGAGGAAACAAGCAGAGACATACATACACAGAAAACGCAGCATATTAGGAAGCAACTCTGGACCTCCATTAAGTATAGGACTCTTGTTTAAACACAAAAAACTACATTTCCATACTGTGAGTAGAATCCAGTGCTTTTTACAAGTTATTTTCTGTGTTTTTTCTTCATGCTGTCTATATGTCTAGCAAAGTAGGGTAGCTTGATGAAGTGGCAGTTTTTAGGGGAATATAAAACTGTGTACAAAATATGCTAGAGATGTAAACTGGAGACAGGCTAAGCTGGGGTCTTGTCAAACAATTCACCAGTCAGCTCCCCTAAAGCATGTGAGAAGCTGGGGGTTTGTGTGGAAGGCAGTGATATTTTTGCTATATCCCTGAGGGTGTTTTTCTCTAACTCTGAAGTCAGTTAACCTCTTTTACTAGGGGAATCAGACTGCTGGTGGTGCCAGAAACCACAAACGTCTGGGACCAGTATGTCAGAGATTATTTCTGCTGAATCAGCTCTCAATATAACAAATGTATTAAGTCGCTAAGCACATTTCATAACACAATGGTAACTACACTGCAAAGTGTATCTTTGATTTAGACAAATTTTCAGCCCCTGTCCAATGATCACTCTTGTGTTAAAAAAGTATGAAATCTTTTGTGACACTGGCAATAGATTATAATACCAATAAAACCCTTGGTAGACTTTTTTTTCAAGTATTTTCTTATAAATAAAATAGAAGATAAAATAGGACAAAAATCATGTTATGAGTTCTAAAGCATCAAAGGATTTATCAAGCCAGTTATCTTAAAAGTTACTTTAATTGATATGAATAATTAGAAATACATTTTATATTAAAAATTAAGTTGCCATACATACCTTTTAATGTATAGATGTAACTTAAAATTGCTGCTAGGTACCTGATCAGTCTAATAGATAATATCTCTGTTGGGATTATTGAAAACAATCTGTTGGCCTGTACATACATGTGCACATGCATATGGTGTGTTCCTGGCCCAAAACCAGACTGAAACCCTGTCCTAGTTTGTAGTTAAGGCTGTTCAAATGCACGTATCAGTAGTTAAAACATAATTAAAGCACAAAATATCCAACTTTACCCCTAGCCATAACAGCGAAGTCATAAAGTCCAAATCAAACAAATGTAGCCAGAAAGAAAGACTAAAATATACAGCATTCTATTGCTTGTGCTTTCTGCACAGGCCCACCAGGGACTTCCCATGACATTCAAGATTATTGCGAGTCCAGAGTTTACCAGCCTTTCTTCAAATTCAGCTGTCTGTTGTGGTTGAACCTGGAGGCTGATTCTCTCCATGTGAGTCTTCAGGTAAAAGGAACAAGTAACTGACTACTTAGGCTAAATGTAAAAGGCGGTCCATTGTCTTTGACCAAAAAAGAATGTGCTAAAACTCCAGACCTGCAGTCATAGGTTTAATTAACTGGAAAAAAAATAGCAGAACAAAATGTTCCCAAGAACCAGTCACTCATTGCATGTCTTTTTTTTCCTTTTTCTTGAAGAAGATATTAACCTAGCTTTGTATGTGTACGTGTAAGGGAATAATTCTGGTCTAAGACACATTTGTTGTTACTATGACTTCTTTGATATTTATAATCTAGTGTGATAAATCTAGTACAACTATGGGAGCATAAAAATAAATGGAGTAGCAGTTGTCACCATAGGTACTGAGGCAAAGAAATCACCTTCTAATACAGATAGTTGAGGTTCCATTTCATCTACATGGTGTGAAAAATATTTGAAGTCATTTGCATTTGTGTGATGTTTTCTTAGAATACTTAAAGCAAAATGTAGAAAGATTAAAATATCTCAATTAGTATGTGGCTGTATTCATTACACTTGCACACATATTAAATTTATGTAACTAGTACAAAACATCACAATCAAGTAAGTTTTCTACAAAATCTGGGGTGTTCATTACAGCACAAAATTTGTATAAATCTAGCAAGGGAAAAAAAGTGCTTAAACTTTGCTTAATGCAAATTTTTGGATCACTACCATCCTTTCACAACAAAGACAGAACATCAGATTCTTTTAGCTGAGTGATGATGCTCAAATTATTTTCTAAATAGAATGAGATTAGTCAGTACTTAGTTGTAGGATAAATGAGACCCTTGGTTATTGTGTCATATTGGAAAGAAAACAGAATCCAGAAAGAATTTCACCTTGTTTCTAAAATGCCATGTCATCTTGATTCCTTAAAAAAAAAAAAAAAGCAAGCTACTATTAACTCTTGTGGGATAATAAGTTGTTTTGACAATGATGTCATTATGCAGATTTATGGATGTATCTTTCAGGTTCACTCAAGATCTCCTTTGCTTCAATAACTCCCAAGGCTTGAGAATTCAAAGGCTGCTGGAATCCTTCATGAATTGCCCCTGATCCTCAAGGACATTAGAGCAATTACAAAGTAACTTCCAAACTCATTTATTTAAACTGCATGTCCCACCTCGGAAAGAATAATCTACAACATTTACATATACATAGAACCTTTAAATATGCAACAGATGTTTCATTTTTTTGAAAAGTTCTTGAATTCATTGACAAACCTTTGGCGAAACTGATGAATTCATTTGTTCGGGGAGGATTTTATAAATCCTCTAATAATTCATACCCTTACACATCTTGACTTGATTTCTGAGGTCTACAGCATGTGTTTTAAATGTTTTAACCTTTACTACTTTAATCAGGTAACGTTTATTTCAGGACTGGATGATGATCGGTCATTGAAAGATACAGTTAACTAGGAAATAAAATTCAATTTGTCAGTTGAACAAACCTCCACATCTGAAATAAGAAATAATCATTCTGTGTTACTGGAAATGCTTAGTGGTTTTGATGTTACTCTCCCTTTCAAGAATATATAGTGCTGGATTGCTAAGTATCGCTAGATGCAGTGCTGGTATCTGGAAACCACAGTTGCTATGCTTATGTATAACCATTTTCTCAGTGTCGTTTAAATGTAAGCCTTTAGCTCTAAACTGAGATTTATTTCTATCATTTTGAGCGATTTTTCTTTAATACTTACCAGCTAGATATCAATTTAAACAACAACAAAATCAGTGTGGAAAACATTTTGTCTAAGCTGTTTGCTTTGTAGATATTTTCAACTTTGTTGCTGCCTCTATGTAATGTACTAAATTATATAAAATAATTTAAGAGGGTTTTTATTGGTGTGTCTGATCAAGTGCAATAAAATGTTCTAGTAAAACTGCATAAAAAAAGGCTCTTTTCTTCCATACTTAGACAGCTGACATGACTGACCTACCCAATAAAACATGTATTTTCTTACTACACTGGGTCATTAAAGGGTCCAGAAGTCTAAAATCACTCAGTTACGATAAGAATATATTATATTAGAATGTTTTTATTTCAGATGTAAACCACAAACAGTACAAATGACCGTTTTTTGCCATTCATCTTCCATGATGTTGACTAATAAATGGAGTTTTAGCTAGATATTGAAGTCTGAGTACATCAGTGTTGACTGTATATTTCTAGTCCCCATCTGTAGGAATGTGCAGAATTACGAATGTTACGACCTTATTTGAGACACTGATATTTATCCTGTAATGTTTGATAGTTTTTTACTCTTACGCATTTCTAAAAAACTTATGTTACATGAAGTATATTCACAGACTTGTGGAAGAATCTCAGGATTTGACAGTACATAACAGATCTGCCAATCTGATTTCAACCTTCCAAAACAAACTGAATTGTACTTAAAACGCGTCTAAGTGGTTTACATTTATTTGAAACAGGGCTGCAAATAAGATTTCTTAATCTGGGCTTTTTACATGTATCTGCTTTTTAAATCTCTAATGTAAAATGCTGTTCAGGAAATGAAACTACATTATACAGGTGAAAAATGAAAATTCTGCTTACCATCATGTGTTTATTAATTTTCCAATATGTGTTGCAGCGGTTTTTATTAGTTAATTGTAGTTTGGTTCGTTCTATGTACCCCTGCTTATACCTTGTACACTCTCCCTGTCAATTATCTGTCCCCTCCCCTGGTTGAGCGAGAGGTTCCCTCTCTTTCCTGTCACTCTCCTTTCACCCCTGCCCCGAGTTCTGGAAAGGTCCTCGTTATTTCGTTATGCATTGGCCCTTACAGGTGTATTCCCCCTTCCCTGTTTTCCCGTTCGTTGTGTAGACTGTCCCTCATCCCCAGACCACACCCTTGGGCTTTCCCGATTGGTTATGTTCGTGTCCCCACCCCTGGGACCCTGGGAGTATGATATGCCCTGTTATCTTTGTTGTGGGGGTCACTCGGAGCAGAGCATAGGAGGTTCGATCCTCCTCTGTGAAACTCCTGCTGGCCTGACTCAGTTAGTTTCTGCCCATCAGCTAAATAAATCTTAGTTTGGTATACAGAGCTACTGAGTCCTCCCTGCTTGGCTTCTCTACGCAGTTGCCACCTGCTCGTTACGCCGCTATCGGCTCTGCTCTCTGTGGCTGCGATAGGGTTCTGGGGATCAGCGAGAACCCCAGGGAGGCTACCTTCGATCGGTGCAGCCGAGGCACACTGGGCAGACCAGCACGGTGAAAATATATACTGAAGACAAGAGAGTTAACAAAGTTCCGTTTTTATCCTTGATGCGTTCACTAGCTTCCTTCTTGCCAGTTTCTCTGTGTGCCATAAAAACCTCAGCCATGAGCTGAGTAGCTAACTAGAGAAAGTCAAGCAAAATGTATACTAACTGCCTTCTACGTGCCTTTTTATTTGACAATGGCTCTTTTATTGACATCTCTACCCAGAATACAGGTTTTATTAAATTTTAGAAATGTAATTATAACAAGAGATTATTTTTAGGAAATGGGTAATCACTTTTTTATATATTTTTTAAAACTTGACTGGACAAAATGCCAAGCTTCTAACTTGAAAGTAGGCTTCCAGCTTGAAATTAGGTTTCAAGCTTAAAATTAGTTTTGGGCTTGAAATTCTTCAGCTTCTCAGTTGAAATTCTAATGTAAAATTAGTCCTGTTTTTAGCAAGAGGGTGAATGTATAATCACCCAAAACTTCTGACTAGACTTGTCAAAGATTCTCCTTTTAGTTGAAATTGGCTCCAAAATTTGAGAATTACAAGAGGAGACTGATAGATAATATAATCACACCTACTTTGCCAAATTACTTGGAAGATTGCAATATCCAATAAAAGATCCAAAGTACAGAGTGCACATAGCTGAATAAGATTTCATCCTGTGAACCACCTTGCAGATCTCATTGGATCTTCCAGAATTCATTGTTATCAGAAGTCTTTAAAGGATACTTTCTGTAGAAGACTGTCAAAATCTCCTGGTTTATAATTTGTTAAATGCATCACATTTGACAATCTGATCACACTTCATAGATTGTGAGAAATAGTTATATCTGAGAAATTAATTGCTTGCATCTTGTTCACTAGATGGGGTTTCCTGCAGGATAAATGTGGATTACAGTATTCTCAGGGATGAGGATTGATATTAATGTGTTATTCAGATTGCAGTCAGAAAGTAAGCAGATCTTATGCCTTTGAGTTGCTCATTAGAAGCAAACCAAGCCACTGGGGACAATACTAGAAGCATTTTCAAATTGTTGTCAGACTTTAAAGCTTGCAAATGCAAAACAAACAACAGTATGTTATAGAAACCACTCTGTGATAACATACTAGTGGAAATCAGGTGACAGGATAAACCTGTATCTGAAGAATAAATGTACCATAAACTGTGTGAAGTTCTTGATAATTAATTTTCTTGAAATATTTTACTTAATAGTAGCAATACCTTCTGTAACGGCATCTCTGCTACCTAATCAGTAACATATTACCGCATATACTGAGGACGGCAAAGTATTTCACAGCTAAGCAATCAAATACGAGGAGGTTGGGTGAAAGACTTGCCACAGAGGAAAAAGTATTTTTACAGTAGTCAGGAAAAAAGTGCCCTTTGATTTTTCATTTCTTATTTCTACTCTATAGATTTGCACTGCTAAACTCAAGTTCTGAGATCGACTTTTACTGGTTGTATGTTGTTTTCTACTAAAAAAATCAGTTTCATACAGAATTCAGAGGACCCTTAACTCCCCTCAACATTTAGCTGCAAAAATACTAAATATACAAATATGCAGTGAAACAGCATTGTTCATGCCAAGAAAACAATCTTATATAAACCCAGAAGTCATTCTTGTACGTCAACAAAAGTGGGTGTGGCCATTTTCTCAGGGTAGCCAGAAAGTGCTGTATTGCTCCATGCTTAACTTCACACTCTTTGTTTTAGAATTAATGTATCTCAAGGATAAAAAAAATGGAGTATTTTTTTACATAGTTTGCATATAGTTTTAGATCAAGTATCCAATCTGAAATTTCTCTGGCTCAATTTGAGGCCATTTCCTCTTGTTCTATCACTTGTTACCTGGGAGAAGAGACTGATTCCCCGTCTCACTACATCCTCCTTTTAGGTCATTGTAGAGAGCAACAAGGTCACACTGAGCCTTGTTTTCTCTAGGCTGAGCAATTCCAACTCCTTTAGCTGTTCATCATATCTTGTGTTCCCAACCCTTCACCAGCTCCAGTAATTTTTCGGACACTCTCCAGCGCCTCAATGACCTTCCTGTCATGAGCGGCCGAGAACTGGACAACACAGGATTCAAGGTGCAGCCTTGCCGGTGCCAAGCATAGGGGCACAATCACTGTCCTGCTTCACCTGGCCACCCTATTGCTCATACAGGCCGGGATGCCATTGGCCTTCTTGGCCACCTGAGCACTCTGCTGTGTCATGTTCAGCATCCCCAGGTCCTTTTCCACTGGGCAGCTTCACAGACACTCTGCCCAAGCCATAGTCCTGCATGGGATTGTTGTGATCCAAGGACAGGATATAGCACTTTGCCTTCTTGAACCTTAATCCATCAATCCAGCTTGTCCAAACCCCTCTGTTGAGTTTTCTGACCCTCCAGCAGATCAACACTCCCACCCAGCTTGGTGTCATCTGCAAATTGACTGAGAAGGCACTCGATCCCCTCATCCAGATCATTGATAAAGATATTAAGCACATATGGCCCCTACACTGAGCTTTAGTGAACGCCAGTGGGGGCTGATCACCAGTTGGATTTAGCTCCATCCACCACTTCTTATTCACCAAGTGGGCCACCTTGTCTTAGAAGGAGATCACGCTGGTCAAGGACCTGCCTTTCATAAACCCGTGCTGGCTAAGCCTAATACCCTGGCTGTCCTGCATGTGCCATGTGCTAGTACTGCAGAAAATCTGCTCCAAGACCTTCCCCAGCACCAAGATCAAGCTGACAGGCCTGTAGTCCCTTGAATGCTTCTCCCAACACTTCTTGTAGTTGGGCTAACTTCAAAGAAGGTTCAAATGCTTAGGGTGCAGGAACTAAACTTCGGAAAGTGTTTTCCAGTCACATTGCAAACCTGTATCTTACAAAAAGGTTTTTTCTAACTTTTGAGTAATATAAACCATTTCAGTGAATTTGGGTGAAGATAGGCATTATGATCTTACTTTAGGGTTTGTTTGGGTTTTTTTACCTCACCTTTCTTTTCAACAGTTTTCCTTCTGAAACAAGAAACACAAGAAATCACTTTCTGATACAAGAAACCACAAAGCTGACGGATATATACCTATGTATATTTACTGACTCACGAAATTATTTATGTCCAAACTTCCTACAGATGGAGCTATAATGCAGTTTGTAAGGGCCTGATTACTTTTACAGAAAAGAAAGGGATGGCACCTTCACAAATGGGCTTCTTGTTTAGATGCCTTATATTGTGTTTCCAATTTACTTGTCATTTCTAGAGTATATTTCAGAAAAGGTTAATTTAAAAGATACTGATATATTAGGTTGAGTTTTATACAAAAAAACCCCCAAATTTCTGAGATTACTGAGCTTCATTTCTAACTATTTAATGCTAAGAGATTTAGCTTATTCCTTCTTTAAATCCTTTCTTCAACATGGCAGTTAATAGAGAAGGAAAAAATCATGAAGAGGATATTTGAAGAAAACACACCATGTTTTCTTGCTGTATCATTCTACTCGTTACATGCTTTCTGCCATTTTGCCTTGTTGTTATCTACCGTATTGTAGACTTTTGGGACCAATGCCACTTCCTCCATATGTGGTGTTACATGGATAACATTCTTCAGCCTTTGTTTTAGAAAAAGGATGAATTGCTGCAATTTGATTTTTCCTGGGGTCATCCAGGGAGTTAGAGAGACATCTTAAACTGTCTTTCAGATTCTTCAAATACTTTTTCCTGAAGTATTCATGTTTTCAGATCTTCTGTTGTGCCATTTACGTGTCACATAGAGTAAGAAAGTGCCTGGTCTGGCACCATGGACAGAGGCCCCATATAAAATGGCTGGAGTGGTGAACAGTATATTCCTGACAAATCTTTGTCATGTGTGAAGCTAAAATATTTAAAATATTTAATTAGGTTAACAGAATTAACTGAATTAGCAGATTTTGAGTGTGGATAATTCTTCACTCAAAACTGGACAGAACCAACAATACCTGTTTTCTGAAATATCTGCAGTTTGGGGGAGTTTGGACCTGACTGGAGGCTGAAAGATTTGGCAGTTGTATTCCATTCCACATAGTCTGAGAGTAATAACAAAGGCCATGATGACTTGATGTTCTAATCTTATAGCATACACTGACAGGCTTCTCTTTGGTAGTGGTCTTTTGCCCTCCAAAATACATTTTTTCTCCCTGCAGTGTTTTCCTTTGCTTACATCTAAGACATACATGAAGCTCTAGCCCTAGGACAATACAATTCAACCACGATGACAGTGGCATGTGGGGACTTCCATTGCTATTTTCATAATAAGAAATACTTCCTTACGGCTTCCTTAGTAACTGAGGAGGATTCTTATCGGAAGTTTATTGGAAATCCTAAGGCCATGTCCTACTGATCACCATTGGGCATGTTTCCTTGTCAGGCCCTAGACCTGAAATTTATACACAGTACTGTCATGGCTGTAGAAGTTTATAAAGGTGTGCATTCAAGGATTACAAGTCAAGATTTGTTTTCAGATTTAAAGTTCAATCATACAGTTTATTTCTGAATCAAATAACCCATCTTTCATATTCAGTGCCACATAGCCTCCAGAAGAATCCAGAGCAGCAGCCAAAAGAAATCACTCTACGCTTGCTTGATATTTAACACCAACATCTGGGAGGGCAGCCTAGGTGTCGAGTGAGAGGAAATGGCAACACCCCATTTAGCTAAACTTCACCATCTGATCTTAGGTCTCTTTTCTGCTTCTTGTCAAGCAAGTTCTCGGTTTTGATTTGAAATATGCGCACCTTTTCCGTAATAAACAGCACCCACTTGTAAGGTGGAGTGCTGGACACAAGCCTAGGTTCAAGAAGAAAGCCTTCCTATCCTGTGTGTTAACATGGAGAGCATCCAAGTACAGGAAGATAAGGAGAAAAGGCTCGAAGCAATCTCTCAATGGATCCATACTACATTAGTCTTGTAAAAGATATTAGAGGATAAAAAAACATGAAAATGGACAGAAAGGAAAAGTGGGAGCTAAAAAATTTTATCTGGAACAGAAGGTACATGCAGTGAAAGATGGAGAGTTTGCTCAGACATGAATGTTCACTCAATTTTACTCTGCTTTTAGTCTGAAAAAGAAATAAAAGGATGACTTTTTTATATTAACCATATTTTAAACCACCAATCTGCAAATGCAGGGAGAAAAAAGGTTGATATTTGCATAACTTAAGTCTGGCTTCCTTTTTAATTTCTTTATATAAAATTCCTGCCCTTGGCGGGGCTGTAATTTTCATTTCAGTATGGTCTTGTGATATTTTCTGTTCCTGTCTGCTTCTTTAGGAGAATCTTGCACATTTGAAATATTTACTGATTTCAGACTGTCACCTGAAAACTTTGGCAATTTTTATAATAATAACTGAACATACTGAAATAGAGTCTCCATGAAAATATGTGGGGTTTTTTACTCTGAAAAAATGACACAAAACTTTAATAATGATGGAATAAAATCACTGGATTATTTTTAAGTAAACATTTTGTGGAAACATCTATCATCTGTAGAAACAAAATTTACATTTATTTTATATAAAGTATGTTAAACATGCATACAAACTTACCAACACCTTACTATATATTTATGAATGGTGCTCTTAAATATAGGATAACTTTGTCAAAAGCACTGCTGTGGACTCCAAAGACAACAGCTTTGACTCCATTTGTATTTCATTCCAGTTCCAGTAGTTTAAAAATGTCATTTTTTAATCCATACTTACTCACTAATTCTGGATAAGAGAAGAGTTTGGTTCGTTAGTTATATAATATTCATTTGTGGTATAATCCTATAACATACATGCTACAAAGATGGCACTGTTAGCCACAGAAAGGTTAGGAGGCTGAAGACAAGGTCTGCTTCCAGGAGGTATGTTTAAGTGACACAAAAAAAACCCGGATAAACCTGAGTTATTTTGACATACCAGTTTTCAGGACCTCTCTCTCCTTCTGAGAAGTTTATTCAGTACAATATGTGAACACCAGATCACAGCAAGCAGATTTCATACATCTGTCTTTCTTTGACTGTGCTTAGAACTTAATTGGTATAACTGTATAGGTCAGGAAGTCTGTATTGCATCCAGCTAATTAAATTGACTGGATTTTGGTCAGAAAGCCATAGTAGCCATTACCACTCTTGCAAAAATAATAAGAAAATATGATAGGTCCTTTAATTATTGTAGCTGGTGTTAGCGTACTGTGTCAGTCTCATTTGAAAAGTGGTGTCTGCAACGGCACAGTATTAGCAGTATAGACATAGGATGTTGTCAAAATCAATTGTAATAGGGAATGGTCCTAAAACTGGTGAGGAGCTGCTTTAATCTGTACAAAACCATTCTTTGGCTAAGAATACCCCAAGCACATCATTCATTTTAAAAGTCTGTTTGGATTTTTTTTTTTAATATGGCTTCACAGAATGCTTAAAAAGAAGCTGTTCAGTAATCAGCTCTGAGCAACTTTTTGATATACTGTGATTCATAACTACATTAACTTTCTATATGTAACTTCATTACATATACAAAGCAGCCAACCAGAACTAGAGGGCCATAATTTAAACCTCTGTCCATGTTCTGTATTATTTGAAAGATGTGTATGTTGTGTGGAAGTAGGATAACTTGGCAAAAATGTCAACTAGTTATGCTCCTGACTTCTCAGAACTTGCTCTTACAATTTCTGTACTTCCTGCTCTGTACCTGTCATTACTGAGTTGTCCATTGATAGGAAAAAGCATATGAGGCATTCATCTGCATTTAAGAATCAACAGTGACATAATCATCTGCAATGGAGCTGGCATAGCCAATATATAATAAGTCTTTCATCAAGCAGCGAAATAAACAAACAAAAGATCTCTACAATGGAGTGGGTTTTTCTTTTCTTTTTTTGCCCCAACATACATATTAAATTGGATATGGAGAACCGATAGCCTGAAGCACTGCTTTACACAGTAAACATTGATAGTAAAATTTGAGGTTTCAGGGCAAATCAGCACAGCGGTGTCAACAAACGCCAACAAATCGATCTTACTTTGCAGTGGAACTGATGTATGAAATTTTATTCTGCCGGAGTCAGGCATATAGATACAGCTTCCTAGACCACTTTCTTGTGTTAGTTCTAATTTATGATAGGATTGGAACAGCAATCACAGTATCAGGAAAATCTTACCAGATTGTTGCCTTAGTACCTATACTGGGAACCCATCCTTTTACCTGTTAGAGCATTCCTGTCTGTATCCCAGCTAACACCAGGATGACAACTGTTTGGTCTAATTACTGCCACATGTTTATCTTTGTCATTTCCTTGGTGAAATTAAATATTTGTAATGCCTATTCCTCTATACTTTCTTGCACATTCCTCCAATATGTTTGTATAAATGATAGATGCCATCTTGACACTTAAAGGCACTTTTAGAAATTATTTGCCTCAAAATGTGTGGAGCAGACCATGTATGATTACACGGTCTTCATTTTCATCTCTGGTAGAAACATCTTTCTCTGGTAGAAAAAAAGGTATCTGATCTTTATTTTTCTTGAGTTGGGCATTCTAAGTTTCAGAAAATTCTACCAGGATTTGTCAGAATTACATGAAAGACATATGGTGTATACCCCAAAAGGTCCTAATTGACATTGGAGCAGCGTAAACCAATACTGAGCTTCTTGGGAAACTCAAACAGAGAAGCCTAGCACGGGGATTTGGTTTTGCTTGGTTTCAGATTTTTTTTGCTTTGAGAATGGGAGGAAAAAAGTGTAGTTTTAAATCTGTTACCTGTGTCATAAAAGCATTGGCTGGGTGCCAGAAACTAAGGAAGATTGCTTTCAGTGGAAAGGTTGATAGGAAATGATTACTTTTTTAGGTGCCAAAAAACAACTTAGTCTTGCCTGAACCTGGGCAGGAGAGAGGCATTTGTAGAGTCTATCAGCAGTGAAGAGTCTAATGCAGGTCTGCATCTGAAAGTAGTGGAAGGCTGTGGGGGTTTATGCCTATTTTGGACTCCTAGTATCCAAGAAGGGACAGACCTTTATGACCCTGTAAGAGATATAGAGGCCTGATGTATACGCTGACAGGTCAAGAAGAAAAAGGTTTTCACAGTGACCTGCCAAGAGTGAGAGTACAGAAAAAACATTTGCAATCTTCAAAGCCATTTTAGAGTGCTGTGCATACCTATCTCAGCTGTGGGTGAGTGACATTTAATGAGAAGAATCATCAAGATGATGATTTCACTTTTCACTATATAGATGTGATAAACACAGAAGACATCAAAACCCTTGGGTAAAGAAATATGCCATGAAAATTTTTTCTGTCCTGTATATGCTACGTACACATTCCCAAAGTCATTATTCTTTAGAAACTATAGATTTTTTACTTAATTGGTTATCCAACAAAATGGGCAAAATACACTTCTGTGACTATTAGCACTAAAATCTTTCCCATTTATTAAGAACAATAGTAAATAAAAAGATAGTTTTTCAAAACTTCATAGAATAAAATTCTCCACTGTTAACTGAATATACAGTGGAAATATTTAGCCTTTATATTGATCAAGAATGATGACTTGTCCTGAGCTTTCAGTTTCACTTTTTAAGTGTTTAATAATTAGTAAGTGTAGTGTTTCAGTAATGTTCCTAATGGATAATTCTATAATAGATTGTCAATCCCCATCCTCATGGCAGATCTGCTGCCCCTATGTGAATTCTGTTTTTCACCTACATTGGTGGGTAATGTTACCAGATTGAATTTGCTACCATTACACTTGTTCTGCCCTTCTCCAAGGCAGTGGTGCCCGTTCCCTGGGGTGGGGAAGTGGACAACTGTCCCTAAGAGCTCAGCGCTTCAAGAAGGTTATATTGCCTAAAAACCCCTGACATGTCCACAGTAGAAGAACTAAGGTTTTGAGAGCAAAGGCCATTTGAAACTAAACTGTAATTTTCAAAAATGTGAAGGTGAGGCATTGGAAAATGCTGTGGATGCCCCATACTTGGAAGTTTTTAAGGCCAGGTTAAATGGAGCTCTGAGCAACCTGGTCTAGTGGAAGGTGTCCCTGTCTGTGACAAGGGGCTTGGGACTAGATGATCTTCCCTTTAAGGTTCCTTCCAGCTCAGGCCGTTGTATGATTCTATGCCCTGACACAGCCAAGGACTGCAATTAAATTCACTCTGCATACAAAAGTGACAGGGAAGTCAATCTTAGTGATGTAGTTAACATTGGAAGTAAAGCCAAAAGCATATCTAAAAAATGTAAATGCATGGGTAATGACATCTAAAAATAAGATACATGTTGGGTGGTAATTTAGACTCCCAGCATGATGTCTTATGATTATTTTTAGTGTTTGTACAAAAATTAGTTGGCCATCTTGAACAAGTTTTAATAATGTCAGAAACATAAACCATGCCTAATGAAAAATGAGGAAGATACGTGCTATAAAAATCTTAAGAACTGGTAAGAAGCAAACAAAGTGTATTATGTACTTTATATAAAATCTAGTATGTTTTTTAAACAGCAAAGAAAATACAACTTCATATTTTTAAACTAAAGTTACTTATCCTTTTTCTGTGATTAGTATTTACTTTGTTTACAGAGTGGATATGAGAGAAAAAGGAAAGGAATATTATAATGACCAGGCATATATGAAGTATGTGGATTTGAAAAGTTGAATTTTTAATTGTAATAAGTATGATCTAGATTTTTAGCAAGGAGAGGATAAAATGTTTTATATTTTGTTTTTGCTGCTAAGTAATGATGAGACCTTAGTGAAATGAATGTTTATGTAAGCCCATTGAAGACAACATGAACCATTTAGTACTGCCAGGAATTTTGTAAATAACAGTATTCTCAATCCTGGCTACAAATTCCTGAGGAGGTAAAAGGAATAACATGAATGGAGACTAAATTATTGTCTGAGATCCAAGTCATTCCATTAGATACTGATCTAAATATCTGTTAGCACCAAATGAGGCACTCAGGCCCTCCTTTTCATATCAACAAAAGGTTCTTAGTTCCAAATTATATGCCTAAAATGAAATTATCTGAGAATGGCTCTCAGATAATAGTTCAGATAACTGAACTTCGTTCAGTTTATCTGCCTCCAAAGGGAGGCAATTATACTGATCTGCATTATCACTGTGAAACTAAATTATTACAAGTTGAATTTTTTTTTTATACTCTTAAAGTGGTCTGAAGTTCTTTGACATGAGATATTATGATTCTATTAAAATCATGCTTCAGTTTATACAACTAACATTTTTAACCTGGAAATAGATACTCAAATTGCTTTCATTATCATGAACGGTTTTTGCACTGTTCCAAACTACTGGACATGTATTCCCCTGTTGCTGATGAGGGAGAGCTTATCACTGATGACTGTTCAAATTGCAAGGATTGACATTAAATCTGACATTGGTTTCTGCTATGGTGAGAGGTTTCTGTATCACAATATAAAGGTCACATTAAGCTGTCTTTATTAGTAAAATAGCTCCTTTTGTGTTAAACATTGTCAAAAAAAAAAAAAAAAGTCAAGGTTAACCTTAATTTCATACAAAAGAAACTTAGACATGTTTGAAAATCTCTAACCTTGAACATCCAATTTCTGTGATTCTATTTTGAAGAGATTTTCCACATTACAAGTTAAATGGGGCTAGACCTATTCTATCAAATAGTCAACACATCATTAAAATATTGAAATACTACTTGAGAAATACAAAACTTTGGTTCATTGAGGCCTGAATAAATGTTACAGGGTGTGCTCTTACCTATAGCAGATAGATTTTTTAAATCATGTCATTTTTGTATGATAAAAGATGGAAGGAGAAAGAACTAATCTGTGATAAACACTGTGAAAACATAAAGGTGATTCAAGAAATACATTTCAGATCATTCCAATTCCAGGTTTAATTTCAGTCTTGAAAGTCCTCTTCTTTCTTGTCCTCTTCTGTGCAGACATGTATGGTTAAAAGGATTAATGCATGTGATTTTATATTTGTGACATGAAGTCATGTTTCTAATGCTGAGGAATTTTATCCTCCCCCCTTTTTGATGTGTGGAAGAGCTGCAAACTAGTTCAATACAAATAATATCAGTATAGAGTCTTAGATACCCCAGACTGCTGAAGGAGCAGCCAAAGAAGTGGGTAGAGCTGTCCAGAAAAGGGGAGTAACTAGGATGTCTAACAAAGGAGTTGACTTGGTTTCTACTCACAAAATACAGTCACAACCCCTCCACAGTGATGAATTTCCCCCTCTGGCACAGGAGGATTGGCTGGTATTTGGAAGTGCAAATTATGTCTCCCTGTGGTAGCTTGCCTAAATCTGAACCTTTACTTGTAATTAAATGGTGAATATATTTCCATCATTTTTGTTTTGTTTTGCTGAATTCAGCTCTGATAAAAGTGGCAGGTTAATTGCACTGGGAAATTAAGTCACTGAAGATCATAGAATCATAGAACGGTTTGGGTTGGAAGGGACCCTAATAATCATCTGGTTCCAATGCCCACTGCTGCAGGCAGGGACTCCTTTCACCAAACCAGGTTGCTCAGAGCACCATCCAATCCGGCCTTGAACACTTCCAGAGATTAAAAAAACATTTATTTAACCTTTATTTTCCATGTTTTATCTAAAAAATGTTTCAGCTGGATCTACAGGGCACGGTTCATTAACAGCAGGAGAGTCTTTCCCTTCCACCTGCATAGACCTATCTGTACCACACCTTGAAGGGCTGGCTATTTGTTCAATACAGCTGGACAGAAGCCATATGGTTTTGTCAGTTCTCCACAGGACAAGCATTTCAGAACAGTCAGTCAGTTCACATGAAAATCTCTCTCCAAGATTCACAGGATTTTCCTGTTCTTAAAAGGAAAGATAAAAGTCTCAGATTGTTTACAAAAACGAATTGAAATACTAATGTGTATTGTTGAGGGCACAGGTAGCCGAGCTTGCAAGCCACAGAAGACGCAGATTCAAAAGCAGATTGACCTCTGAGTAGAAGCCCAGACAAGAGGCCAACATGAACTGCCAACATCTGGGATAACAAAGGGCACGAAGATGAGTGACACCACCCAGGTGAATGGACACTGAAAGACACAGCAAGAGCCTGGGATTGCCGAGCTTTTGCATAAGGTGATGAAGGCTGGTGACACCAACCTTGGATGGAGAGGGGAACAGGAGTGATAGGGGAGAAAAGTGAGACTTGAGCTTCCTTGGACTGTGAGAATATAAAGGCCCAGAGGTTTCTTAGCTCGGGATCCTCCTCAGAGGCACCAGCTCCAGCTGTTTCTGTGTTACTGCACTGTGAATAAATGGCTTTGTGGAAGGAGACATCTGAGACTCTGCCATGGGAAACCTGGGCTCAAACGGGTAAGGAAACCTGGTCTGATTGCGTGAGAGTGGGGTGTGCAGGGAGTCGTGCGGGGCTCCCATTGGGCCACTGGAGCTGCCTGCTCTGGAGGGGCTGCAATCTCAGCAGTGACAGTCTGTGGTGGTGGGACTGTGACTGCCAGAGTGGCTCCTGGATGGTCAGGAAATTTCCTTCATATATACCCATGCTGGTAGGGCTTTACTCGAACCAATAGTTGTGAGTGTTATGGCAGAAAAATCCTTTCTACAGCCACTGGTAGTTTAAGTTGCATTCCCCCAAAAGCTTGAGAAAAGTCTAGCAAAGACCATGTGGCCTGCTCCAGGTCCCTCTCTGGAACAAGAATGTGGCGTGTAGGCAGGATGCTTCTTCCATTTTCTCATTGAGGATCATTAAAGGAAACTGCCATAATGTAATTTCTAGACTTTAACTTGTTGTTGTATCTTTTGAGGGCTTCTGTGCTGCATAAACTAAGAAGAGAAGGAAAGTAAGGATTATTATTTAGAAATGGTTGCAGAGCATCTTCTGGTCTACTAGTATTACTCTGCAGAGGTTGTCCTTAACAAGAACACTTCAACGTGCTAGGCTAAACAAGAGAACATCTAGCAAATTGTACCAGGGCTGATAAATAAATGATAGTTTTTTATATGTGTCCATTTTATTCTTTCTGTGTAATGTGAAGAGGCAGCTTTTTGCAATGAGTTGGGAAATTTTGTCACAAAAAGTAATGATTGCCACCAAGTTAATGCTTTGTAAAATACAGAGTTCAAGTTCACCACCCAAAGTTTAGAGAAGTGACAGAGGATCAAATCTTTTACGACCAGACGTTTCTGCTGATGTGTATTTTCCATCTTATCTACTCCAGTTTTTTTAAGCAAGCTGTTTTTATTGGACTAGGAGTAGCAAATTCCTACAATTTTATAGCCATGTGACATTGTTGTCATTGCTTTTAGCACAGGAAATGGTACATCTGTTAGTATAGAGACCAAAAGTACTCTCCCATGAGTCACTAAAAATCATCTGCCAAAACTAATTAAAGTGATGCCAAATATGACAAGTCAGTTTAAGACCAGTAAAAATTTATGGTACACTGACTTTGCGGGAAAAGGTAGAATGTGGGGATGAATGTAGTGGGAGGCTAGGGTAAGGATCTCAAGTGCAATATTACAGAAGAGGTAAAGGTCTCTTATCTGATTTTTTTTTCAATAATTTTATCCATCTATGTTGAGCTAGTCCAAAACCCATTTTCAGATCCTTTGCTTTGCAGTTTTATTCATTTATCATTAAATTGCAATTAATAAGAAAAATGTTCAGACTATTTGAATTCACATTTTAAATTTCTCAATGAAATTTTAAGTAGTATTCTAGGATGAGAACTGGTTTAAAATAAAATTTAATATATCCTTGTATGGAAAGTTTGCTAGAATTTCATGGGACTATCATGACAATCTCCTAGAGAGATGTTTTGATCTTGATTTTTCTTAAGGAAATTCAGAATGAAATACAAGAGTTTTTAAGCGTTAACCTAAAGAATAAATTAAGAAGAGCAATGCAAGTTTTGATAAACACTGTAGAAATGGTCTTTACGCATTAGGCCTGCAAACCCACAATATCACACATCTGGCTAAGGCCTGTGGCCTGATTTTAACTTTATAAATGCATATATACAATGCATCAAAAAAGCTGAAGTATCAGTAATGATCAACCTGATTTCCACAAGAAGACATATATAATACTTAGAAGAGTTAGTTCTTTTGAACTAGATAAGTAGTTTGCTTATTGTTTATGTAAAGTTTCTGAATTTTTTTTCATTTCTATAGGAAATATAATTATTAAAGTGCAGCTGTAAGAATACAGTAAAATTATTTCATCTAGGTGAGCCATCAAATTTATTTTTATTCTTAAAGTGTTATTGTATGGTTGTAGAGTTTGGGCTATAATGTATTATTCAGACAATAAGGGACACAAGGAGTAGAGATGGGTTATCTAGAGAGAAGACTAAGGCCCTCTCACCCTTGACATTTTTTAGTTGACAGAAGATCCTCCAAAAAAACTATTGTGTTTCATCTGTCTCCCTGCCTTTTATCAATAGAGTGTGGAGAATTGAGCCCCTGCTTTTACCCTATAAAACATTTGTCTCCAATGCTTGTCTTACCTGCCAGTTTCTGTTGCCAGTGCTATGAATGCTTTCCTTTCTCACTCTCCTGTGACAAACACACTCATTTTAGTAATATTTTTATCTCAGTTCAGCCCATTGGTCTACCACAAGCAATCATAAATGCCTCTACTACTAAGTATCTTGCTCCATTCTTGTGACACTTCCGTGATTTATAACTCTTAATCTTTGTTTCAGAATAGCTATGTGTCCTCAGCCTTCCTGTTCACACTGATCTGTCTGCTGAGTTAACTTGAGTGGGCCCAAACAGTTACTATGAACCAGTTTCTTCTGCCTATCCAGTTTAAAACTAACGTGGTGGGTCTTCCTGGTTTCATAGGTGTGAGCTGGTACTTTTCACTCAAATGAGGATTTTGTGACATCCAAAAAAGCTGTTTTAGAAAAAATATTTCCAAGCTCTCATCACCATTGCTGTGAGCTGTTGAGCCATCGTCAACACTAATCATGACAAATTTCTGTCAGAAGTGGTTGGCATTTGCACGTGTGGTTCTAGCAACCTATTTAATACTGAGTTTTCTGTAACTCATCACCCTGTTGCAGATCTGTCCTGCACAAAGATTTCCTGTTTCTAAAGTAGAACATCTTCTGATAATTTAGCATACTTACTGTTCCTAAATAAATATCTAATCCCATTATGTGGGAGGAAGTATGTCATACTACTTTCATTAACTAAATTGAAACATCTGCAGCCCAAAGTTCCCTGGCATGGACTTAATGATCAAAATCTCCATAATCCTTTTGGTGGTTCATGATTTTTTTCTGATAGAAGCCCCTAGTCCTAACATCTCCTGTTTGGAATACTACAGTTGTCTTAACCAGGAATAAATGATGACATTCATTTAAGAGACACAATGGTCACAATGTAGAACTTTTTCCATGACAGGCAAACTCCTTAGAACCCACAGGAATAATGCAGTAGACATAACTGTTCACGTTCACATTAAGTTTATCACATGAAGGTTAGAAATTCTAACATTAGTTTCTAGTATTACTTTCTGAAGTTGTTCTTGTGTTTTTCTAATGTCATAACTTGGCGATGCATTTTACCTAGTTCCCAAAGGTATTCTAAGCACACTGATTTTTAGGACCATGGTATACAGCTCATTTGTTCCCTGAATTTCTCTTGAAAGGTGTGATAAATAAGTTTGGCTTTTCTAGCAATGGGAGTCTGTCTCATAAGGAAAGTAGAATCTTGCCTACTGCATTTTGCCTTTAAATAAAAAAACCTACAGGGAAAGAGAATAGGAAAGATAACTGCAGATGCTGAAGCTCTGGTACCAACTGTTGCAAAAAATAATATTTTTTGTTCAAGGATAAAAACCTACTGTAGTAAGATACAAAGTTATTTAAATAAGGAAATACAATATTTTAAGCATAAATAAAAGCATTTATACTCTAAGTGGAGATGGAGAATAAATATTATTCTAGTCTGACATTGACAACTCTTGATTTATGTTTTTCTTATAAATAGAAGAGAACACAAGATTTCCTTAGAATTCTGTGTAAAATGTAGATAGCAGAGTAACTGTAGAAGATTGTCTTATCAACCGCACCATATTTATAGCCTGTACAAAGTCAAAAGTCGTGGCAGTCAGGCAAAGTCCCAAGTGACTGGAAATATTTTTTTTTAATTGGACACATCTTATTTATCTTTAAAAAGGGAAGAAAGGAGGACTCCGGGAGCTATTGGCCAGTCATCCTTACCTCTGAACCCAGAGGTACAGAAAATGAAGCAGATCCTCCTGAAAAGTTTTGCCAAGGCATATGGATGACAGGTGAAGGGGTGAAAGAGGCAAGCAGCATGGGTTCACCTAGGGAAAATCATGCCTGACTGATCCAGTGCTCTTTTAGGATGGAATAACTACACTGATGGGTAAGGGAAAAGCCATGGATTTTATTTTACTTCTCTATAAAAACTACACAACACTGTCACTAAGTTGGAGAGATCTGAGTTTGATGGGAGACTATTTGATGACTAAGGAATTGGCTGGCCATATCTAAAGAGTTGCAATCAGGGGCTCAATCTCCAAATAGAGATCAGTAACAAGTAGTATCCCTCAGATGTCATTATTTGGCTCAATATCTTTATTTATGACACAGGCAGTGGAATTAAGTGCACTCTCAGCAAGTTTACAAATGACAGCAAGCTGTGTGGCACAATTCCGCACATGAGTGAAGGGATGCTGTCCAGAGGAACCTTGACAGGCTTGCAGGTTGTGTCAAAGTAAACCTTATGAAGTTCAAAAAGGCAAAGTGCAAGGTCCTGCACCTGGGCCAAGGCAACCCCTGCTATTGATAAAGACTGAGGGATGGATGGATTGAGAGCAGCCCTGCAGAGAAGGATTTAGGATATTGGTAGATGAAAAATTGCATATGACCCAGCCACGGGCACTCCCAGCCCAGAAAGCCGAATGTGTCCTGGGCTGCATCCAAAGCAGCGTGGGCAGCAGGGGAGGGAGGGGATTCTGCCCCTCTGCTCTGCTCTGCTGAGACCCCACCTGGAACACGGCAGTCAGTACTTGGGTCTCTAGCCCTGGAGTCTCCCGGTGTAGGAAGATATGGACAGGTTGGAGTGGGTCCAGAGGGAGATTGTCAGAAGGGATGGAGCATGTCTGCTATGCAGACAGGCTGCAAGAGTTGGGGATTGTTCAGCCTGGGGAAAAGAAGGCTCCAGGGAGAACTTACTGTGGCTTTTCAATACATAAAGGGGGGTTATAAGAAAGACGAGGGACTTGTAGTGATAGAACAAGGGGCAAAGGTTTTACACTGAAAGAGAGTAGATTTAGACTGGACATGAAAAAGAAAGTCTTTACTGTAAAGGTAAGGAGACAGGTTGCTCAGAACCTCTGGATGTCCCATCCCTGACAATGTTCAACATCAGTTTGGATGGGACTCTGAGCAGCATGGCTTAGTGGAAGGTGCCCCTGCCCATGGTAGGGGTGTTGGAGCTAGATGATCTTTGAATGTCCCTTCCAACTCAAACTATTCTGTGACTCTATGTTTCTAAACAGAAGTATAGAATAATATAGAAAGCAATTTTATGTGTTAAGGCCTCAGTTAAAAAATTAATACTTTGCTACTGATTTTACACAATACTAGGCAGAAATCAATTGGTAATCAAAAACCTGGTGTAGTATTAGAAAAATGATGATTTTTAGAGGAGAGATTTTTATTAAGAAGGAAAACAGTACTGTAAGGAATGATGGACAGCCTACACAATTTTGTGAATATATGAAAGACCTTTTAAATTGTTTTGTCAAAATCATAATCCTTTCAACACAAGAATTATAAAAAAAGGGCTCAAATATAAATCAGGACTAGAGCCAGAGGAAAAACAAACAGTTTCTTTGAAGAGCAAGACACTTCTATTTGTAATTCTTTGCTAGCCATAAATTAAGATTTACTCATTATACCTAGAAAAAGCTTTATGGGACTTATATACATTAATACTTCAAATATGTACTCCTTGTTATGAAACATAAATACACATAGGTATAGCTTAGCCTGTTATACCTCCAAAACCAAAGAAAGTTCACTAACTTCACTAAAGGTTTTTGGTACTATATCTTACATATGTAAATACAGGCTTTGGCTCAATGTATTTTTCAAATAAAAAAAATAATTCTATTTGAGTTTGAAGCCACAGAGGCTTGTGTATCATCCTTTTCTCTTTCTTTCAAATCAAAGTCTGCTAAATAAAATACTATTAAAATGCTTAGAATTAAAAGAAAAATTTAAATTCTTTTTAAAAGCAGAAGCTATTTTCTCACTATCAGCTTTCAAAAAAAATCCCCAAAGAGCATGCTGAAATGAATAAAATCTCCAGTGAATGCTCTGCTTTGTTATAACAAGAAAACAAAAAAAAATTACAAAACACTTACCAACTTTCAAAATAAGCTTATAATTTAGCAGCACAGAACCAAAGCTTTTGGTATTGTATTTCTTTATTTGCTTTGGCATAATTTTTTGATTGTGCACCAAATACTCAGTTTTGCCTGATCTGTATTTCTTGCTTGTTTAGTTGTGCTTGTAAAACAAGAAATATCATGAAAATAGGCTTTGGGTGAAGTCTACTAATAAATATAACTGTGTGGAAATCAGCTATCAGACAGACATTATTCTGATCTATTTGCAGTTCCATGTCATACTTGAAATAAACACAAAAACATGGAGGTTCAGGGCTTTTTTGCTCCAGTTGCTCTGTTTCCTCTATTCTAGCAGTGTTTAAAGATTCTGAGGTCCTCTATTATGAAAAAACCAATACTCAAAAGAAATAGAAAAAGTGTACCGGCTTTTACAACCGTGATGTTACTGTGTCCTGAGGAGAGAGTTTAATTCTACATCTTGTTCCATAAAAATATATATAATTCACCAAATTAAAAGACTAAAGTTCCTGAGACCCTTGTAAATAGACCTTTTGACTGATGTTTTCCTTGAAATTTTTTTCAGTTATGCTTAAATGTTAAAACTCTTGTGCTTTCCTTGGCAAGGATAACGAAGGGGCATAGATTCATACATGGAAAAGAGAGGCTTACTGGAGTTTTCTTTGCAGAACTGTGGGATCAGAGAAATCAGCCATACATCTAACATGCTTGTTAAATTCTGCAGTGCATCGTGAGGAATTGTCCTTACAAAGCTCTGAAATCCTTAAATTTTACCTTGTCTTTGTTGCTGTGATTATGGGGAGAGAATTTTTTGTACTGCAGGAGATATTCAGACTCCCCATTCCCCCACAGGAAAAACATTTTCAAAGTACAATCATGTAGTCTGTGTCACCAGCTAGAGAGAAGCAAAAGCCACACACACGTTCTTTTAAAAGCTGTTTTCTCCTCACAGAATCCTTTTGTTTTTTACAATAGTCAAAGAAAATAAAATCTCAATTGAAAACAGAAGTCAGAAGCCTCCCTGCTTTGACCAGCCAGAGGAGGGAAGGGAGAAAAAGACATCCATTCTCCAAAGTTCCCTGCCTCCATTTTCTAATACAAGCTCAGCTACAGAAGAGCCAGATTGCAGCCTTTTCCATTATATGTTTTGTTCTCTGATGTGATGCCAGTTGATAAGCCATTACATAATTAGAAAAAGCTCTGGTGGATAAGAAACCATCAAGTCAGAAAAAGCAGAGATGAGGAACACCTAGAACTGATTGATTTGTGAGGAGTGAGCAGGGCTGAAGGTTAGCCAGCTGTTTACTCAAGGAATATTGCACATTCTGCCTCGTTTGGTGACACATTTTTGAGGTAGTCTCTTGTGAGAGGCTTGAAACCCTATCATTGTGCCTGGGTCTAAGCTGTAGTACAAATGCAGGTCTGTGAGAAGAAAAATCTAGTTCTAAAGAGACTGCAGGCATCAGACAGCAGGAACTTCCCACAAGACACAGAAAGGCGTTTGGATCATCAAAGCCATGGGAATATGCAGATGTGTTCTGGAAGTCGAGGAAGAGAATAAGTGAAAGCATGCAAAGCGCTCAGAACTGAGGGAGCTTGAGGGCTATCCTGAAAGTTACTGGTGTTTCTATAATGAAATATTTTGCACAGTAACCTGGCTGTCCATATATTGCTATAAAGTACCTTGTTAATGTGCTGGTATGTTAGTGTTAGAATTTGCCAAGAAAATCTGTCTGTATGTTTCATTACTTAGGAACCCAATAGGGTATATTTTCCAAGTGCATTATTTAAGCAGTAGTTGAAAAGAGCTATCTAATACTAGGGTTGTGACACCTGAAAATATGTTTTGCTTCTATTGCAAGCTTAGACCAACATCATATAAAACATTCAGTAATGACTTCCAGGAGAAAAAATCCCTGATACTATTACAGTGTGTAGAATACTTACTGCAACATTTAATCACTTGTTTATGTGCATCTACCCGTAAACTTGCTGAGCAAGGTATATAGACTCAATAACAGAAGAGAGCAAAAGCAGAACTGGCAAGTGCCAGGGAACTGGGACTATTCAAGGAAGAGAGATTTGCCAAAGATTTTGAGTTCAGATTTTCTAATGCAACAGACTTCTTTAAGCCCCATTGTGATGAAGAATTATTGAAATAAAGCTGAATACTTTTAAAATAGCCCTCCATTTTGCTTTGCCTGTAAATTGCAGTGAGATAGATGTAAACACACCTAGCTGAAAACAAAACTGTTTATTTGAGTTCATAGCATTAATTAGATGATTCATAGGAAGTCTTCTATAATCTTCAGTTCAGGATAAAAGAAAATAAACAACTTTTCTGTATTCTGTGGTGTTGATTAAAGCAAATCCAATTTTGGAATCCTAAAACATTCTGTACCCTCATGTTTCATTTTACTGAAAATAGTATGTTAGCATACCTAAGATGTAGTGTGCAGCAATTCAAATCCTAAATTCCAACCCAGAAACTAGAAGAAATTCAGTGTTTTGAGAAAGTTTCAAAATCAAGATATACAGTCTATATAGAAACTATAAGTGAAAACATACTATGTTATGAACTTGCAGACCTGAAAGTAGACCTGGCATTCTGGAAAAGGACTGAAATTATGCAGAGCAACTTGAAAAATCACCTTCTTATACAAGCACAAACCAACCAGCATATCTTTTTTGTTGGTTTTGCACTCCAGATTTTACATATTTGCAAGCAAAATAATCAAATCTTTGTTAACCAAAATAGTATAATTTTGAAGGACAATCAAAACAGGATTCATTCATATAATACCAAGTGTGCAGAAATGTGACAAAGCTCATAGAAGAGATCACCAATTAAGATTAACAAGAGCAATGACAGGCATTTGACATCACAGCCAGTACCAAATCAGGAAGCCTGCTTCCCATGAAACAGTGATACCAAGACAACTGATGACAAAAATAATTTTTCTCCTCAAATGATGATGCTGGAAAGTACTGGCCTGAATTGGGGCATTTCTCTTTGTTCTGCACTGGGATGGAAACATTGAAAACATATTTAAAACTGAACTATGGCTCATTATATTGTGACATCATACAGAGACCTTTTGTTTAGCATCAGAGACAAAGCGAGCATGCCAGCCAGGGAGTGTAACTGCCTGCATCTCTCTTGTATAAAAGACTATTGAGTCTCCTCTGGCTACAGCTGAGATACAGTCACATGTGAAATTGTGTGGAATACCACCAATGTGAGTAAATACACCACACAAGAGTCTTCTAGGCTCAGGCATGCTATGCTCAGTTTATTCCTGAAGACACACTGATACAAAAATGCTCGTGAAACATTTCTTTCAAAACACTCTTTCCACCTTGTTCTCTCACCTACATTCCCTTCTCTTATCCCCGTGTTTTGCCATTGGCTCGTGGGAAACACAGGAGAGAGGAACTGCAATGATTATGGTACCTGAGTTGTATTAATAAACCCAGGAACATCCCATAAAAAATCAGTACTTTTCAAATCTTACTGTAGAACAGATACTAGACTTTCTGTTCTTCCAAAAAGCAACCTCTTGGGAGAGAAGAAATTTTTATTAACAGATGCTAAATGCATGACTTTACATTTTGAATGGTTGAGTTCATGCCATTCATAACTGAATTTGCAGTCTCTAAAACTGCAATCTCTAAAAGAAAAAAATGTGCTTTGCTACTGAAAATCAGGCATATCTGGCATAGATCTGTTACCAGCTTTTTCCTAAGAAACATGTTACATGTTAGTAATTAGTAATTTCAAGAATTAATCAAGTTTTACAACATTTTAATAGATTTCTTTGCAACAGAAATATAATGTGTATATAGACCTAGTGCTAAATGTTGATTTTTTTTTCTTAGGGATACTATTGTTCTGATTGCTAAGGTATACTAGTCCAGGTCATTAGAACCTTGGCATTTGCTTCTACTGTGCAGAAATGACACAAATCACCTAAAGGTTTAAGATGTGCCTCCAGACAAGGTCTTCAGAAAAACTGGAAGGTGAAATATTTTTCAGTTCACTTGGCTGGATGCTTCTCCACGTACATGATTAGACAGCACTTACAACAAGCCTTCTGCGTACCCTGCTGTATTAGGGAACTGTTTCCCATGACTGAGTTTCCTTGTCTTTTAACAACATCTGACATCCATTTAAATAAAATAAGCCAATTTCCTATGTCATTTAAGTAGAAATTGCAGCAAGAAATACAACCTTTTGCTGAATTTCCTCCTGATTTCTTTGAAATTACCTGCTGTACGAGTTGAATCTTAATAAATGAAACAATTACCTCACCTTCTTTGATGCTGGTGCTGTTCCAAGCATACTCCAAGAGAACTTCTCTTGGGCTCCAACAAACATGTTTTCTGGGCATAAGATTTATGAAGAAAGGAGAGCATATTGCTGTACTATGAATGTCTGTCTATCCTCAGAGAAAGCGAAGAAGGGTGCAAAGAAACACAAGCTTTTCTTTCTGAAGATACTGCTCTTGGTAGTGGCAGTGCATTTTTACTCTGGTAAATCAAAATATTAAGATTTTGATGAGCAAACAGAGGGATTAAGTTCTCTTTCCAGATCTGTCTCTTTCTGCATCTCTCTACAGACTCCCAGCTGGAGGACCAGAGACAACAGAATTCTAAGCTTGTTTTTTCCCCAGGTTTTGAAACTTCCATTAGTAATTCAGCTACAGGTATTTGCTGTCTTCTTCTAAATTACCACAGTACCAAATAGTTACTTGTCTTACACTTTTTGCTAAAAATGGCTTTTGATATTTTTGAAGTTATGGTATGTCTTTGAAATAATTTGCTAATGCTAGTTTTGTAATATTAAAATCTGTCACCATTTTTGTTTTCAAATAATGTGTCAGTTAAGCCAGGCAAAAATTTATAGAACATTAACAGAATGGAAGAAAAGTAAAAATACTTATTAAGAATTATTTTAAAGTTTTGGTGAGTACTTTAGTTATCTAGAAAAACTACAGATCTTCTGCCATTTTCTGATATCTAATATGGCTGCTTTGAAGAACACACATCAGATGAACTGTGTTTGTGCTCATGCCTGTGGGAAATGCATGTGGAGAAGAAAAAAGCACTTCTGACAATGTTTCTGAGCTCTTTAGTTGAAAATAGAGAAGAAATGAGAAGAGAAGTCTGGAGTATTAGTAGCAATAGCAATTAGAGGAACTGTCAGAGTCCAAGCATGATGGTTCTTTCATTAACAAATCAGATCTGCTAGTAATACCTGGAGTAAAGATCCCTTGGAATAGTAATCATTCCCTGAAAAGTTTTGAGGAGAACACAAAGTCCATGTATAATGTGCTGATTCAAGACAAATTAGCATGACATGAGCTCTCATGACATGAGCTCTGGTTATTCAGTGTTCTCTAAAGTATGTTGCTGCTATCTGCTAGATTAAAGAACACATACATTTTTTTTCTACTAAGTAGGTGCTGCAGCTCTTTCATCAACGACCAATTCCAGATTCACCAAAACCAGGACCTCCTATTATATGTCTCCTCTAGCTGGAAGAGTTAATTTTTTTATTTAAATAAATGCATTCCAGGGTCGTTTGAACCCAGTCAGCAGCTAAGCTAAACTAAGCTAAGATAAACTAAGCTAAACTAAACTAAGCTAAGCTAAGCTAACCTAACCTAAAGTTTGGTTAGTTTTGGTCAGCTGTCCAGATTCCACTCCATTCCCACTTATTGACCACCCTTGGCCTACTGCTGGGAGGAAGGACAGAGAGGGAAAAAGAGAAAGCCTTGGTGCTGTTCCAGCACTGCTCACAACAACCAAAACACTGGTGGCTTATCAAGGGTTTTAGCCACAAATCCCAGACTTGGCATCTATGAAGGAAGTTAACTTCACCCTGGCCAGAAGCAGTACATGTTGCTAACCTCAGAAGTTTACCTGTTCTGAGCAAGTGCAGGAGAAATAATACCAGGTAGGGAAGGTGATAGCACAGGAAGAAACTTTTATTTCATTTTGCTATGTGCTTTTCTGAACACTTGACCCACTTCCCCTTTGTTCCGTTAGGGAACTCAGTCCTTTTACCAAGTGCTTAACTTCGGGAGTTGCTGAACTTCTCACATAACCCCTTTTCAAAAATTCAGCTGAAGTTCCTTGGCCACATTTTAAAAGCAAAATATCCTAGGCTCCCTGCAGTTTGAAACAGTGTATAATTCAATGTGAATTCCTGAGCTACTTCGGAGTTGCCGACAGTCCCATCACATATATTTGGAAGTCAATGACTTTCTCACTACTTCTTGAAGCAAAAACCAGTGCAGATCAGGCCGCAGAATCCTGCCTGTCAGAAAAAAAATAGTGGATGAAGATAATGCTCCTGGTTTTTTGTAAATTGTCATTTTCAATGGAGAAATCATGCTGATTTCTTCTTCCTTGCTTGTGCCATCTAGCTTCCATTAGAAAAGCAATCAATTAAAACTGCTAGCACAATTAACTTCTTCTTCTTCTATCTGTACTGAAAATTGACTAGATCAAGGATGGATTAATAGTATATATAACTACTCTCTACTTTTGCCACCTATATGGGCTTTCTTCATCTACAAGGGGAAAAGAATAAAAAGCAAAATAATTTGAGAATTTATTTCTATTAGTTTTAGTACGAATAAGCCCAAGAAGAGTCAGAGGCCTATGACTTATTCCTAGCTAGCCTATTCAGAGCTACTGGTGTGCCTGCTATGTACTAGGCTCCTTGTGCTATAGTGCTGGCTCAGAAAGTGGCACTTTCCTCTTAGCTGAAGTCGTATGAATACAGAGACGTACTAAAGGAGCATGACAGGGAAGTGGAAAAGCTTAAATACAAGACTGTTGATAGATATGTTGATAGATATTTTCAGTGGCAGTTCTTGCCTACAAGATGTGGCCCTTATATACATATGCTTGATGCTGTTCAAAAAGTTCAAGAAGTGTGTTCAACAAGGAGAGTTTGGATCACTGGTTGGATCAGTATCACCACAGGGCGGATCATCAACACAGAAATAGAATGGAGTGAAGCTGCTCTTTAAAAGTATACGAAATGCTTCACAACCTTGTGGTA